>JAMLFY010000009.1:28729876-29329876 GCA_030441495.1 Dalbergia oliveri | reverse complement strand
TATAAAATTTGAATAATAGATAAATTCTCTGGAAAATTGAATAATTAGATAAGTTACTCCTCTTAGATTGGGCCTAAGGGACTAACTTAACTTATGTGACAATCATTCTTACATGATTAACTTGGGAGATTTTGTATAGAAATCTATTTGTCTGACTTTTTAATTTTATATTAATCAATTTAAGAGGTTTTTTTTTTTTTTTATAAGAAGTAATTTATCCCACTAAAAGTTTTAGAGGAATTAAAATTACGGTTTTGTGTTCAAAGGTTACAGTTTTGAATATGCTCAATAAGTGGCCTATCGCATGTAGATATGCCCAGGACCGAACAAAGCTTTCATTGTTGTTTTTGTTAACGTTGGAATACACATAGAGATACCCTCAACCTCGACCCTCTCTCGCCAATGGCTTCAGTAGCAAGCACCTCACTGTTCACCCCTCTTGTTCCTCTTCGTCCCAACTCCAAATTCTCCCCAACAACACTTCATCTTACCAACACCACCACCAAAGACTCCACCTTTGCCCTTTCCTGTTCTTCTTCTTCCTCTTCTTCTCCTAATGGCATTCCACACACAGAGGAGCAATTGCTTCAAGCCATAGCGGACTACGACGGCAAGAGCCTCCCATGTGTCAGAACCTACGAGAACGACCTCGCCCAGCTCACTCTCCTCGGAGCCGTCGATTTCCACCAGGCCTTGACTGCCGCCGCCGCTGACGGCGGCGAAGTCGCTGACGAACACGTCAACAACGGCATGGATGCCATGGTTGTGGAAACCCTGTTCCCTGCTCCTTCCGGTGAACGCAGCACTCTCTCCACTCGCCTGGTTCGTTCAATTTCAATGTTCTTTTTTCATTTTTATGTGAAGAATGAAACAGTTGATGGCAAAAGCAGTGAGTATATGTTTATTTATTTAAAATTTTTGGGGGATTTGATTATGCTTAGTGCTCAAATGTTTGATTTTTTATAGGCTTGGATGCCCATGAAAAATGTACCTACACAAGTTCTAGCTTCGTTGTTGAGAAAATAAGAGGCAAGAAAATGAGTGGAGAGAACATGGGTGAATGTTGATGTCTTAGTTGGTTGAGGAGAAAAATAGGGAGGAAATAAAGACACCCGCTAAAATGTTTTTTCTCCACTTTTAGAAAGAAAACTAGAGAGGAGGAGAATATATTTTATTCAAATTGTTACTTTTATCCATGCTTATTTCCCCAGGTTGTATTAAAGATGGAAAAAAAAAAAAGTTCATCTGATATGGTTATATTTTCTTTTCTCCTACTTGTATCTTTACCAAGTAAGGGATAAACACTTTTTCATTTTCTTTCTCTTCATTGTCTCTTCATCCAAGTAATATGAACTTTTCTCTCTATTTTCTTTCTTTTCTTTCTTCCTGTTTTCTCTCTTCATCTAAGCAAAGGGTCAATCTTATATCTTGAGCTGGTAAAGTGAGAATGTTGGAGCTGGAAACATGGTATGCTTTGTAATGATGAAGCAGTTATATTGATATATTTGAGGTGGATATATGTGTTGCATGCATGTATATAATGAATCGTCGTGGAAGTTTAGGCTGAAATTGTGGGACGCAGAAGTTTAGGCTGAAATTGTGGGATATGTTTGGTAGTCCGTTTTAGAAACCTTTTGGTGTTAATTGTGTATGTTGTTGGTCTTTAGTTGAAACTCATAGGAATGCAATTTGAGAAGTAAATTTTAAAGCTTCTTGTCTTTACAGTTCTTACCTGCAAGGAAAGTCAAAGAAAAAGCCACTAAGCTCAAGAAGTCTCTTTCAAAAGATATTTTTTCTGGCATTACTTCTAGGAATATACTGGCTATGACCTTTAGGCAAGTCATTTTGCGGCAGCTTTGGAACTTTGATTTAATTGTCTTTCAACCGGGAGAAGAACGAAAAATGGATGATCTTGAAACCCAGAGAGGTTTGTTTCCTTTCTTGAAACCTCTTTGAGATTTTAGATCTCCTTCGCTTTTTGTAAATTGTAATGGCATAGTAAAATGTTTGTCCTGCAGGTGGCCGTGATACTGATACATTCAGTTCTTTTTATGCATTTCATATAATCAGGTTCCTGCATCTTTTGCTCTCAGCTCATCTGATGAATATCTTATCTCCAAGCTTGCTGAAGCTGTTTGCATTGCAGCTCTTCAAAATGCTCAACGAGAGTTTCTTAATAATGTACAGGGTGGTAATAGAAGTGGTTTCTTTCACTGGTTTCAAAGGCCTGAAAAGATACAATCAAAAGATTCCTCTGTCTTCTTATACAAATTATTTGAAGATGAGATAGTTGAAAATGCTAGGAGTCTATTAGACAAATATAATATAATGAAGGATAGCATCAAGCCTATAAAAACAAAATCAATGCATCGCTGGTGGAAGCCATCCTGTTCCGAAAAATTAGAGAAAATTGGTGGTTCTGATTTTAGTGCTTGGGCAAGTGAGTATGTACCTACATATCGGTTAGAGATTGATGCCAATGTAATGGGAGATGCAAAAATTGATGGCTGGAAGAAGTCTGCAGAAAATAAGTGGGAAGTTCTTTTGACCCACTGTCAAATGGTACTTTATCTTTTCCTTTTGCACCGGCCTATTGATTTTTAATGTTAATTTTTAGTAGGGGACTCATTTTTTCACCCTCAGTTTTCTATGAAAAAGATAAGGAGGAGAAGATAGTGAGACCTTGGGGTCAATGTTCATGTTTATGAGTTGTTGGTGGCATCTTTATCACTTCAAGTTGCTAGAGTGTCAAATGATAGTCTTCCTTCACAACCTAAGAGTAGGCAATTGACTACAATTATTAATGATTGAATGGACTGAAGGAAAGTATTATTTTTAATATGGATCAAAGTAAGTCCTTCAAAACCACAAGTGTGACTTCATCTGAATTTTCTTGTTAAAGTATTGTTGTTTAAATCCACTTGTCACAATTCATCAAGAAGAGAAAAAGACGAATAGGCGAACAAAAAAGAAACAAAAGCTTACAAAGTGAGGGCTAATTTTCTAAAAGGTTTCTGATATTATTCTACTATATAGGAGAAATGTGGAAAGTTACAGAAAACTTTGTAAACTGATTGGGCCCTTAACTTTTCTTAGTGATAATGTAAATGGTCTGTTTGCTAAGTTTGATTATGGTGGGTTTAGTTCTATATTTAGTTATTGCACTGTTTATTCAGACTTTACTCATTGGTTATTGCCTGTACTCCTATGCTATTGAAGGGTCTACTGCATAGACTTATGTAACAGCTATGTTGTCAATGTCATTTATACAATTGATGTTCATTCTGTTTTAGTTTTTACAAAATTGCAGGTTCGATTGGCAGAAACACTAGATTTGTATTATGTGGATCCTTATTCCCTACCTGATAAGCATTTATCCTGTGGCGTGACTGCAAATTTTGACAAAGTATCCAATAAGAAGGTAATCAAGTGTCTGTTGCTTGAGCAGTATTATTTTTATTCATTACCTGATTGACTTTTTTTTTTTTTTAGGGGAGCTCTTCTTTTTTAAAACTTCTTTCAGTCACCCTTGCAAGTGGTATATTTCTTGTAGCGATCACTGCTCTAGGTCAATTATGTTTGCCTCATTTGTACAAGCAAAGGAAACACCCTGTAGAACATAGATCTGTTCCATCATCTGAGGTGACCATCGTAACACATGACAGTTTCGATGCAACAAAGGTATGTTGTCTATCCATTTTCTTCCCTTCCATTATTTTAGTTGATTGTATTGCTTATTATATTGAACTATTAGATAGTTAATCATATAGTTAGTTAGAAGTGCAGTTAATCTACTCTCATATATATAGGCCTTGTACATATTGATTAGATTAGAATATTCATTTCTCATCATTCACTCTAACTCACCTTCAAGCATTTCTCTCTCTCTTGCTCTCACTCTCTGGTGCAACACGCTCTCATACATGCATGGATTTTGAGTTTGTTATGGTATTCACCATGCAAGAAAGCGTTATTGACATCACTTGCAAAATCCAGTTTTGAGATGCAGCCTGCTAACCGATCTGCTCTTCATCTTGCTGTCAATCTGTTTATCATGAGCGCACCAAGCATATTGAATTGGATTGTCATTTAGTTCAGAAGGTTAAGCAAGGCTTGATCCACCTACTTCCTATTCGTTCTACATCCCCTGCACCAAGCCTTTGCCGCCCAAGTTCTATCTTCAGCTTCATCCCAAGCATGATCAACATTCATTCTCCAGCTTGAGGGGGGTATTGAACTATTAGATAGTTAATCATATAGTTAGTTAGAAGTGCAATTAATCTACTCTCATATATGTAGGCCTTGTACATATTGATTGGATTAGAATATTCATTTTCTCATCATTCACTCTAACTCACCTTCGAGCATTCTCTCTCTCTCTCGCTCTCACTCTCTGGTGCAACACGCTCTCATACATGCATGGATTCTGAGTTTGTTATATTATCTAGAGAATATTCACAAACAATTTATGCAAAATTTTGCATGCTTTTTGGGAGTGGGCAACGAAAGTTCATTGTTAAACTAGCTCCTTTATTTTGTGCTTCCTCTCTTCTTCTTATACTGTCAAATGGTCTATGCATTAAATTATTTGAAGTCTGTTGATCTGGTATATAGTTGGTACTTTGTTGTGGATCTAATGAGTCTTTTATTTAGCATTTACGTATATGGCTATGCCAGAGCCATGTCCCTTTCCTAGTTCTGTACTTCCATGCTTACTCTGTTTGGGCTGAATGAAGAATTCATTACAAAACGAAATATTATGATACAGGAGAACCAGGAATCCTTTACAAAGGTCTCTGCAAATGAAAGTATAAAGACAAAAAAGGAAAAGCTCAAGAGAGCCAGCTTGTAACTGCATATCAGACAAACAAAGTCCTTTCATAATACACAAGCAGAAACCCACGACTATAAGGAAGCTAAGAAAACAAGTCTATCCCAATCTATCAGGGAAAAAAGTCTATCCCATAAAGGTGTGCAGGAGAAGTTTGTAGCTAAAATTTCTAGAATTACATGACAGCCGAATGGCACCATACTCTAGAAAATTAAAATTTAAGACCTCCTTGTTAAGAATAATAGATGGCTGTTGCCTGTTGGTTTTTAGCATTTGCATAATGTGTATCATTGGAATCCTGCAAGTGTCTTAGGAAATAGTTTAGTATTAATAACACGTTCTTGAACCTAGGCATGCATTTATCCTTCATGCATTTACACGTTCCATTGATATCTATGCATTTAATCCTTTGCCTTCAACTTCTGTCTGAAAAATGCTTTTCATTTTGACTCTGTTGCTTGGATAGTTGGAAGATTTTTGTAAGTTAGCTGTTGCGAAGGTAAAGGATGCTTTTGGCTGGTCCGATGATATTAAGGTGGAAGATGGTATTGGTGTCTGTATTGGGGAATTGCCTGCGTACTTGAGAGGTGCAGGTGTTGCTACTCTTTCTACTTCAGATAACTTAGATGCAGATGCAAAAGTGTCCATACAGGACATTGCTAGTTACCAGGTACTCCAGATTTTCAGAACTAGTCATTGGGACTTAAATTTCGTGAACTACTTGAATTTTCTCTTTGACATGGAGGAAAAATTGCGCTTACAATATTGTCAGGTGATTATTATGAGCAAAATTACATTCTAGCCCTTGCAATTGTTTTAAATTTAGGTGGTTTTCTCTGATGACGGGAAGATAGTTGGTTTTCAACCTTTGAGTCGGGTGGCCGTCAATCAGTGGGCGGATAATCCTCTAGCAAAGGAGCTATACCGAGGGAAAAAGCTTTCCCCAGGTAGGTTCTAGTTCCCTTTATTTAGTACTTGATGTTCTAGCAGAAAGTGCTTACTAAAGCTGTTAACATTTCTCTTGGATTTTCTCAAGCAGGTATTATTGAACCAGGACTCAAGGTCTCCCTTCCAAGAAATGTTATTGTTGTAGAGTTGCTAATGTCAGTAAACGCAGATGCCTATTTTGCTGTAGCCAGGCCATTTCGGTGATCCTTTTCTTGGGGGTATATGTAACAATAGGAGCTTGCGGGGTCCTAGAATGCTAGTTTGACTAATTATTAATTTATCGCAATATTGCATAGATTTAAGGTTATGTTCTCCCAAATGGAAAATTTCAGGCACAAGAAGCTAAGTGTTGAGTTTTTGTTAGTTCTCGAGTAGGTATCCCAGCATATTGTTTCTGTGAAAAATCGAAATCCCCTCCACGGCTCTGCCATATTATTGTTTAGAACGAATATACTTCCAAGCACCTTCGATTGCTGCATTGTTAGTGAGCATTACTATTTTGTTGACTTCTTGAATAGTTAACTTCACTGTTAGGACTTCTGTGTTCTTGGATTTTTTCCTTTGACATTATTTACACTTTTCACAAAAGAGATTGAGCATTCACTGACACATGTCATACGTGATTACTGAACACTCTAATGCTGCATTTTGCTTGGTGCGTGAAGTGCAATGTGGATAAAGCTATCCTTTCCGTAGGTTTTAGACACATTTGTTTGGAATTATTTTGGCTTAATTATTTTTATCATTCCAAAAAAGTCACTTTTTGTATATTTGAATAATTTTTAAAAAAAATCAAAAACTCAAAAAAATTATTTTTTCAATTATATTTAATATTTAAGTTTTATAATAATTTTTTTTAATTTGAAACAAACGCACACTTAATTAAATTGGCCTTGTCTTGGTTGAATTATATTAGTTTTATGGGGGATTCTCAGGTACAGTTCAGTTAATGCCTACGCTGTAATTGTTGCAGTTAATCACATTTCATGAATGTGGTTAAATGAAATTAATTGTATGGCTAAATATTAAAATATTCTTCACCCCTTCTTAGTCCCCATTCTTCTACTTCCACCCTCATTCTCCCACCTTTGCTGCACCCACCTCTGACGACTACCTATGCCACCGCGCCATCTCCTCCCTCATCCACCACCACCATAACCAAGCCTCATGCAGTAAAATTCATATTCAACAAGAAGACGATCGCGGTGGTGCCATTACTAGCATCTTCGACCAATGCAACGACTCCAATGTTGATGTGTGGCGGAGGATAGCCATGAAAACCATCGACGAAGGGAGGCGGAGTACAACGATAAAGCGGTCTATGAATACAGTCCTCGATCGAAGAGCGATGAAAGCAATTCTTCAAGGCTGCAATGGAGGCGAGAGCGGCTAGAATAGCCACTTAACGACGTCGAAGGGTTTGAGAGGGAGTGGAATGAACCTTTCGTCAGAGCGATGAGCTTTTATTCCCAAGCTTGTTTTTTACTTCTCTGAAAAAAATTACAAATTGTTTTGAATCTTTCTATTTTCGAGGTAAGGATTTTGTTGAAAATTTTTTGTTGTTGCTTTCTTATTCAACCAAAGTCTTATCTTTTTGGTGATTTGAGAAAAGGGAGGGTTTCTGTTGGATATAAAATCCATCAATGCTAGTATTGGTTATTACTATTGAGTTGTTTGGGGAAAGGTTGGAGGAAGAGGAGGGGTACGCTAAGACGAGGGAAGTGAGGGTGGAGGACTGGAGGTGGAGGAGGGAGATGCATTTGGCCACATTGTTTATAGGTAGAGTGTTTTAATTTCATTTAACCACATTTTAAAAATGTAGTTAATTGTAATTTGCCACACTATTTACATTTAACCACATTATTCTCAAATGTGCTTAAACGTAAATAAAAGTGTGGCCAAACACATTGTATAAGGCGCTGTAGTTTGAATTGAATTCGAAACATTTTCATGTGTTTGGCCACACTTCTTTCTGCGTTTAACTACATTTGATAAATGTGATTAAAAATAACTGTAAATAATGGTATTAACTTTCAACCATAGGGGAGTGGGCACCAAAAATTAAACTACTAGTTTGACTTTATCCCAACTCCCTCCCTCCCCTCTTCTCTCTCCCTCTCTAGGACCATTGAAGCCCTGTTGCCCATCCAACCAACCTTGGAATCACACAACCACCAACACCAACTCCACTAATCGCATGTTGCTCTTTATGATAGCAGTGCCGGCTGCCGCTCACCAGCAGTGGTTCTTCTCCCTTGTCAGCCCTTTCATCAGAGCATCACCTGGCGTCATTGAGGCTTTGGTTGCCACCTCGATTTCTCAAGAAGTCATGTGAAGGAGCCTCCATCTCCCGAAGCTCTCCCCATGTCATTCTCTACCACTGCTTGTCATTAATTTAGTGATGAGAAAAAAACTTAGGATGTAATTTGAGAGATGAGGATTTTAGCAATTAAGATCTAAACTATTCATTTTGGTTATTTTTGTTATGCTCTTAATGTTAAATCAAATTTTCTCACACTGAACCGTTGGGCTTATATATAGTTCTTACATCCTTGATCTTTTGTTTTGCTTTTGATTTTGAATCAATCTCCTTTTATGCTCTGTTTTTGCGGTGTTATTGTGATGGTTTATATAATCAGTTGATAACGCTTGCAAAGCTCGACGATAGGGATAGCATGCTGACTGGGAGGAGAGGGTGGGTGGTAGAATGAGGAGGGTAGTTCTTCTAGGACTTGTGCCCCGCTGCCCAAATCTGCTGTGGCTCAATGGTCTGCTACCTACCATTTGAGAGGAGGGGGGATTGGGAGGAGAAGGTTGGGGGTAGGTTGAGGGCAAACTAGTAATTTAGTATTTTTCATTTTAAAATGAAATGGACCCACTATCCACATGGTAGTTTTGTATTGGATGCTATACCAACTGCATAGACCTTCAACTCCATTGTAGCAATTGTTTAATTTTTTTTTCATTTTAAAATGAAATGGACCCACCTTCCACATGGTAGTTTTGTATTGGATACAATGGCCAGCTGCATAGACTGCATTCACCTTCAACTTCATTGTACCAATCGCCATTTGATTTGCTCTCTTTTTCCCGTAATTTGATATCTTAATAATCAATTTGCCAAAGTATGTGCTTAAGGCGAATTTTCTCACGGAACGAGAAGCAATGTGAAGTAACCACTCGTAGCAGATATAGAGTGGCCAGGGCGAAAGCACCCACGAATTTCATGACTTTCCAAACCATTGGTGTTGTATAGAATGAGAAGGGCATGAAGCCATATCCCCATCTCACTGCAGCTCTATTTCAGTTTTCAAAGAATTACTCAAGCAATCCACACCTTTTGAGCTCTTCCCCACATAATTTACCAGGAGTAACACATTCTTGGAATCTCAGATTGCATCCTTAATTCCTTTTTATCAACCATGGGTACCAAAACCTTTCATGTTGCAATGTATCCATGGTTTGCCTTAGGCCATCTTACCTCATACCTTCACATATCCAACAAACTTGCTGAGAGAGGCCACAAGATTTCATTTCTCATGCCTAGAGATACAATACCCAAATTGGAGCATTTCAATCTCCACCCAGAGCTCATCTCTTTCATTCCAATCACCATACCACATGTTGATGGCCTCCCTCCTGGCTCTGAAACAACTGCAGACCTTCCTTTCCCACTGCATTCCCTTCTCATGGCTGCGATGGACCTCACTGAGCCTGTCATTGAAGTTTCCCTTAGAGAGCTTAAACCCCATGTGGTCTTCTTTGACTTCACATATTGGTTACCTGCATTGGCATGCCGGCTAGGCATTAAGGCTTTATTTTACTGCACAACTAGCCCTGCCACTGTAGGGTATGTGATAAGCCCAGAAAAAAAACCCCATGAAAAGTCACTGACAGAAGCTGATCTAATCCACCCTCCACCAAGCTTTCCTCCATCATCCATCAGGCTACAACCTTATGAAGCAAGAGAGTTAGCCGCTGCCACTGTTAAGGATTACGGCAAAGGCATTTCATTTGTGGAGCGCCAACTGATCTCTTTTACCAGCTGTGATGCCATTATTTTCAAAACTTGTCGAGAAATGGAAGGCCCTTATTGTGATTATCTTGAAAGCCAAATGAGAAAGAAGGTGTTTCTGGCTGGACCAGTTTTGCCAAACCCACCAACATCGACTTTAGAAGAAAAATGGGTGACTTGGTTGGGAAGTTTCAAACCCAAAACAGTGATTTTCTGTGCCTTTGGAAGTGAATGCACTTTGGAGAGCCATCGATTTATGGAACTGTTGTTGGGTTTTGAACTTACAGGAATGCCTTTTCTAGCTGCCTTGAAACCCCCTGTAGGAGCTGAAACAGTGGATTCAGCTTTGCCTGAAGGATTTATTGAGAGAACAAAGGAAAGAGGGGTGGTTCATGGAGATTGGGTTCAGCAGCAATTGATCTTGAGCCACCCATCAGTGGGTTGCTTTGTGACTCATTGTGGGTCTGGATCATTAACAGAGGCCATGGTAAATGAGTGCCAATTGGTACTGCTGCCCCATGCAGGAGATCAATTTATCAATGCAAGAATAATGAGCGGAGATTTGAAAGTAGGAGTAGAGATTGAGAAAAGTGACGAAGATGGACTATTCACTAGGGAAGCTGTGTGCAAGGTCGTGAGAGCTGTGATGGACGCCAACAGTGAAGTGGGACAAGTTGTGAGAACCAATCATGCTAAATGGAGGGAGTTCTTGGACAGCAAGGGGATGGAAAACTCTTACGTGGATGATCTGGTTCAGAAGCTGCATAGTCTGCTCAAATCTTGATTCAGAAAGTATTGAAAGTTTTGACAGTCACTAGGTGAATAAAGAGCATCTACATATGATTCGATAATATATATTGTTGATAATCACATAACTTAATGTGATTTTTTTGGGGTATAAGCTGAATGTGACTAGATAGCAGACTACAATCAGATTCTGCTAGTGACAAGTTTCTACTATTCTATAAGAAAAAAACAAATATTCTCTACTTTTCTCATATCTCAATTCCAGAATCTAGCGTGTGTCCAAGCAAAACAAACAGCTACAAAGGAAAAAAGCTTTGCAGCATAATTATGTTATCAGCTTCTTAATTAAAAATATCACAAGCCAAAAAAATGCATACCATGGGGAGCCAACTGCACAAACAAAAATATGTGAACAAGTTAAAAAAAAGGGTATACTGATTATGGTGGACCTGTTTCCTAAGGACCAAATAATAACTCGATGCGCTTATTCAATTAAAAGTAGTTACCTGATCCTTCAACAAAATCATCTGTGTATCATAATAGGATCAAGTTTTATCTATCCGCAATGACCAAGAGTGCTAACAAAGAACCCAACTTTTATTTAAACAATCCACAAGCAAAACTCAATTACTCAAGACATCACTTGGTATGAATTGAAAAATGCAATATTTCTGCAATTTAACTAGATATATAGAATTCTACAAATAGCCCGGTTCACAGTATCACAAAATTCCTCCGTTATTTTCCACAAACTGCATGAAATAAGTAAAAGCAAACAAACTTCCCCTCCTTTCCCGCCCTCTAGTTGTTGAGCAAGTCATTTTTCACCGGTGCCTGGATTTTCCAGCCCAAAACGACGCCTGAACTTGGCAATCTGTCCCAAACTCTCGGCCATTTGACGCCTTGCCCTGAAGTGGTAGACTTTACCAACAGGGTGTATCTTTGTCATCATGACATGCATCAATCTTCCCGTTTGTGTAACATAGGTTATCCATTGCTTCTGTGGGTGCACTCCTTTCTTCATCTCCTGCCAATATGTAACCACAACACACACACATTTTATCAAACACTTGGCTAGCTACCAAAAAAAAAAAAGATTTGCATTTTGAAATATACCCCTAACACCCAAAGGAACAAAAAGTAGACAACGAATTCAGATTAATTATTACTTTCATTTCTTTTTGACATCATGAACGAACTATTAAGAGCAACAACTATGTTCTCTCAATGAACAGAGCTAACAAACCAATAATGCATATAAAATTCAGGAATCATAATATCAAGAATGCAGCTTAAACAGAACAACACACAAAATTTCAGGAATTGAATATAAGAACCGGAACTAGCAAAAGCAAACCCATTAAGACAAAATCAAAACTTGCTCCAGGAACTAAGGAACTGAAAATCAAAATCAAGCATAACAAAAAACAGAGAGAAACTCAAAATTGAAACAGAGGACGAGCATTACTTGAAAACAGTGGTTTCTGTAGCAATGAAACTCAATCGAATTCTCTGGAATATGAACTGTGAGCTAAGAAATTCAGTTCTCCACTCTGCAATCAACCTACGTAGAAGACGAAAGAACAGGTTTTTAGGTTTCACGACCTCATACGGCGTCGTTTTAGGAAATTTGGGCCTGTTGGGCCCATTTGGGTCATCCCAAAGTTATTGGTTTTTTGGGCCAAACACCAAAAAAGAATATTTAAAAAAAAAAGAAAAAAGTGGAAATGCAGATTCCAAATTCAACGCATCAAAATTTGTATTTCGAGTTTAAGAGGAATACGAACTCATCATCAACTAGGGTTTTTGCCAATAAAAAACTATTGGAATTTTGGAATAAAGTGAAAGAAAGAAAGAAAGTGCATCCCCTTTTTTGTTTCTCTATTCTATTATATTCTATTGAAATTGCAAGGCTTAAATTTCACGAATTGGTTGAAGAAGGTGAATCTGGTTCTCATCTCATCGTAGTGTGTGATTTGTTGTATTGAATTGGAAATTACGATGGGAAGAGGGAAATTCAAGAGCAAGCCCACCGGTCGCCGCCAGTTCTCCACGCCGGAAGATCTCCGTAAGCACAATTCTTTCAATCCCTTTGAGTTTTCCGTTTGATTCCCGATTTTTTTTTTCTTTTTTAGCGTCTGAGCTTTCGTCAATAGGCTTTAAAATTACGAAAATTCTATTCAGTTGATTGAAAATTATGATTTTGAGCTGAAAAGGGTTTTTTTTTATTATTATTTTTGTGTGTTTTATTCAAGCAGTAGAATAGTTAGGGTGTTGCAGATGTGTTTTTCAGTGTGGAAGTTTTGTGGTTTAGAAAATGAAAATTTTTGGGATTTGTTAGATCTGGAGAGAGTGTGAGGTTGGAGAATTAATAGTTTTATGGTTGTTTTGAATGGAATTCTAATTTGTGCTCATAGCTGTATATCTTGGGAAATTAATTGTTGAGTTTTGTATTTTTATGTTGTAATTGTTTTTCTCTGAAGCTACAAGCTTGACTATAGTTGAAATAGGCATTAATCAGGACCTTAGATGAACAGGATAAGTTTTATACTTTTTGGTGGGATGTGAAGGGTAACTACCGTATAATCTTGCTGAGATTGTCACTTTGTTGTCTATGGTTTTGGTGAGCTGTTACTTGGGCTACCCTAGTGGAGAATGGTTTCTCTCCTTGTTATATGCAATAAGTCTATTACCTACAGATGTCTATGTCGTATTTGTGGGCTTAGTGAATATGAGAAAAGAGGAGAAATTGAACTGCCTGGTTTGTTGATGCAATTTATTTTTCTTTCACGACTTGGTAACTATCTCAAAATCGAGCGATGTTGGGCAGAAATGGCTTTATTTGTTGATGTGATGATGTGGGAGTGATGAATCAAACAGGGTTCAAAGCCAGCTTTTTCTAACCCGTTCTGGAAAGTGTTAGTAGATCCTACAAGTTTTACACCTGTTAGTGGGTTTGACAAAGGAAATGTAGGGTAGAGCTTGTATAATGCTTGTATTTTGTCAACCCTGGGATCCTTTTAAAAGATTTCAGGTTCAGCTACATGTTTTCCTTTTCTAGTAATTTTTCAGGCTGAGGTGACGTAGTTGCATACGTATTGGGTGATTAAATCCTTGTTATCGTGTTGTGACTTGTACTCTCCATAGGTCTGCTCCACTATCAAAATATTATGTAGAGGCATTAGTTAAATTACAACTCACTTCTCCAAGGTGAGTTTGGTACGGGGTAAAAATGGGTGAATTTTTTTTATGGATTAGATTTATGTGCAACCCATAAATTCTCCTGTAAATCTAATTCATAGATTTATGTGTTGAACATAAATCTAATCCATAAAAAATTCTCCTCTATTTTTACCTCATATCAAACACACACGAAATGTAAAACTTAGCTTTATTGAAATATTGAGACAGTCTCTTGCTGATACCAACACCCCTTTGCTCTCCTCCCCTTTAAAGAAAACAAACGGAAAAACAATATTTCTTAATTGCAGAAAAAAAAAATCTCAAAAACTCAATGTTTCTTTTGATTGTTGCAGTTGCTGGAACCTCTAATCGTCCTCGAACTTTTAGACAGGTTTTCTTCTGGATCCTTTACCCCCTACACTCCTTGTAATCACTTACATAGAGTAATTTTGTCTATTTGGGGCACCTGTGGTGACATTCATTTTACAACGTACAGGATTTTGATAAGTTGTTTTCCATTTTCCTGATATCTTTGACAAATCAGTTTTATTTTACATGGTCATTCTCTTGACAACCTTGTTAGAAAGAAGCTGAGCATGATGAAGAAGAAACCGAGGAAGTATCTGGGGGAATCTGGGAAGAATCTGAAGAAGAAACTGCAGTTAGTATCTTACTATCATTACTAATATAGATAGATTGCTTCCCTTCTTTTTTGTGTGTTCTGTTTTCTTCTACAGTCTGCCCCCAATCCCCATGAGTATGAAATTGACTGTCTTGTTGCCATATAATGTATGCAGAAGAATAAAGGAACTCAAGGGATTATTGAGATTGAAAATCCTAACTTGGTAAAGCCCAAGACCTTGAAAGCTAGAGACGTTGACGTGAGTTCAACTTCGGTTTTTGGTCCTTACACAGACATATTTGTAGTAATTAAATTATATGGGAAATATAATGGTATTTTCTTATCAATGCAGGTTGGAAAAACAACTGAGCTTTCAAGGCGTGAAAGGTTTGATACTTTCCACTTGCTTCTTGTTAAATATAATCATGCACTTAAAGATGGTGTTGCCTATTATTAAAGGAGATCAGAACATTCTTTTTCTATATTGGGGAAAATATTATTGAGCTTGTTAACATGTTTTTAAAGTATCTTCAAAATTTCCCACCTTTTGCAGAGAGGAGCTAGAGAAACAGAGAGCTCATGAACGCTATATGCAGCTGCAAGAGCAAGGGAAAACAGAACAATCAAGGAAAGATTTAGGTACCTGTAGCTCTTGAAATAGTTCATCTAATTTTGTACATTTTATACATCCTTTTCTTGCTGTTGTTTCCCTTATGTTTGATATTGTTGCAGACATGTTGAATGATTGGTAAGTAGACTAGAATAGTATAACTGAAATAAATATGCTTTGCGGAGAGAGATTGTGAGTATCTTAGTCTTAAAAGTAGATCTGTTGTGAGGGGCTTTCATTCCCTGATGATTATTGAATGTTTTGTTTCTTTGGCATGGCAGAACGTCTAGCTCTTATACGTCAGCAAAGGGCAGAAGCTGCTAAAAAGCGAGAAGAAGAGAAAGCTGGTAAGCTCTAAATAAATAATACTGTTTGTTCTGCTAACTTTATCCTGATTCCAAAATTTTGAAACTGACTATTAAAACTGTTTCAGCCAAAGAGCAGAAGAAGGCTGAGGCACGCAAGTGAATTTCCAGGAGAATGTTACTCCAATTAGTAGGAGGAATCTGAGCTCTCACTTCACTTCAACATTGTGCCCATTTAGCTTTATCATGGAGATAACCATTCCAAGTTGTTTACATGTAATGCAATTATTACAGCATTCTGTGGCTTGAAATCTATTATTATTATTATTATTATTATTATATAAGGTATTTCCCTTTATCGAGCCAAGGGAAATTATTTCTGTTTCTCTCTCTGTCTGTCCTGGGGTGTTTTTTTTTTTTTTACATATGAGATTTGAGTAGTGCATTTACGTTAATATGATGTTTTGAAAAAAATCACACAATATGGTGTTTTCAGTATAGAATCAAAGGCAGATTCAGTGTAAAAAAAATTTAATATTGAATCCGTCAAACAGATTCAATATAAAAAAATTAACTGAAATTGCCAAAGTTAGAATAGAATCTATCAAAGGTAGATTTTGTTTAAAACAAAAATAATAAAGAATCTTAAGTTAATTCTATAGATATCATATACAAGTAATTTTATCCATTTTTTCATATTAGTGTAAATCACCTATAAAAATATCATATACAAATTATTTTCTCGTCTGTCCTCAGCATCCTCCTTTTACCTTTTAACTGTCATTATATAAACTTGTTGATTGTTTTTTGCGTCTTACAGGTTTCTTAATTATTTCATTATGGTATTTTATTGCCTTTATTCTGTGCATCAAGTTATCTGGTCGGACCTTGCATGTTTATTTTAGGTGAGAAGAGCCAAATTTGGAATGTTATGTTATCACCACCAAATCAGCGTCATTTTTAGCTTATTTTTCTTTTTATTTTTTTTCACTACCTTCCCGTTACAATACATAGTACATACTATAATTTACTTATTTTTATTACAACATTTTCTAAGCCACACAAACAGACCCCACTTAGTCAAGGTATTGGATTGCTTTTCTTTATAGTTTTACTCTGACTGCTAAAACTCACCTTTGTACTTTGAAGTAGAAAAATTACAAAAAAGACATAATAATTATGTAAACACAATTCAATTAACTCTTGATAATTTGACAGTACTATTTTTTTTAAAAATTTTTTGGGTCAAATTTTTGACAGTACTATAACACCATTGTTCATGAACCTTACCTGAATATCACATGTACTTAGTGTATCATGGCATCTTTTGCAACTGGTTAATTGATGCTCTTTAAACAGTTGGGTTAATGTATGACACGACAGCTGTTTTTGGGCAATAAGGAAACCTGCTTACCCAAATCATTGCTTGTACTGACATGAGAATTCTGCAGCTGTGGTGCATGATATCATATTAAAATTTCATTTATATTCGTAATTTGTTTTATTGTTATTCATTACTATATAATCTGCAAATGATATAAGTAATTTTTTTAACACTAACGGATGTGCTGAATGGCTCATGTAATAAAAGTAGCCTTAGTTAAGTTTAAACAAGTCTAATGCTGATGTTTTACTTTGTATGTGTACGAGTAATGTCTACGACGTCATTTACTCTAAACCCTAAGCACTTCACAATAGCTAAACTCGTATAACAATATCATAACTCTCATAAAATGGTGGGAAGAATGACGTAAATATTAAAAGAGGAAGATCAATAAAAGAACAATTTGGCTGGCAACTAATTCCCTTGTTGAAGTCTCCCCATGTTCATGTCCTGTGTATATCATTCAATTCAATTTATATTCGGACGTTTGATATGCTGCCATTTGTTTGAGGTACACACACCACTCAAAAGGTTTTGGTGTTATATATTATTATGGAGTTGCATTGTAAGAAAAAAGATAAAAGAATAATAACGAGTTGAAAGTTGGCTTGGCCGGCAGCAAGGATGTAGGCCGGCTGGTGGAACTTACTTCACATTCATAGAAAGTTAAAAATTTAACGATAGGTTATAATTAGTGTAATAAAATTGTTTGCACATCCAAAGTAGAGCCATATAAAGAGAAAGATACAAAGAATTTGACGATAATGAGTGTGGAGTAAGAATTTTGTATATATTTTTTCTCAGTATTTATAGTATCTACTAAGGTGTCCACTTTTGATTTGCAAATAAGGTTACTCATGATTCATAAGGGGTAAGGGCTAACATAGTTGTTGTCTATGAATCATGCATAACTAGATGCAACCGATGCTGACGGATTATTAATTTGACTATTAGAGAAATATTTTTCATACAATATGATAGATAATTAGACGCACACTCTTTTTTCCATCTATCTTATCACCATTTTCTCCTTTGTTTTTTTTTTACATTTTTTTATCTCCTCTCTCTTGTAGTCTAGTTGTCTAAAGGGGGAAGTTGTATGTACAAATATCAGATCCCTATTACTCAATATCAAGATTATTGTTCAAAAGACTTTCCCTCAAATATGCTATCAAATTTCAAATTTATAGTTCATTTACATTTAACTATTTCCTTATCAATTACAATGGCACAGTCTCTTATTTATAGTTCTAATAAACTACTAACTCCTATGGGCCTAATAGTGGGCCCAAGTATTAATTGAATCGTAACATAATTGGACTGAGTTTGCAGGTTTTGGTTTGGTTTGATTAGTTTTGTTGCTTCCAACTGGTAGGAGAAAAGTGTACCAAAAACAAATTTGAGGAAATCTTATGTGTTAGATATACAAATTGAAATGTGATATCATATATTTAATAATTGCATTTTTCCAGGACTCGACACAATTTCAACTGCATAAAGCTTGGCTCAATGGCGAGGATAACTTTGTTGTTTAAGTTTTCATGCTTTTTTTCCCCCATATGTAATAACTTGTTATGCAGTATTTTATCGTGAATTTTGTCTGGTTGCATTTTTTTTCAGATAAATATGATGAAAACTCAACTCACAAAAACAAAAGATGAGTACCAACAGACAAGAAGATAAATAAAAACAGCACATAATTTTCGAAAGATACGTTTGTCTGGTTGTATACTTTTGTTTTGTTGGTTTAATTTTATCAATCTTAAAATTTTATAAAACAATGCATCAAAAGATAGTTTATACAACTCGAGAGTTTTGATTCGACTTCAGTCAACATCCATTTAAATGTGGCAAGTGGCAACGTCCATTGAGGGTGTTTAAACTTTAAAGCAGGCATCCAATTAACTACAAGGAGAAAAAGGATAGATTTAATATTAACATCAAATTATGTCATTTTAATGCCGTACCCATAATTATTCACTAAGGTGACAAAGATATTAACCAACGATTCAAATTAATTCTGAGTAAAAAAAATTATTCATCATCAAAATAACAATTTAAATTACTTTCTTCTTCCTTATATTTTGTGTTCGCTACTCATGCATTTTGTCTATTATTAAAATCCATACTATTTACCTGTAAGTTAATTGCAACCAAGTCGATGATTTAGCAGTTCAAGTAGCAAATTTAATTTGCTATGATTTATAATATTTTTAAGTAAGTCGTATATATCATCTTTTATAACTTTAAGGAAGTTTCTTGTAAGATTGCAAAATAAAGTAGATATACTACTATACTTTAATTATTTATATATATTTATTAAATGCGAAATATACAATAATATGGTAGAAAAAAAAAAAAACTGAGGTGATACAGGTTGTATTGGTCCATATGACACATGGATAGAGTATTTATTGGAAATCTTATCTGTATCACCAAACCCAATTTACTCATCTTCATGATTGAAATTTAATTGGGTGGATCCTACCAACATGTTGTTGCCAATTGACAAAACAAAACAAGAAAGCTCCAAATTTCCAAGGGTAGCTATCAGTGTCAGTATTAAAGTTGTAATTACTCCATTGCTAGTTTCTCTAAAGGTATATATTAGCACGGTACCGAAAGAGATAGTGTCCTCCTAAGTGACTGGGACATGAAATTTGGTTAGTTTAATTATTTATGATGATTTGACATGCGTAATAATTTGTAATGATAAAACTGTGTAAATTTGTTGAACTTAATGGAGGAACCAGCAACTATTAAAATATATATTCGTTCAGGGAAATTGTTCTAGTCTTCCGTGTAACATACATATATCGTGATAAGACAATGCAACATTGGTTGACTTTACGAATTGTAGTTGTTTTACTTTATTTTTTGACGGATTCACCAGAAAGGTGCCACAGGATATACATAAATTCAGAAATCAGCATTCAAGATGGCAAAGATCACCAAAGACACAATAACTTATAAATATGGAGCATATTTAAATGACACTCTAATCTAATTATATATAAAATTTCTCCTAACAATAATGGTACAAAGACTCGTAACAGAAAGCTAGACACAGAACTGAAGTCCAAAATAAATTCGCTTGCGTTCTGATCATCATGCTTGCTCAATTATTGGTTGAAGTAGAAAAGTGGTAAAAAGTGTAGAACAAACTTTCTCGTCAGATGTTGACTATAATCAAATTGCAAATGGATATACAGCTTGGTGAGCTCGTGTTTTAGCGTGTAATTCATTCGAAAGCGGTTGATTGGTTTTCTTTTGATAGAATAGTACTTTGGTGTAGATCCTGTGATAAAATATGATGAAGATGGTACATGTGCAACATCTCAGGAGTGTTGAGAATTTTATTCAATTATCGGGAAAAAAAATAATGCTTCTGATAGCATGCACTATGTTCAGTTTTACTCCGGACTGGCATTTTTGGCCTTGGGAAGGATTTTCATCATGAAAATTCTTTATCCACAATTTGTCAACTACTCTTTCCATTCTTAAATAATTGTTCAATTTTAAATGCTTAATGAAATTAAAAAAAATAATTAGGAGAACATCAATGTTAGAGAAAGTTAAGAATAATTGACTACATTATTCTTGTTTTTCTTTTTCAATACTACAACTTTTTCTTTTCTCCTCCACTATATCTCTTTAATATGGATATTGTTGGAAAGTTATTAATATTAGTTGAATTTGGTAAATAGACAGTTATTTCTAGACAATTTTTTTTAAAAAAAATAAATAATTATCCAATAATGGAGAAAATAATATATATATTTTTATTTTGCTTTTTCTAGTTGACAATATAAGTATTAAGTAGTACTATATCGCTGTTTGATGCCATTTAAAATGGCCATCTTCATTCGATGAAGACTAGGACATGACTATAGGCAGAAGATCCCAATCCGTTCCATTATATTTAATATAGGAACTTGCAATTTTTTTTCAAAACAAGAAGTTATGGAAGGTAATACTGGAATTAAGTAATGTATCAAATTCAAATATATTTTCATTTGTATATTTGGTCAACTGTGGCTCGGATGTTTGCATCGGTGGCAATATCAATTCATGCTAAATTACTTATTCATTATGTTTGACTAAAATTGAAGAGGGTTGGTTTAAAACCAAATGATTATGGAAACATTATAAAAAATTATTTGTGAATAAATCAAGCCCGTAAACCAAATCGTTTTAACTTTGAAGAGAACTTGTAAACTTGAAATAGATCCTTCATTAAGGATATTTTAAATAAAAGGATTAAGATTGAAAATGACTTTCTGTGGATTGAACATGACTCTTTCTATCAAAAGCCGCGATTAACCGATCAAAATAGGAGTGTTTGATCTCGTAATCACAGCTTATATAGAGACAAAAAATGTTGAAAGATTTTGGGTTTTACATAATCATTGGAGGGTTTGACCAACTTCTTTTTGTTTGGTTGTTTGATTTGACCAATTCCTTTCTCCAACATATTTTGAATAAGAACGTGTACTCCTGCTAAAGAGTATTAGTTGGTAAAAGGCCACTAAGCCACTTGTTTTAGGATTCACATTAACAAATAATGATACAATGAGAGAGCCCCATCCATCCATGAGAACTTATTATGCTATTGCTATTAGAATATTATCTGGGATTATAATTAATCACTTTAGTCATGGATGAAATTTCAGCCTCAGTTAGTAAGAAAACATAGTACTAATTTACATAATTGTTATTATTATACTTTTTTAGTTTTTTAACAGAATAATAAATCATCAACAAAATGATGCTCAACAACACGCAATGATCAATAATTTGTGGCGCTAAGTCCACCTATTTTTTTTCAATTTATTGTCGCCAAGTCTTAAATATTAGTCTACAAACAAAAATGAACACAATTTTACATGCAATAATCAATAATTTATAGTGGCTCTCTTTAATTTTAATGTCTCTGTCCATAGCTAGCCAATAATCAAACTTTAGAATGTTAGCGTTCCTACTTTCTTCCGTGAAATACCAACTCTCCTGTAAGTTGACCGTTGTAATGTTTTAATTTTTACAGTGAAAACAGAAGAGGAGGCTAATTCATTCCCTCTTAATTAATATAATTAATATTTTTGTTTCTTTGTTTTTGTCTAGCACAAAACTTTACGAATGGTTCGGTTGCCGCTCTAACTTGCTCAAATACAAAGATCAGAGGCTGCATTCAAGCCTGTCCAATTAAACAGCAGTGCAACTGTCTAAGCTTTGATTCAATCTCTCATTAATAATTAAGCCCAAGATAGAAAAAATTTAAAAAAAAAACCGCTAACTTTTTGTTTATTATTCTCTCCATTCCGTGTGCTTAGTTGTGCACAGGGCAATTTAATTTGAGACTAACGTATTGTCATGATAATATATATCTTGGGTTGCACATGCCAAATGAAAGCGACTAATGCATATTTTTGTTTCATTCCAAACTAACTGCTTTATAATGTTAATATTAATAACCATGTATCATCATGGACGGCAAGCCAGGTGCAAAATTGTCTTATATATGGAATATAACTAACTATATAAAAGGTGCAAAATTGTCATGGAACAATAAAAACAAGGTGAGCCTATAGCTATATTCAGCTGGCAAATTTAGCTCTAAGTAACAATGTGAAAATTAAATGAGTGTCTCCCCTCCAAACAAATTAAATGAAAGTTAAGTGCACCTTGTTCATCCCTCGTTGCTTATATCCATAACATATAATTTGACCTTGCAACTACCCATAGTTTTTTTGTTATTATTTTTAATATGGAAGGGGTACTGAATGAAAGGACACCGATAGAAACCCTCATTTAGATGGTTGCTTATTCAAACACTTCATGTTTGTCCTATAGCATTCTTCTTTTGAATATCTCAGGGAAGCAATTAGAGATGACTCTACCAGAATTAAGTTTTTAGTAGCCACCATGGGACAATATTTACTTTTTAATTTTTATTTTGGAGTTAGGAAGCATTCTCAACCGTTGAAAATTTACATGCAACATCCATTGACTAAGTAAAATGTATTAGTTAGCCATATTGAAGACGCGTCTACATTTGTATGTTGATTCAGCTTTGTCGTACTCTACCAAGGCTTAAGTCTCCGGGGATAAAACATGATGCCTGAATCTGATGTACTATTTTTCTGCTTTGATTACTCGGTGATCCCTGCTTCCATTTGAAAGTTTTTGATTTGATTTCAGACCCATCCATCATCAGAAAATATCTTCAGTAATTAATGGACCAACAACATAAACTGTTTCTTCTACTGATGCTTCTTGTCCAAGTTCTGCTTGTAGCAGCACAGACTTCCAGTCAAGACTGTAAGTTCAATGCAACTTTTCAGATATTCTGCTCTTCTCTTTCATGTTTGATGTAGATTCATCTCTTTTCTTGCTTATGTTCTTTCACATCTCATGAAAAAGAAAAGCAAAAACTCTTTTGCTATTGGGTGCTGCTCCTACATATGGTGAGAAGTGCCTAAACTATTGTAGGCCTTTCATGCAAATTACAATATCAGAATTGCAGGAGTTCCTGGGAGGGACAGAAACAACATGATGTTGCTAGCTAAGATTTGTTTCTGTATCTGTTAGAAATGATTCAGTTCTGTCTTTATCTCAACATAATGAATGTGAAAATCTGTGCTTATGCATGTAAGTTAGGAAAGTGTTTATTAGGGGCAGATATGTTCAATCTGACAACAGGATCCTCAAAACAGAATTTTGTTTCCTTCTAAACATTTTTTTGATAGTTAACTTCTTATTTATATCATTTGACTTATAAGCAAAACCAGTGTAGGTAATCATAGACCTGTAGTATTACTTACTGAAAGAACCTTTGCTGATAATAATATTCCTTAGGCAGCACCCATAAGTTGGAATTGCTACCTAGTTTTAATTCTTTCATGTTTGCATGATCTAGGCTTTTAGTATTTAAATTGGCTTCAACATCAACTATAAAATGTTTGATAACAAGCGGTAAAAAGAAGGATGAGTATCATCTTTTGTAATAGGTTTTCTTTTTGTTATTTGTTTATTTAGTTTCTAAAATAGTTGTTGGATGTGACTATGAGGATTTCGTAGTAATCTGTGCTAGTCTGCTAGACCTAAATGCAACCACTCTAAGAAGAGAGGGAGACTATTGAATATTGAGAAGTTATGCAGTTTTGTTTGAGAATTTAACCTTCCTTTTTTTTTGACAATTTGTTTAATGTAAATTCTACTGCTGCAGATAATGGCCTAGGAGCTTTAACAGGATTCTGGCGTAACAGACCACCAAGTTGGGTGGGAACAGATCCTTGCGGGAATGGTTGGGAAGGAATTCGTTGCACCAATTCAAGAATCACCGAATTGTTGGTTTCTTTGGCTGTTTGACTCTTCAAATTGAGATCAAAGATTGTGTCTTACTTTCTATTTTTCAAGAAACAAATCTGAATAAACTGCTTTTATTTCCAGGAAACTACTAAGCATGAATTTGGTGGGCCAGATGTCTTCAGCAATCCAGTCATTATCTGAATTAGAAATCTTGTAATTTTCTATTTCTCCTATTAGTTAAACAGATTTATTTTGTTGAGTTGCCATAGAGATGAGTTATTCAAATTCTCATATGCTTAAATAATTAAATATTTCTGAACTTGTGATCTCTAAAGAATAACCATCAAAAAAGGGCATTTTATTTTGACTAGGATGCAGTACTCATTTGCAGCTAAATTAATAACTGGCTGTTTTGTTCATGTAGGGATCTTTCTTACAACACGGGCTTGACAGGAACAATTCCACAGGAAATTGGGAATTTGACAAAGCTACAATCCCTGTAAGGCAGTTTTCTTAGTAATACAACATTTGAATATAAACATAATTTCTTTTATTGAATTCCTGCTATTTAATATTTTTTTTCTGTCACTTTTACCTTTTTCTTTCCCTTACAAAACATAATATGCATTTTTTTTTATGTTATTTTCTTATTGTTTGCCAGGGCACTGGCTGGTTGTGGTTTCTCTGGTCCCATTCCAGATTCAATAGGAGCTTTACAGCAGCTCACCTTTCTGTAAGGATCCCATCTTAACAATTCTGCTACTAAATTTTTGAGAAGGTCTGCACACAAATTATTTGAGTCCAAGTTATTTCAATGTGACAAAGGATGATGCTTCATATGAAGCATCATCTTTAGTTGTGTGTGTGCACCCTTCATATCATGTTCTGTTCTTATCTTGAAGCTCAATGTTTCTTCTTTGGGCTAATTTATGGTAAATTATGAATCACTAATCACCTTATTGCCTTTTATGCAGAGCACTGAACTTAAATAAGTTCAATGGAACTATTCCACGCTCCATTGGCAATCTGTCCAAAATTAATTGGCTAGATATTGCTGATAATGAGCTTGAAGGACCTATTCCTGTCTCTGATAACCAAGGACGACCAGGTCTTGACCTGCTCGTTCAGGCCCAACACTTGTATGTCTAGTCTCATTATCAGTTTCCAGTTGATACTATTCCACTAATAATGTAACTGAATATGTTTTTTAATTGAATAACCCAAGATTATGTTCACTGTTTGCAGTCATATGGGGAACAACAAGCTCTCTGGTACAATACCAGCAAAACTATTCAACTCCAGTATGAGTCTAATACACGTGTAAGCTTCATTACATCCAATAGTATTTATTTTCTGATTTTAAAATCTTCACAAAGTCATAGTACCATGTTTCAAATACGTCTAATTTAACCAATAAGGTGACTTCATCCCCTCTTGTAATCTTTTGTTCAGGCTTTTGGACAGCAATCAACTAAACGGTAGTATTCCTAACACCCTTGGAAATGTGGGCACGTTGGAGGTGGTGTAAGTATCTTTTTCATCAGTGTCAAATGACTACATTCAAACAATTATGCTGTCATTTCTCTGGACTTTCTCTTCATTGAATATTTTCTCTTCATGACAGGCGCTTGGATAGGAATCGATTAATCGGGGTAGTGCCTTCAAATTTCAAAAGCCTTGGAAGTCTTAGTAAACTGTAAGTAAACTAAAGAAACATGTCGTTTTAAGCTTCACATATACAAGTCTATCTGCAAAAACTTTCCTTGTTTTTCCAAGGAATCAATTTTGCTGAGAGTAGGCGTTGATATGTTTTTGCAGGTATTTATCCCAAAACAAGCTGACCGGCTCTCTGCCGGACCTTAGTGGAATGGATAAGCTCTTCTATGTGTAAGTACTAAGCAGTAAAGATGTGATCCTCTATTGTCTTTTAGTAATTGCATCAAAAGTTTTGACCCAAGTTAAAATATCAATCATAATAGCCCAGAAGACATGCTTGCAACACTTTTCCCTACACCTACATTTTATGCAACAACAAACGTACAAAACATAATCATATTACTCGTTTGTAGAATACAATGATTCTAATTTGCATACTTTTATGGAAATTTGTCTGCAGGGATATGAGTAACAATTCTTTCAATTCTTCTAACGTTCCTCCGTGGGTTTCAACTTTGCCGTCTCTGACAACAGTGTATGTTGTTCCTTCCCCCTCACACTGCCTTTCTCTAACCCTGCGTTTCATTCTGTGTGGCATGGCATTTGTGTTTGATTCTCAAGATTGAAAGATGTTGATACGCTCATATGTAGCTAGCTGACTTATTCCTTGGTTATATGAACAATGATGGTTATGAATATGAGGTGACCTGATTGTACTGAAATGTGGTAACAGGCTACTTGGGGTCAACCAGCTGAGTGGCACATTCAATCTTAGCGGTGGCTTTAGCAGCAGTCTGCAAATCATTGATTTGCGGGATAATGAAATAACCAACTACGTGCAGCCAAAACAAAATATAAATTTTCAAGTGGTGTAAGCTTCATTGTTTATGATATTGACATAGCAGATTTTTCAATTTGATTTTTCACAGATATTTAAGTAGACTCAAAACTACTTGATTGTTGGGATTTATAGTCTGAGAGTTATTTAATGCTTTTGCAGGCTGGCTGGTAATAAAGTTTGTCTTGAAACTGGGGTTAATCAACTGCGTTACTGCCAACTTCCCCAAAACATTCAGCCATATTCAACACCAGCAAATAATTGTACTCCTCAATCTTGCAGTTCCGATCAGGTTTCTAGTCCAAATTGTAAATGTGCATATCCCTATACCGGAACACTGATCTCCAGAGCTCTTAGTTTGTCAGTCCTTCATAATACTGACTATAAGACTCTTCAGCAATCTCTGTTAGATAGTTTTCAGTCCCAAAAGCTTCCTGTGGATTCAGTTTCTCTGAGTAACCCCTTGAGGAACACATCCAGTGGTTATTTTCAATTGAATCTGAGTATCTTCCCATCTCAAACTGATCGTTTCAATAGAACTGGAGTTTTGAGTGTTGCTTTTGTGCTTAGCAACCAAATCTACAAGCCCCCAGAATTTTTCTCCCCTTACTCATTCAATGGTCTCAACTATGCATACTATGGAGGTGATTCAATGTCTCATTGTCAACTAGAAATGCTAACTAAATTCTTCGTCTCTTCTGTCTTATAATGCTTTTCTTCTCTCTTACTCTTTCACTCTTATGTGACACAGGTGAGCCTGAAGGATCGAAGTCATCACATACTGGTGTTATAATTGGTGCAGTGGTTGCTGTTTTGGTGTTTGTTGTGTTAGCATTCTTTGCAGGGATATATGCCCTCCGCCAAAAGAGAAGAGCATCAAGATCTGAACAGATCAACAACCCTTTTGGTAAGATATGATTATTGATGCAAGCTTGGCTTACTTTGTCCCTGCAAGGAATTTCTCTAGTAGTCCTTTATTGAACAAATGTTATCTTAAATGCAGCGAATTGGGAACTGAACAAGAATAGTGGCACTGCTCCTCAGTTGAAAGGAGCAAGATGGTTTTCTTTTGAAGATCTAAAGAAATACACCAACAGCTTCTCAGAAACCAATACTATTGGATCTGGGGGCTATGGAAAGGTTTTCATTAATGACATCTTATGACTATCTTTTTCCCTTTTTGTTTCTGAACAACAGATTCCCTTAATGTTCTTAAATGAAGTACTTATATCTTTTCACATCTATAGAATTCCATTTCTAACTCGAGCATTTTGAAATATCCAAGTATTTTCTAAAATCATTCTCTTCTTGTTTAATTTTCTGAACGAGATAATTAGTCTTCATTCACTAGGTTTACCAAGGTGTTCTTCCTGCCGGGGAAATTGTTGCCATCAAACGTGCTACACAAGAATCTATGCAGGGTGCTCTTGAGTTTAAAACTGAGATTGAACTTCTATCAAGGGTCCACCATAAGAATCTAGTTAGTCTTGTGGGTTTCTGTTTTGAGAAGGGGGAACAAATGCTGGTATATGAGTACATTCCAAATGGCACTATAATGGATAGCCTTACAGGTACTTCCAAATCTTCACGATTCCATATGTTAACATACTTATCGTAGACTTGGAAAATAATGGAGGTGGAATGATGATAAATTTTCTTCACAAAATTTATACAATCTCATTTTTTTAATGGATTTACTAGTCGATTATTAGACCATATAATATGCACTTGTTAAGACTTACAGCTAATATGGCACATTTCTTAATTCTTTTTCCTTTTCATTTGACTTTGTTTATGCAGGAAAGTCTGGGATCTGGATGGATTGGATAAGGAGGCTGAAAGTAGCACTGGGTGCAGCCAGGGGTCTGGCCTATCTTCATGAGCTTGCTAACCCACCAATCATACATAGGGACATAAAATCAAGTAATATCCTACTTGATGATCACCTTAATGCAAAAGTTGCTGATTTTGGTCTCTCAAAACTTCTTGTTGATAGTGAAAGGGGGCATGTCACTACTCAAGTCAAAGGGACAATGGTTTGTATAGAATGCTTTAGACGCCTACTTCATCAAACAGCATACATCTTTTATTAAAAGGGATATTAAGTTTAATAGTGATCAAACTTCTAATAGTTGAAACGGTTCACCACCTTTAAATTTTCATGCACATGACATCACCTTTTTGCAATGTAGCCATCCAATCAAACCAATATATTGCTCGACATCTAAACAAACTTAAAAACTGTTTGAAGAAAGTTTATTTGAATCAATATTTTGACTGAAGTTTGGCTTTGAACTTAATATTTGCAAGCGGGATAGCTGAGCACAAATTTGTTACCTTTTGTTCTCACAGGGGTACTTGGATCCTGAGTATTACATGACCCAGCAGTTGACTGAAAAGAGCGATGTATACAGCTTTGGAGTGGTGATGCTTGAAATAGTAACAGCAAGAAGGCCAATAGAGCAAGGAAAGTATATAGTAAGAGAGGTAATGAGGGTAATGGATACATCAAAAGATTTATACAACCTTCATTCCATGTTAGATCCAATCATACTCAAAGGGACAAGCCCAAAAGGTTTAGAAAAGTTTGTCGAGCTTGCAATGAGGTGTGTCAAAGAATATGCAGCTGAGAGGCCTACAATGGCTGAGGTTGTAAAAGGGATTGAGAACATAATTGAGCTTGCTGGTGTGAACCCCAATGCTGAATCAGCTTCTACGTCAGAAAGTTATGACGTACCAAGAGATGGGGATGTCAAACATCCCTATAGCAATGAAGACTTTAGCTACAGTGGAATGTTTCCAACAGCAAAGGTGGAACCTCAATGAGTTTCGGTATAATCTTCTTTTGTTAATCTTTTCCCTCTTCCGACGCAAATCATTGAGGTCTGGTGTGTCAAGTTTGGATTCAAGTTCCCTTTGGACCTCATATAATAGATGGTTACTTTAGAAAAACTGTTTGGCTTTACCTGAAGGGGAGAAGAGGAATGGACTTGGTGATCAATGCCATTTCTAGTTGTACTTATATGAATGTTGTAGTCATGAAAAGATTTTGTTAATTTTTGAATGACTGTAATATTTGAATGTATGTATATTGTTGAAAATTGAACTTTCAAAAGACAGTACATATGTCTGTTTTTCTCTCATTTTGTTTGGCTCCTTCTATATTGTATAACTGAGAACACAGTTCCATCAAAACAGCCAATAGAGCAAAGCTCATAACCATACACCTGTAAGTATCTACAAAATATAATATTATTTTCTGATTTTGAATGCTGACTCCAAGAACTAAGTTTGTGGAACCAGTAATATATCACGCAGATGCATTCACCGTAGAGTGTATAAGTTGATGTTAAGTGTTAAAACCGCCTAAGCATACATTAGGCAACTAGTTCCGGTAGTCCCTTGATGGAAATAGCAAAACACATTGATCAATTGGCATGAAGAGATTAAATTGAAAAGGAGTTGTTCCTTCAATATATGTATAGACAGAGGAAAAGGAAAGGGTTTTTATGGCTCTTTAGTCATTAGTCTTTACGCAGGTTAAATTATCATTAAATAATTTTTTTATATATTTTGATTCAAACATTATTGAAATGTAGTGAAATAAAATTTATTAGAAAAAAAAAACCCTCAAACTAAGGTAACCTTTTGAAATGCCACATGTCCTCCATCCATGTGCCATGCTGTGCCACCAGAGAGTTTAGCAGAGTCAATTTTCAAATTTTTTTTTGAAAAAATATCGTTACTTGATAATAAAATGAGTTACATTTTTATTGTATAAGAAGTAATTTATTTATTTTTTTAGTCAGTTATTTTATAAGCATCGTCACAAGACTATTTTATTGAATTTGAAATTTTTTTTCTCTCAAAAACATATATTTATTTATAACGGCGCCTAATCATAATAATAGCAAATAATTTATTTTTTTAGATTTAGTGATTTTTAGTGTTTAAAGTAATTAAAAACTTTTATTTTATTTTATCAATAAGTTATAAACAAAAAATTAATCTTTCAAATGAAAACATAAAACCGATTCTCAAATTAATTGATTTGTGAATGTTGATAAATATTTAAAATGTAATATTCATTTAGTAAATTAAATAAGATCAACACAAAATATTCCCTATTAAGATTTTTTTATATATGTTTAGTGTTTAATTTTAATGTACTAACAGTATAAAAGAATTGTATACTGTTATTCAATTAAATCTTTTTATTTATATGATTTTTTAAGTTATAATATGAAAGTTAGCCATATTTAATTATGATATTACATTACTTGATTAGATGATTATATAAAATTTATTTACAATGTATAAAAATTAAATCCTTATATTTATAAAGAAAACATTTTTTAAATTCATTAACTATTATAAATTATGTAGATCTTATATATGAGTTTAATTTTTTATTCTACATGGGAGTTGTATTATTTGTATTTATGAGGTGTGTGATATTATACTCACACCTTATCAACTATTAAATGACATATAAACTTTATTTGAACAATTCAATAATAAATAAAATATAAATTAATATAATATTTCATATTACATAAGTATAAATAATATTTTGGCATCGAAATACATGTATGTAAAAAACAATAGAACTTGTTTTATGCAGCTTAATAATAAAATAACAGTATGACGCTCCTCCCTGGTGATAAACCAGCGGCACGCAGGTAAAGGATTTGGATACACTAAACTCACACAGTGGCAGTGACAGTGACACCCACCCCCTTTAATTTAAGGTTGTGTCTGGTTTGTGATTGTGAACTCAAAGCATTGCTTGCAGTTGCAGCTGCAGCTGATTCCAGTAAGTATGAGTGAAACTGACCCCAAAAACAACTACCCTGTTCCACCTCCTTCTTCTTCTTCCTCCTCAAGTGGAAATGGAAGTGGCAGTGATCATCGTCATCATCATCATCATCATGGTTCGACCAATTATTCAGGGCACGACCAAAAGATCCATTACAACCCACCAGACGCGGTGAACCCAGACGCTGCGACTCTGAGGGAGCAATGGAAGTATGCGACCAGACAGTACAGCAAGTGGTACTCTCACGCTTGGGGCACCGCCATTCTCGCTGGCCTCGCCTTCTTTGCCCTCGGCTGGGCCATCAAAGGGGAGAATCCCTTGCTCTCTTTCCGCTCCCAGGACCCCTCTTCTTCTTCTTCCTCCTCCTCTGAATCTGATCGAGACAGACCTCGCCCTTGAATCTCAGATATGCAACAACAATTGTGACGCTTCTGGTACCTTCTCTTTTTGTGAAATTTTGGTGCTTCAAGGTTTGATTTGATTTGGTTGGTGGTGGGTTGTTTTGTATTGGATTGCGTCACCTTTGGTTTTAATATTTAGATTGGTGATTTCGAATTAATTATGGATAGAATTATAGAACTTGAACCCTCTTTTTTTTTGGGTGGGTGGGGGTGGGGAGATCAGAAAATGGTAAAGTTAGTACTTTTATTTGTTTCAATAATTCAGCTTTTAAGATGTTTTGGTTTAAGATGTTTGGATAATTCAGCTTCTAGTATACTGTAGAGAAAGTGAAATATGTGAAGTAGGTTGCCGGGTCTAATGAATAGGAACTAGGAAGTAGTTGAAGATGAAATATTGGGTGTGATGGGTGTTAGGGTTGCTTATCTTCCAATGGTTTTATTATGTCCTTTTGAAATCTTCTCACAACTCTCTTGGGAGTATTGTATGCAGTTAGCCTTGGTGCTTTTGTTATCTCATATTCAGCAAGTTATTCAATGTCCAAATCAAATCTTTCACTGTATTTTGATACTTCTGAATGTGATATAGGTTATTTGCATTCAATAGTCCTTCTTTCCTCGTTATTTTGGTATGTTATGTTGGTATTTGATGTTCTGTGAGCTGACTGAGTTTTGGAGTCACATTTTTGAAAGCGAGTTTGGAGTTACTGGATTACTCGTCTCTGCTGTTAGCCTTGGCTGCATATTGTTTGCTGTACTCACACATAAGCTGGAATTAGACTATTTCTAAGCATAGCTCGTTTTCATTGCCGGTTTCATATCATCCATAACAATGGACCTCAGTTTTATGATTAATATATCATGAGAGTATTTTTATTCTCCTAGTATAACTACTCCATGCTTGGCTTTATTATCTATATTTCTAACATATCAAATCGAAATGAGTGGTAACCTATCTATCTATCTTTGTTCAAGTGATACTGAAGAATGAAACAAATCAAATTGATTGGCTCATGTTCATCCTGTCTTGTTGAACTGTGCTAGTCTACTTAGTGCTTGGTTGGTTCGGCCAAACCTAATATATTACACTTCATAGATGTTGTCTCATGATTTTATTTTTGGATTGAAGTTGATTTTTTAATTCAGGTTAGAAGTCTGAAATATATTGAATAACTTTAGACTGACGAATTGATGATAAGTGAGAAGGGATAAACTGCAGAATAATTGCCTCTTTCTCTCATCTTATTTACCTTAATTTTTTTAGACTGCAGAAAATAATGTTTTTGATATCTTGTGCATGTTACATCCTTCATCTGTTCTTAAAAGCATAAATTGCAGGCGTCATTCACTGGAATCGGCCACATAAAAACTGTCTCTGGTTGATAATGCCCTGAAGACTCACCACTTTGATTGAAATGCTGTGTGGATGATACACTCAGGCCACGTGACACTTTTGTTTTTTTGTATGCTTACTTAAATTAGTTCTTGTCACTGTTTTGATATAGATTGTATGGATGAAGAATTGCTATACCTTATTTGTGTTTGTGCTAAGTTACGGGTAAAAGTTTGTGCATATTCAAATGCTTCATCCCAAATTGCAATTTATGGGTGGTTATGGAGTTCAGCTCAGGTTTGGCTTGGTTTGATGTTCAAACTTAAACATAGTTGACATTCATTGTTCTCCAAAATTGAGATTAAGAATTTAGACTCCTTCCACATTTTATGTCGTGGCATAATCTGACGAAAGAAATGTTCATGGCTGAATTCTGTACTTCTAAGGCTAGAATCCTCCACCTCCTTTGGTACCAAATATATTAATCTGCATCTTTGCTATGTGGGGCTGTGGCGCTTGTGGATCCTGTTGAACCTGAGTACACAAAAACTGCTCTACCAACGTGCACGCATTAGGAAGAACAAACAAAAATGAAGAAAACAAGGAAACTATTCGATAAATCTGAACTTAGATGAATGAATACCTTCATAAAACAACAAAATAGGAAACAGGCAAAATGAAAGTGCATATTTCATAAACCCTCTCTGACTAATAGTGTAATATTGAACAGATTTCTCTACAGACAAACAAAGTTTAGAGAGTGATGCTCTCTGGACAATCATTTTCATGCTGTAAGGCTGATCTCTACATGGATATAAACAAGGCATAGGTTTAACCCTAAACATAAAGAGATTTCTACTGCATGTTCAAGCAGAGCAACATCCAGAGTTCTTCACAGTCGATACATCATCACGAGGCCCAACATTGATCGTTTGTCCTTTTGGCAAAGCTGCTGGATCATCACCTATTTCGAGTGCCTTCTTGCTCACAACATGATGGATCTGTGTCAGCGCTTCTGTGAAGGCGTTATCGACGTTCAGGGACTCGAGGGCAGATGTTTCCAGGAAAAATGTGTTCTCCCTTGCGGCGAAAGCTGTAGCTTCTTCGGTCGATACTGCTCGCAAATGGTGCAAGTCTGCTTTGTTTCCAACAAGCATCAGCACAATGTTGGCATCTGTGTGGTCTCTCAGCTCCTTCAACCATCTTTCCACATTCTCAAATTTTACATGGCGGGTAACATCATAGACTAGTAATGCACCAACAACTCATCGATAATATGCACTTGTAATTGCACGGTACCTTTATAAAGGAAAGGGAAACTCGGATGTTTAATATGTAAAGTCAATAAAATACAGGATTGTGGATAGATTATTATTAATTCTTCATTTTCAAATATCTGCATATCATTTTGTGCACTCTCCCTTTAAATTTATCCTTCCTCGAGCAATCTGTTTATCTTTATTCGAAATATATGGCTCTCTCTAAGACCTTGCACACAGTAGCAATCATTAGTCATCCTTGAAAAGATGGAAGTTAAATGTTAAAGAATAGTAATGGATCAAAGAAAAATCACTGATGATTTTCAAGCTGGTGTAGATATTCTAAAATAGAATGGAACGGAACTGTTGAAGCCATGAAGGTCCTGTTTAAAGGCAAAGCGACATTGACAACGACATTGAATCTCTGAAAACATAAATTTGCATGGGAAAAAAAAAAATATATTAACACCCGCAGATGCATAACTAAAACAACCCAGTTAAACTGAGCACTGAAACTACATTCTAGTGGCAAACTATCAGAATGTAAAATCTTTTTTATAAATACTTCAAGCATGATGATAATATTGACATGATTACATGTCGATCTTAAATGCCTCACAAAAAATATATCAACATTATGTGAATGCCAAAGTTCAGATTATTTCAACCAGAACTAGTCAACGCTACATGTCAATTTAAAATAAAAGGTACAAGACCTACAGGTCCAACGGCTAATGCAGCACAATGGTGATCTCCTTGTTATCAGCATAAATGGTACAGGAAAACAAGAGCAGCTTAAAGAACTACATACCGTACCCATCTGTTCTTCGAATCAAATCATGGACATATAACACACTTCATAAAATGAAAAGCAAAAACACATATTGGGCATTATCAACACACAAAATCAATGGCTAAAACATAATCAACAATGCAATCAATAACCCAATTGTAGCATGAGCTAGAAAAGCAGGAACGAGGAAGGAAACGAATTCTGCACCTTTCCTGGCCAGCATTATCCCAAATCTGAGCCTTGATGTAACGTAATGAAAACAAATAACAAAGGGAGCAGTTTTGTAATTCCTCAACCCAATATATATATATAAAAGAAAGGAAAAGGTGGATATACCACCGAAAGCCCATTTCCCTTTCCCATTCCGCCTCCCAAATCTCACCTTCTCTGTCTGCGTTCCCTTCCCTCACCCAACATCCCCTTCATCTTCTTCTTCCTTTTCTTTTTATTTTATTTTATTTTTTCAACCCACAAACTCCATTGTGATCTTAGTTTGTCATTAAATCTTCATATCCATTTGCTTTTAAAACTTGAAGTAAGTCTTCAATCTCAATCTCATCCTTTTTTTGTTACTCTAGCATATATCTTAAGAATTAGAGAGCTCTCAAAATAGTTGATGGATATATATTTGGTATTTTAAGTATAAATCTAGTAAGTTAGAAGTTCTAATATTATTAGATTATAGTGGATAGTGTCAAGGCTCTATTTTTCCTCTAATCCTTAGGAACCCTAGGTTCGCTAAATTGAGGGTTTTGTTCAATGGTTCTCTAATTGATAAATTATTTTGAAATAAATTTTAAACTTATCAAAATACTTATATTTGTTAGATTTTGTTGATGGAGTGAGCTACTCCCTTTGTCTTAGGGAGAGGCTATCCCTTTATACTGTGAATGCTATTTACAAGTGATAGTATTCTAAATTATTTTTATGAGAGAAACTAACTTAGTAGATTTGATAAAAATTATATTCTAAGCTACTTGGATTATTTGGTTGGTTTGATTAGTTGATTTTCTTAAATATAATGGTTATTAAATATGACTTGATGATTTGGTTGAAATTATTGCTAGTTCTCTTTGTTGATTTTATAATGTCATGATTTTGATATATGCTATTTCAATGTGCATTGGAAAAGTTTATGATATTTTATACTTGAAATGTTATATTAATATGAAGATTGAATTTTATATTTGTAAATTATATTTGATAAAACTTTATTTAAGAAAATCATGATGGGTTATAAGATAGAATTACCTAGCCATAGCGAAGAGATATAATAGTATTACTTGTTGTCGAGCGAAGAGATGTAACGGCCTATGCGTATAGTTTCTCTTAGTGAGATAAAGTTTGAAAAATCTTATTTGAAAATAATAAACCTTGTAATTGACAAGTTGAGATTAGTCCCCAAATAAGATTTATGCTTCTTATGTAACCCTCATGAGTATTTGAGTATTTGATGATGAAATAGATTTTATGTGAGAATAAGGAATTGAAGAAAATAGTGAAAGAATGTGTTTCGTAATTTATTTTTAAGATTTTGCTTAGAAATAAAATTTCGAAGAGTATTTATTTTCAAACTGGAAGAAGTATAGGAAGTATGGATTATTATATTTTTATTATTGGTTTTTAGAAATGTGTATGATTTATAGCTTATCCCGTTTTATATCACATATTGGTGCGTTGATCAATTTCTCCTTCTTGTCCACTTTGTTTATAGTCTCACTGGGTCTATTTGACTCACCCCTTCCCTTTTCCTTCAGATTTTTAGGTAGCTGAGAGCAGATTCCTAGATTGCTGTTTGCCAGGAAATTCTTTTTGGTAGTCCTCTATTGTCAGTTGAGGCTTTTTGGTTGTTGATTCCAATATTTTACAACTATAGGATATAAGTTGGGTATTTTGATTATGTGTATAAACAAGAGTTTAAGCATGATTATTTTGTATAACTGAAAATCCTGGAATGTCCTGGTTGTTGAATCTGGATTATGATACTACATTGTGTAACAGATTAAACTTGATATATGGGTCAATTTTAGGGAAGATGGTGCGGATTTTCGATAGCCAAATTACTTAAGTTTGCTATTTAATTTAATGAGATAATATCTTTAGATTTGTTGGGTTAGGTGAGCTCATCTAGCCTATGTGTCAGTCATCCGTAAGATTGGGTTGTGACACTTGACAACCTTATCATCTACCGTAATGCTTTTGGTGGCAAACTCAACCCCAATGGTGGACTTAGATTCAACGCTGAAGTCATTCCTGGTGAATCTCGATAAAAGGTTGGATTTTCCAACACTTAGTCCCCAGTCAGGCACAACCTCGAACAATAGAATCGTAATCGTCGCCCTATAGGCCCCCATTATTTGTTGCCACACACAACACACCCCGCTTTTTCTTCTCTCTGGTGTTTGGCTAGAGAGAAAATCAAGGGAAGAAAAAATGATTTTGATATGGGCGTTCTCATAGACTCAAATGGGGTGCTGTCAATCTGCTAATATATATTAACAATCAAAAGAAAAAAATCATGCCCTTTTTCTTATTTTGAAATCCAAATTTGGAACAAGTCAAGAAAGAAAAAAAAAGGTCACTTTTTGGTAACAATGAGAAGCAAATTGAAACAGCAATGGTGGAAATGTTGGATTTTGCTGTTCGTTTGCAAAATTGTGGGAATGAAATGAAATGATGACAATGGTGCCCAAAGTGCCAAACATGTGACAATCACATTTTTTATAAATAAGTTCGATGACTAAGTTTTTAGTCTCATAGACTTACTAGATTTTGACATTTTGTTACACCCAAAACAACTTGTTACATCTATAAAACTACATTAGTTAATAAACAAGTTTTAGTTTTAGCATAAACAGACTTTTTAGCCGATGATTGATGGTGCGAAGAGTTATTCGCAAAACGACCTTGACGGCTAGACCAATATGTATGGACCTAGTCCAGATTTGGAACTGTTTTCATTTTTGTGGGCCTGGGTCTAAAAACCCCAAAGAAGAAAACAACAACACGTACTATAAGCCCAGACCAAAAACAAAAGATACTATAAGCAATGCAAGTTATTGAATCCCCCAAAAAAACAATGCAACGTGAATTTGGTAAATAAACAACATACTTTTTTTTTTCAACTTTATTACTTTAAAATTAGATAAATACATTCGCACCACATGAGTTTGCGAAGTGCAGATTAAAGTAGCAAGAAGTCGTGGCGGTCATGATTGTATTGTGTGATCATCATTCACGTACATATACACCACAAGCGATGGTCCATGGAAAAGATAACAAAAATATTATTTATACTTATTGGATAATATTATTGACTCATACGTCATTTATCATTGATTGATATTGATCCATTTAAGGTTCATACTTCATCTAATAATAGATAATATGTGAATTTAATATCCTATATATTGTAAGTCAAATAACATAACTCAAAAGATAATATAGCTGCTATCGATATCCGAGATTGGAAGTGCACTACACTAGTACTCCACTCATCGACTAGACCTACGTCTTAGTGCGTCAAGTTAAATTTTGGATGGGATTTGTCTTAGTTGTCCTACAAGAGCAGGGGCTTGGCGCTTTCATCCGTAATAATGAGCCATGTGACTACTACATCTCTAGGTTCTTTTGGTATATATGGCTGCAGGGAATACTGAGATTCTTCAAGTCTGCTGAGCACCTTTAATTTGCCATCAAGCTACGCATATAGTCTCACGCATATGATGGAACGGTTTTGGGGGACGTAAGAAAGTAAACCTCATGCAAGGCCAGTTGATCTTAATTACTATTTCGCATGCAACATGTTTTAAGCCAATTAGGCTGTTCTAATTTTTATTGTAAAATGTGAATTCAAGGGCGAGTTTAATTTGTGAGAGTTTTACCTTTAAAAGAATGTTTGGTAAAGGAAAGGGGTTGAAGAATAAAACTTTCGAAGTTTCAATCTTCAAATCTCTTCTCTTTCCATTTGAAGTGAATTCACAAACACACATTAAAGGTAGGAGAAGCTGGTCTTTTTGAGTCACTTCTTAGTTTGGCATTAGTGTTTTGCTTGAGATATGTTGTGTTCTATTCCTTTATTTGTTTGACTTCTTTTCGGTCTACAAAAAATGTCAAGTTAAATAGAGGAAAATCAGTGATGAACCCAAAAATTTTAAGTAATGAGGGCAAAAATAATATATATATGTGTGTGTGTGTAATAATAAGTTTTATGTTAATATGAGATCAAATTTAATAAATAATGGGAGAAAAAAAAATATATATATATATATACTTCTAAACAAATCATAAAAATTTTGTGGGGGCATGAGCCCCCAATATTGTGTAAATAAATTTGTTCTTGAGTAAAATATATTTAATCCCCCTGAAATACCAATAAATAGCACCCCATTTTATTAGTTTCAAAACATACAGTCCACCCCATCTTAAGGTTGTATCTAAAATGTTGTATTATATATAATAAAATAAGAAAATAATACTACGCATTACGTTCTTATTTATTGTTTCAATGCATAAAATATATTGTATATTCTTATTCGTCATAATCACATCTTCCTTACATTATTTGACTTTTTATATATATATTTTTAAAATAAAAATAATAAGTTAAAATTTTATATACTCACAATATAAAACAAATATCGACATATATTTTTCCACTATGATTTGATATTTTTCTTCACTTTCTATTAGTTGACAGTATAAAATTACTTTACCGTATCAATACATGGAAATTAAACTTAAAAATATTATTAAAAGATATATTGAGCATTAACAATAATTATTTTAAAATTTAAAATATAACAATTGAATAAACATTTAGAATTAAATTATGTAAATAAATAATAATTATTTATTTAAAATAAGTAATACATGATGAAAAGTACAAACAGGGACAATTAAAATGTTTAAAAAAAGAAAGTATCTTTTTTAGTTTTTTTAACATTTTATAATATCAAAAAAAATTATTAAAATCAATTGAATTGAATAATAAATAAGAAAAAATATTTTATATATTGGTTTAATTTTAAAGAACAAAATTACCCAAATTTGTACAATCAGCCATGACAAAGATTTATTTGGTACATTGTGTAAACAACTGCAAATTAAACACAAAAAATATTTATATTTAGTAGTCCAAAAAAATGCAATAAGAAAGAAGGAAATCCTGTAGGCAAGAAGGATCCAATCAAAGTCAAGGAGACTGTTGCTTTACCTAACCCCTCGTGGGGGATGAAACCAGATGTGCAGATAATTAAAGCCACTCTTTTTCCAGCACCATCACCCTCACCCCCATGTGATTAATTATATCAAAAATGTTATTTCAATATATAAAATTAGATGTCTAACTGAGACATTTATTATCACAATTAAATGTGACGATAGACTCTACTATATTCATTCATCTATCATATTCAATAATAATAGAAAGATGCTCATACATTTATTTTTAAATATTGAAATAACATTTTCGAATTATATCGTAATCCGTTCCAAACAAAATATCACATCCATGTGACCTGAAACCCTGGCAATCCAGAAAGTCTGAGACACTCATGCTTCTTATTTCCTCAACCATGCTTCCTCGCTCTTCATACATCTCCTAAACAAATTAGAGAGAGGAATAGAGAAAGCACCATTCCCATCATATGAGCTTGCCATGCAATGCAAAGTGATCCATGATGAGAATAGTAGCCAAAATTCATCGTGGTCATGATTGTATATATTTCAATGATCATCTCTCAATCACATATATGCCATACATATTCGAGATGGTTCATGCAGAAGAAAATTGAACATGTTCGGGTGTGACCGTGTGACATAGCACAAAAGATTGGAAGAAGGAAGGAAAAGGAAAGGGATGTTTAATTTGGGTGTGACATAGCGTAGAGATTGGAGGAAATTAAAGAAAAAGCAGTAGTGTGCGTGAGTGAGGAGTTTCAACATTTGCAGATGGATAGCTCTCTCCCTTGACATATCCAAATCGCTCTGTCAAATCGAGGCATCAAACATGAGATGAGATATGAAAGGAAACACTGTTGTGATCAAACTACACGTAAACCGATTCAGCAACTGTTCATAATATGTGAATATAAGCTGTGACCTCACGTCAACAACTACTCTCCTATTCGATCTCTGTGTGCAGCGTGCTTGAATGAATGAATTTATAGCCTAGCTAGGAAACTAGCAGCAGTGAGTTGAGAAAACACACATTTGCCATAGTCCTCACCGATTTTGAACACGAAACTTGGTAGTTTTTGGTGAAAACATTGGTACCATTCCGTTTCGATCGGGTCAGACCTTTTCTGATTCGTGTAAACAAGATGCGGTTTTAAATGGCATACAGTGAGGTTGAGACCTGTTCTCTTCTTTCATCAGACTCCACCACGAAATCTGGAATGGAACCCTTTCTTCAATTCAGTTCTTTGTGTTTACAGTTTGTTCAAAGTGATTTGCTATGTATATACATGGTGGAAATATTATTAAATCAATCATAGCTTAATCTCTTTTGATTAACAATTCTTACTCTACAATACAAATAATCTGTTTGGTTTATATTTTGGTAGATTTGTTTTTGAAACAATTGATATTGAAAGAGCTGATTTTAAAAGAATTGATTTATGTTTGAAAAAGATAAAAAAAAAAGTGAGTTCTAAATAATTAATGTGAGATGAAAAAATAAAAACTAATATTTTTACTTTCCATTGAAATCAAATTTTATGAAAGTGGAACACCTCTATAAAAAATAAAATGACAAACCAAACATTTTCAATTTCCTTCAAATTGATTTTTGTCACCGCAATGCAATAATTGTCACAAACCAAACAAGCTGAAAATCATCTTTAATATTTAGAATCAGCATATATTTAAAGAAGTTATTTTTGATAGATTATCATTCTATTATATACTTTTATTTATAAGACTATTAAGATAAGTGGTGAATAAATCAAACAAACATTTTTACTATTATAATTATACATAACTAAATACTTACATAAAATAATTTACACAGACAGCGGATATAAATTAAAATATATTTATAAATTATAATTGAATTATAAAAACAAATTAAACGCGTGATACATAGTTTTTTCCCTAACACAGTCATTTCAAGATTAAATGGCTGCAAAACTTTTCGTTTGTAAGAGTTTTAACACTGGCGTTAATAGTCTCTATATTCCTTATATCACACTGAATGTATTTAGCTATTGCGTGCGTAAAATGTCACAATTTTATCCTAAATCAAAAGCTGTCAGTTAAAAAAAAAGAAAAAAACACTCTGCGCAACCCAAATTCTCGCACAATACGAACGCTTCATGATTGATCTCACCTCAATAGCACAAACAAATTGCAAATCACTTTATCCTGACGTTCACATTTAATGCGCACACGGTTTTTTATGACAATCTCAGATTAGTAAAAACTCATTTCGCAACAACGAACAAAAGCACATACATAATTATAAGCCACATATATCATATAAGGATAGTTTGCTTTGAACTAATTTAGAAGATAAGAAAAATACATATTTTGGTCCACAAAGTCATAATATCCATACTTGAGCAATATAGACTATAGACCCACCTTAAGTCATTCTCATGAGCAGTGCCTAGAAACCTTTACTCATAACCCTAATGCTAATACTAAGCCACAATGACAAGAAGAAAAGAGGGTAGGAAAGTGATAGAAACTAAACGAGACAGACGTAAAAACACCATATCTAAAACCCTTTTAACTCAATCCCTTCAGCCTTCAACTTCCTAAATCTGCAAAGAGAAATTATAAAAACATATTAACGAGAAATCTTCGGTCACACAATAAGCAAGACAAACAAAAGTTCATCAAAACAAAATAGATTTTTTTAATCAGTGTCCTAAAAACAGTGTTTAAGGATGTGAAAAAAATGTATCTTTGAAATTGTAAGTGTGACAAAAAATTTATAAACTTGCTATTTACTTGTCCATCCTAGAGTAATTGTTATGTAAAAAAAATTTATCCAGAAATAATTGTCTGTTTTAAGAATCTGGGTAGTATTAATATTTTTTTATAATAAAATCTCCATTAAATACTCCCTCTCTTTTAAAAAATGTCACTTTTAAACAAGCATAAATATTAACCAAGATGATAAATGTGTTGGGAATAAAATAAAATAAAATATAATAAATAAATTAATATACCCAAATTAAATGAAGTGCATTTAGAAAATTAATGGTTAGTGAGTGAAATTATTTGATTATTATTGAAAAAATAAATAAATAATTGTATTAGAATATGAAATTATGGATGAATATTTTAAAATATAAAATTATTTAAAAGTGTGAACTGACATTATAAAAGAGAGAGGATATTATTGACTTATTAGCAAAGAGAAGAGAAAAATGAATAAAGAAAGGACAATTCAACAAATTATTCTTAGTTTTTTTAATTATTTTTGTTAATTTCTGTAAGCATTTAAACTTAAGACACGGATTAAAAAAACCCAAAGAAAAATTATATGTATAAGTGTGATCACCAGATAGTAAGAAGCGCCATGCTGGAGTGAGTGGAGGGTGACACCCCACTGGTTTGTGAGAACAGGATGACCAGTGGCGTGGATGAGCACCGCATCATCCCCAAAGGCCTCACGCACATTGAAAGGTCCCACCGCCACCTCAAACGCCACATCATTTATGAACACAGTTGATTTTGCAGTCACAGCTGGATCTCCAATGCCTGAAAATGAAAAAAAAAAAACAATACACCGAATCATCTCTCATGTGGGCATCGAAACACTTTGCCGCCATAAAGTCAACAACACCCTACTCAAGCCAATAAAACCATGCACACGTTGCACAAACAAATTACTACTCGGTTTGGTACCCTCTTCCAGTACACAATATTAGAGAGTCTTAAAACGTTTTCTCCTTTAAATATATATTTAATGAGATGTGAATATAATATAAAAAAAAATTCATAATCAAGAAGCCCTAAAGAATTTCTCTAACAACATTCTCCTTACATTACACATTCATACTTGGTTTTAAGAGAATCATATCAGAATTAAGAAACTAATCCCAATTAAAAATGTGAAGCTACAATAATGTGTTAGTCAATGGTTTCTTAGGGAGGGATAATGGTGCATTATATTGTGGAGGATTAGCTTTAATTTCCATATATGCACAACTAAGATTGATAGATTATTTGCCTTGAACTTGAGTGATGAGGGGTGATGGAACAGTAACGGCGGTGGTAGAGATAGGAGGGACAACAGTAGCAGGACTGTGAGCAGTTGTAGGAGGAGTAACACAGGAACGAAGCTGTGGTGGGTGGTGCATTATTTTCACGGACTTCTCATATTCTTGGTCTTTCTTTGAAGCGCATGATCCATGGCTCATGATCTCACTAAGCAAGAGACTAGTGCAAGGACCAACGTGATGTTGGCCATGTGGTTGAGCTTGAACCACATTGGAAAGCTCGGAGAAGCAAAACCCTTGTGATGTTATGGTACTATTAGGAACTACTATTCCTTGACCATGATGATGTTGCACTGGAAAGAAGAAAGCCTCAGCCGGAGTAGTTGCAACCACCGGCAGCGGTGGTGATGGTGGTGCAAGATTGGCCTCATTGTGATGAGTGTGAAAATAGGTCTGGTTCACAGAGGTTGTGGGAGAATTGGGCACCACATCGGTGACATTAGAGAAGCCAATGGAGAAAACCTTAGTGGGTATTATATCCTTTGGGGAAGATTTCTCAGAGGAAGAAGATGAGGATGAAGGTGCAGTGATTTGAGGGTGAGGGTGTGTAGCATTAGTGTTTTGTTGAGGGGTTTCTGGGTTGTTGTTGTGGTTCTTTGAGTTCTGAAGGTGGCGGAGCTTGTGCTTGCTCCTGGATTTGCGGTTCTGGAACCAATAGAAGACATTGGCATCACCAACTTGGCCATACTCCTGCAACTGTGCCCTTATCTTCCTTATCTCGTCTCTTGGAGGATTCACCATCCCGGAGTTGAATATCGCTTCCAGAATCCGAATTTGCTCTGGTTTTGGGTTCCACCTTGGCTTTGGCTCTGGACTTCTCTCTTCACATCCAGCAGCTGCAACAAAATTTAACCAAAAAAAAAAAAGTTGAAACTATTTTGTAAATGCCAATAAAAAAACTGGGACATACCTATAATTTATGTAAATACGTCCATCAATATATCCGATCCTATGTAATTAGCAAAGAGGAACTTGAAGTGTAAGATATTGCTTACATATATGAACTGTAAATGGTAAATGGACTACAATATAATAGGGTAGCTAGTTGATGACCTTTTGCTTCAGAACTGGAAAGGGTTTTCATAGATGTTTTATTGTAAAGTATGGTGACTGGTGAGAGATACTAATTAATTAACTATTAGGTGATATTGTTGAGTTTGACAAACCTGAAGAGTAAGGGCTTGATCTGTGGCAACCAGTAGAGATGAGAGAGGAGTTGATGTCATGCTGCCATTGATGGTGAGGGTTGCAGGGCTTGGACTTAAACATGCTTGGCCAGTGTCTGTTAGAAGAAGCCATGATGATGAATGATGATGATGATTGATGATAGGTTCTTGCTAGTGTTAAAGGAAGTGGTGGAAATTCCCGAACTGAAAGCTAGATATCAAGAACGGACAACCAAATGCGATGAAATTGATCTAAGAAGCATCCCTTTTTGTTGCTCTGATCTTGCTTGTTAGTGTCATTTGAGCCAACGTAACACACCTCCTTATATAGCCTCTTCACCTAACCCCCCTGTGTGACTGTGTCTCTTACCATTCTATTGCAATAATACCAGTCATAATGAAAAATCAGTTATCATCAGTCACATATACATTATCTAACATAGCATAACATATCAGCATCTCCTAAAGAAAAATATATGCCTATGTTGGAATCTAACATATTAAAACGAAAGATGAAAAGTTATGGAATTAAATTCATTTAGAAACGGACGAAACCCACCACAGGAATCCCCTGTGAGAGAAAGATAAAGGGGGGAAATAAATAAAAAGGGAATGATGTTAAGAGGAGAGTACCATGTCACCCATCCCCTGCGCTCTTATAGCTTGCTTTTGTTTACGCAACTTTTGCATTAATAGTCTTTAAAGTACAAGGAAATTTCCCCCGGATGAGAAGCAAAGGGAACATGGAAAGGAATACATGCTGGGGACTTAATTAGGAATCTTGTTGTTGCAGAGATGGCAGAGAAAAAGCTCTTAATGCTAGGGCTTTCATCACTGAGAGAGAGAGCGGGGTGGGTTCTGATCAGTTTGTCTCTTTTCTTTTACAAGATTGCAATTCCAATGGTAGAATAGAAGGGTGAGGATGTTAAGTCCTCTTCATCACTTGGGGTGTGCTAGAAGTGTATTTTATTAATGGGAGGGTGAAGAGTGAAGAGAGAAGAGAGAGGGTAGAAATAAGTGTGGATTATTCTAATGGGAGAGGTTGTTGCAGGAATAAATAGGGGCTGTGGGGTGTGGAGGGGTTTCAAAGTCAAGAAGGTGTTGCGTTGTTGTGTTTGATTGGAAGGCGGTGGTGGGTTAGTAATTGCATGTATTTTGGCTTATTTTGGGCAAAGTAAGGAGTGATAGAGGTTTGGATTGACTCGAGGGTGCACATTTATTATCCATTTAGTCATTTACACTTGCATTTTGGCTAAAATTCCTCCACAGTGGCCTTTTTTTTTTTCCCACTACTTCGAAACTCAAAAAGCACTATACTTCTAATTTAAGTGATCAAAATAGATGGGTGCATAAATAGAAGAGATTGATTCTAAATGCCTGCTAATAAATGAAATGGTTTGCAAAGACAGGTTTAGTTCATGAGTTATTGATGTGTTTATTGGGTACATGCATCATTCAATTACTCGTATACAAGTTTGTTTTCGTTAGTATATGATTTCCAAAATTGCAATTCACTTGAAAGTATACGAGTTTAACTGAGAGACATCTTTTAATATATATGTTCCTCATTTTAAATATTATGCATCGATATATAAAAATTGATCCTCTAAAATGAGAAAATGATAGAATTCTCACGATTTGATCAATTGATGAGCTTCACGCATTTGAGAAATTCATTTTCCTAACATATGCAAATATTTTACAACAATTATCAAAATTCCGATTTTGGTGGGTTAAGATATTATCATGGAGCAAAATCATTGAAAAAAGGGAGGGAAAAAAAGCCCTTGGAGGAAGAGGGAATAAACAAAGGCAGATATAATATAACGTACACCGTGGACAAAATGTCAAGATTTCATATGGTTCGCTCTAAGTAGCGACAATATACGAAAAATCAAGTACCTCCAATTTATTAGATTCTAATGTGCATGACGAAGCAATAATGGTCAAAGCCACCACTTTTTATGCTGCAGCATATCGAAAAGAATGCATAGCATGCTAACGCTTAAGAAATGTATGTCCGGTACAATATAGAAGTTGCCCTCGTCAAGTTAATGCATCTTTGACATAAAAATATGTAATGGTAGAAAACAATCACAGCACTCAAGTCAAATTAAAAGAAAAAAGATGAAAACATGAGGAACTATATATTATGAAAAGAGTCAATGACAAAATTAAGGATTTTCAATTTATTTCAATCTTAATACACTTACCGTGTGAAAATATTTTACAATATCATTTAATTAAGTTTCTTTATTTCTATTATTTTTTTGAATAATGGGTTTGAATGTTAATCATATTTATTTCTACGACAATATATTATCAATAATATATAATTAAATGATCGTATAAAATTTTTTTATATCATCAATACGTTAAAATTAAATCCTTTCTATTTTATTTGTATTGTCGCATGGATTATTAATTATTACAAATTTCTAATTTCTATCCAATCTGTCTTCAAAGAGTCAAATGTAGACATCTAAGGCGAGCCCTTAATTAATTAATTTAGAATTTAAGGAGTAAGATGATGAAACTTGTAAGTTATATCCAAATAAATGGATATTCAAGTAATTAGTATTGGTCTAGTGTTGAGGGATTTGGGTAGTATGTATAGGATTATAGATTTAAATTTTATTGCGATCATTCTACTTGTCAAAGTGCCAAAGAAAAAATATATATCCTTAATGAATTATAATGGGGATTCTTCCATAACGAAGGACGAAGGCATCAGGGTTCAATTTTGAATGAGGCATTTTTTTTTGTTCCTAGCCTCTTTTCATTTTGATGGTGTAAAAGCTTAAAAAGAAATCTAGTTCGCACATCTAAGATATGAAAAAACACGTGCAAGTGACTGGTGCTGATAGTTTGGCGTCTAGGTGCCAAAAACCACCACCCCAGGCACCTGCTGAGCTGAGAAATTTCACCGCACAGGCAGTGGAAAGCCATATTTGCGGTGGATGCTTTGCACTAGGAAGAAGGTATTCCAAAGCAAATTTCTTGCAGCTTAATTCTATTGAGTAGACATTCAAAATTTTATTAACCACAACACATACATAGTCAATTTTATTTAAAAATAAATAATTTTTTGGGTGATATATATACATGCTATTGTATTTGGCACAATCTTTGTAGTATTCAATGATTTTAAGCTACTTAAATTGAAATAATTTAGTATTAAAGTGCATGCCTACTCTCTGCACCTCTACTTGTTGTAAATAATTTCAATTGGCTTCTAATTAACAAATTAGAAAATTAATTGAAAGAAAACAAAAATTCGTTCTCCCTTTTTTTACACCGCCTACTGTATCTAGACCAGTCCTTCACAGCTAAAATTAAAATAGTTTAATTTTTAACTGGAAAAGTTATACGAATATAATTCCCAAATTAATATGCTTGCCATTAAAAATAATACTTGGGTGTTCTGTACATGATAAGAGTGATAGGAAAAGATTTCAAAATTATTAAGCATAATTTTTGTTCAAATATTGAAGTTGATAATAGAGAATATAGTACGTAATTGCACGTATTAAGTCTTATTTATGGTCATTGTAAATGGCTTCATTCTGAATAGGACGGGGCATTATTACACCACGTGCAAGCTTCCCCCTTCTTTTAGGAGATTCAATGGATCAATGGATATAGTACTCAAGACTAGTTTTGACAATAAGAACAAGCTAATCAGTTCTTTTTCTTCGTTTGGTGTAAAAGAAATTATGATACAAGGTTACGATTCAGCTGTCATTCTCTCAGAAATCAGAATGACCACACGCTGGTGTTTGGAAGATGCATGTTGATGTAGGTAGGTTGAGACCCTATACTCTTTATGCAAAAACGTGGCATGGAATAGACGTCAAGAAAATCCCCACAAGCATGAACTCATTATTAAGATTTTTTTAAAATAAATATAAGATTTACTTTTAGAGTAAATCCTGAATTAGTTCCTAATAATTTCAATGTAAAGTAAATTGATCTCTACCAATGTGAAAAATTAAACATTTAATAATTTTTAGATAGAAAACATTAATAGTATTAATGATAATTTTATTATTGGACAAATTAATTCTTAACATCATTTACACAAAAAAAAAATTCTCATTCCCCATTCATTTTCTTCCTTTATCATCTTCATCATCACCATCACTACCTCGGTCAAGCTCAGCAACTCATATCCAATCTCTGGTAGAAGGAACTTTGAAAAAGGAAGCTCTAATTGAAATCTGTGTTAGTTATTCTTGGAAATACTTTTATTAGTTCAAGGATAAATGACTTCGAGAGAAAAAAAATTACATCTATTTCATAGTATTGTTCCACTGGTATCATTCGTTCCCACACTTCATTGCGCTCTCTATTCCTTCATCTTACTAACTGTGTTATTATTGGTGTTTGTCTCAGAAGTCTATTTCATAGTGTTGTTCCACTGGTATCATTCGCTCGCCACACTTCATTGCTCTATTTCTTCATCTTACTAACTTGCCCTATTTCTTCATCTTACTAACTGTGTTATTATTGGTGTTTGTCTGAGAAGTGTCTACCTTGGCTGAAATGGCAACAATGGAAAGGGAAGCAGGCTCATGAAGGTGGTGTCACGAAGAAGCCACTAGCATATTCAAACCCATGATTTTTGGTTATATACTATAAGCATTATCAAGCATAGAACTTCGTTGTGGAAGAAACCATGATTTTCAACCAATAACAATAAAGCCCAATTTTTTTTCTTTGCCTTTCAATGTTTTAACATTTCAGCAAGATGAGAGTGGAAAGGGAGGGTGAAGGGATAGAAAAATGAGTGGCTGGAAGAGAGAAGGGCTAAGCGTTGAAATTAAAATTTAAAAGTTAAATAAGGATTATTTAGTAATTTTTTGTCCTTTTAATGAGAACCATAAGATAGTCCTAAACATTGGGCAGACCAAGGAATAAGTCACCTCAGTCATGGGATTATTGATGATGATGAGTGAGTTGGTGATGGTAGGGTGATGAGGATGAAGAGGACCAAGGAAAGAAGAAGAGGACCAAGGAAAGAAGGGGATGGAGGATGAAGATTTTTTTTTTTTAATTTGCAAATGATAGTAGGGATTAATTTATTCAGTAATGATATTATTATTAATATCATTAATATTTTTATCCAATGATCACGAAGTGTCCAACTTTCAATATATCAGAGACCAAGTTGACATTTTTTAATTATCAGAGACTAACTTGTCCCACTTAAAAATTGTTAGGGACTAACTTAGGAGTTTACTCATTAATTTTATTATAAATATACTTAAATACAAAATGTTAAGAGTATATGGGTAAATTATATTCACTTCTCATAAAATTTAGTGAAATTTATTTTGGCATCTCTCTATTTGTCTAGTCAAATTTTCCAGACGAAGGGAAGTTTGGAAGAATCACACCCGAAAAGCTAGCTACTAAAGTGGAAGAACTAGAGTTCTTATTGAAATACTCTAGATTTTCAAAAAATAAATAAAAGGACAGAAAAAAAAATTTCGAACAAGAAAGGTGCCAGTCACCTTACCTGTCGTTTTGGGTTCTGAATTTCGCTAAATATGGACCCTACATGCCCTTGGAGGGCTATATATTAGAGCTATTTTCTTGGGACCAAAAGTCTCGGTAATCATTCCCTAGAAAAAAAATGAGTTGAAGAGAGATTTTTAACGAATTTTATGAAACCCTCAAGTATTCCGTTTTAGCCTGAGTTACGAAATCATAAGATTTTCCAATTCAAACTAAAACTCAAAAATGAGATTTTGATTTTTTAGGATTTTGATTTTTCTAATATTTTATTTGAATCCAAATGGGGGGATATTTCCCTATTTACATTTATGTTTTAAAGTTAATAGAAAGAAAATAAATGATTAACTTAAAATTAAGAAATGTAAATAAGTGAGTGGTGGAATAGTAAGTCCAATACATACCAGGATTAGAGCTCCTAGAGCATTCTAGACCGCCCAAGCGTCATATGACCACCCAAGCGATCAGAGAGAGCAAAGTTGGTGTCTGAAGCTTCTGGAGACCGCCCAGGTGGTCAATAGAGAGCACAGTTGGTCCTGAAACTTCTAGAGAGCTTCTGGAGACCACCGGCAGTCAATAGAGAGCATAAAATCCCCATTTGGGTCCAGAACACTTCAAATGGTTCTCTCCCTTCCTCACGCAAGAATCTCAGTTCCAACCCATTTTCACCCTCCAAACTCCATTTTCTTCCATTTCTTCAAGTTTAATTATGAATTTGTCATCCCTAAGGTTTAAAGGTACGTTGTTCTCTTAATTCTCTTCTTTCTTCAAGTTCTCTTAGGTTATGGATGATTCCCATGCTTTTCAAGGGAGAGAAGCTTTCCACCTTGTTAGAAAGGGGTTCTTGTGGTTTTAGAGGTTAATCTAAGTTCTGTTGCTTCTATGATAGATAGAGGCATCATTTTCACTTCCCAGAGATCTGTTAGGGTGGATTCTGCCTTTCTACCCCTCCAGGTGAGTGGGTTTACATCTATGACTTCTATGTTATGCATTAGAGTTATTTTCATGAAAACTATGATTTACTGCTTGATTAGAGAATTCCTATAAGGATTTAAAGTTTACTACTAGATTCTATGTTTAGAACTCCTGGTTTTAAAGCATGAAACATGTTTTAGACAAAACTCATGGGACCATGGTTGTTGAACTGATTCTATGTAGAATTGATTATATGTGTAACTATTAGAGGATTTTATGATTATTTTACTGGATTTTGGAATTGATTTATGTTTATGCTATAGTTTTATACCTAAATACGAGATTTAGAGAAAGAACTGAAATAATGGTTTAGACTCTATGATTTCAGAATATGATATTGAGTTTTCCTAGTTTATGGCTGGAACTATGTTTAATGAGCTAATAGTTGAGTTTAAAGAGTTTTGATGATTGAATGATGTTTTTGATAATCAATAAAAAAGTTTTAGAGCGTGAGTTTCCACGAGATTCAAAACGTTGGCGGCTACATACTTTGTAAAGGTTTGGAATCTCAATGTCCATAAAGGGTGATTCCTTGGACATGGTTCCACACACAGTTATGTTAAGGTTAAGACGTTAGAATCGAATGGACTCAAGTTTTAGGATATAATAAGTTTATTGTTAATAAGAAATGATATAGAGATTCAGACATAAAAGGACTTTAGAGCACGAATCTGTGTATGACTCAGAACGTTGGCGGATACATGTTCTGTGAAGTTGAAATTGCCAAGTGTAATTTCAGTCACAGTTATGCTAAGGTCAAACTTAGAGTTATAGAGATTCAAAGCTCTCAAGTAGGTTTATAAGCCCACGAGGGGCGTCTATTTAGAGAATTATAAGCCCACAAGGGGCAACCCACTAGAGAATAAATAAGCCCACAAGGGGCAATCTATCCAGAAAATAAATGAGTCCACGAGGGGCATGGTTCACGAGGAACCATTAAAAGCTCAGTTGGGGCTCTTGTTCACGAGAAACTGACACTCACTTTCTGTTGTTGTTTATTGTCATGATATTTCAGACTATACATTTCTATTTCCCTAGAAGCTATTACATTGTGAACTTATATGATTTCATGTATGAAAGTGAATTGAGAAAAATGGTTTTGAGATTATAAAATGATGATTAGATTATGGATATATGGAGTGTACATGTACTTGATTATGTATGATTTCAAATACTATTATTATGAGTTCATGCATTGTTTCTTTGATGTCCCATGAAGGGGGTTTTAGATGAGGGCTCACTCACAGTTTTGGTATCAAAATTCACCCCTCTCATTTCTTCCATTTTTCCAGATAAGAACAATGGCTACCAATCTTATACATCCACGATAAGGTGTCAGATGGTAAGCTTCACCAGAGTGAAGCATTCTGATTTTATCTAGAGCGCTCTAGTAGGTATAGGCAGGTTCGGATTCCGTATGGGTTGTTGCATTCAACATATCATGATAAAACTTTAAAATGTATTTCATGTTATTTCAATGATATGAACGATTTTGTCCTGAAAGGACATTATGAGATTGTAGACATGATTATTTTGATTTTAGAGATTAAACAATTTACCTAGAGAAAGTGCAATTATGTTTTAAATAGACTTTTATAAACGGAGCATGAGTTTTCAAACACAAATATTTTGATTCTAGAGAAAAAGTGATTTGCATATAGAAAAGTTAGGTTTTAGATTTTAGATTTTTCATGGATTTTCGAAAAAGAACATGCATATAGAGGTAGTCAACGGGTTCTAAGGCTGACGTGAGAATATAATTTCTCACGTGGTTACATGTCCGGATTAGGTCGTGACACTTATAAAGCCTTGTAGAACCAGGTTTACCCTAGTGGTTTAATGTGATATATTTTGATGATGACAAATAAATGCAAAAGGATATTCAATGTAATATATTAGATCATGTGTGGTTGTGTACTCATTATTGTGATATCTAATTCACAAACCATACAATGATATTCGAGTAATATACTTTATGGAATATATCCAATAACTCTTTATAAGTGCTTTAATGGTCTGATTTTGAATATGTTCTTATGTGAACAATGTTATGCATGAAGAACATTGTCATTGTGTGAACAAATTTATGCATGAAACACATTCTAGTATTCTATTCTTAAGAACCATGCATATTGAGATATATATTATGTATGATCGGTTTAATCGTGTTATATATAAATGAATCATGCATATTAAGATATTTTTTATTGGACTAACGATGATTTTGAAGTGATTTATTATGTATAGAATAGTGCAAGTATCACGAATGATTTTTGAACAAGAAATATTACAACAATTGAAGCCAACAAGAATGGGTCAAAAAAGAACGAGTCAAGAGCTTAATGGTTAGATCATATTGTTAAAGGGTTTTTCTTTTGGTAAGATTATTTGGCCACTTTGTTAATTAATGTTTCAATTTGGTTTCAAAATCTTTTTTAATCAAGCTTTTCTTTCAATTATAGTAATGGATTTGATTATAAAAGAAAAATTTTGATTTTGAAAGAAAAAGTGATTTAAATTGTTTTTAATGAAGACTTTGATTTGATTTGTGAAAATATGAGTTTGATTTGAAATAGAATTTTTGAAAGATGTCTAAAAATGTTTTTAAGGTGAAAGAATGACTTAAACTCTGTTTAATGGTTAGTTTTTCATGTTCTGGAATGCTTGTAATCGATTACCATGTTGTGTAATCAATTGTCATGCCTTAACCGTTGCTAGAATTCAAAATTTAAACTGTAATCAATTATTAGCTCATGTAATCATTACCAGACCCAAAAATGTGCAAACAAGTGTGTTTTGAAGAGACACATCATTTGATATTAATCCCTAATGGTCTACATGAATTAGTTTCTATAAATAACCTTTCTTTAACACTTTTTAAGGCATGAAAAACATATTACAAAGATCATACTAATAATCATTCTCATTCATCAATCATTTGTTTAATATTTGGCCAAATACATTTATTCTTGAGAAACCTTATAGTGCTTCAATTTGTAATATTTCCTCTAGTCAGAGAGTGAATTCTTGTTTTCGTTTATTGGGATTGTATAAAGGGTAAGGCATCTCTTGGTTCCTGAGATACTCAAACACAAAGGATGAAGGATCCCAAGGTGTAAGAGTGCTCTTCAGTTGTAAAGATTTAAAAATTAGTGAAACTCTCAAGTAGGTTGCTTGGAGGCTGGATGTAGGCCACAGGAGAACCGAATCAATATAAATCGAGTTGCATCTCTCTTCCCTTATTATTTTACTGTATTGCAAATTTAATTTGTCATCTTTATCATTCTTATTAATACCGGTAATTCTCATAATTTCTCCATCAACAGGTTCTATTTGAGTAATCTAAAATATTTATGTATTTTCTATAGGCATTTCGCTACATGCATAATTTGAATACATAAAGTTGGATTATTTCTTAAATTTGAATTGTTTTCAAATCACCTAATTCGCCCCCATCTTGGGTGATGCTACCATAACTAACAAGCCTCTCTTTTAAGATGGTCTCCTTGATGTGGGACTCACATGTTACATTGTCATCTCCTTTGAAAGTCGGTGTCCCAACAATTGCACTCTGCAATACTTTATTTGATGGTGCTTCACTCAGTCATATTCAATCCCTTTGCCAGTAGAACCCTATACACTTTGCAACACTTCACTCAGCCACACTTTATTCGGTCATGGCTAACCCCTCCACCGATTAGAATCCTACGCAAGTAGCTGTCTCCAACGGCTCTCAATGAAAGGACTATTTATAACAAGCATAAATTCTTGGTATGAGCACACCTCCAAAAATTATCAATTGGAGTGGGAGAGGCCCATTCTTTATAAGAAGGTTGGAGCAAACTTTAGGACCATGTTTTTCTTTGATATTAGAAGGTTGACAACTAAGTCATATGTTATTATGACGTATTCAACAGAATCTTACTCGGACTTAATATATGACTTCTTCATTGACAACCCCAAAAAAAAAAAAAAAACTACTTCTCGGTTGAGTCTTTGTTGGTGTATGTTTCATAGATTACTATAGAATACAAGAACAAGAAAATAAAAATCATGCTTTACGTGAATGCATTTAATATAAAGTTAGTATATTATCAGAAAGCAAGAAAATAATAAACGTTTTTTCTTAGTATCTACAGAAATCTTTTCATAGGTTTCTGACATATGAAAGGGGGGACCATGCATGGCCAACTCCATGCCCTTTCTCTTATCTCTCTCATGCTCTCTGTTTGGGGCAGACAGACAGGAAACTAGGCAGAAAATTGGGACTACAATCGCATCAAACAACTTTAGCAACTGAAGTAGACCTTCCTGATAGGTAGCCATTACTATACTAGTGCTTCATTAGTCAAGTGTAGCGGCCACAACTTCTCCAAGAGAAATTTTATTTGCACTTACAATGTATATAAAAGACATTATGTTGATACACTTTTTCTATTTTTAAATGGAATGTAAATTCTATTTAGTTTAAGTCTCAAATATCATGCAATGTAATGATATATGACAGCTTATCAATACAGTATCTCACACATTGTGAGTAAAAAAAATACTGCTCCTCCAAACCCCATTTGGCGTTTTGGCCATAACTCCACCCCTCCTGCCACACAACACACATTATTTATTACTACACACACCCGCCTAGAAAATTAAAGTGCAAAACGTGCGAACGTAATGTGTGTACCTTTGTTTTCAATTATGAAGCAAAATGAACCTACATATCCGTACACTTCCATATATATAGGCCAAGCCATTGCAGATACCCCCATTCTTTCCTTGCTATTTTCTCTATGGTGGCATTAATTATACCTCTTTGATTTGCACTTCTAGTTATGTAGCTAGCAAGGGCTTGATCCTCTGCACCAATGCCCACGTTTACACTTATTGCTTTATTTTTTTTTCTTACTTTTCTTTGCCTTTGTTTGTTTCTTTTTAATTTTCCTTTCTAATCATGTTTGCCTTTTTCTGTTCCCACCGTTCTGTCTGCACCAAAAATGAGAGAAAAATCAGTAAGTGACCCTCTTCGTGGACCACCTCTCTGCAGTCCTCTAGCACTAAGTTGAAGTTTCTTGTTGCCATTCTTTCTCCTGTCAAGTCACTCTGATGAGTGATGAGTGATGAGTGATGACCCTCTTCTCTGATGGAACCTCTGTTGAAGCTTTTCTGTAGGTTTCTTATTGGTGGGATAACCATGATTATAGTTGGAGTATCACACAAAAACACCAGTTGTAAATGATTGGAGACAAAATGTCAAGTTTCCAAGTCTCTGATTATTTATTTATTTCTGCTTGGGATTGGGGGGTTTTACCTTGAGGTGAAAAGACTAATAATTAATTGTATTTCTCTCGATACGTTGTAAGCTGTAACACTTGAAACTAAAGTAATTCAATTAAGCTAGTAAAAGATCTAATCACTAATCACTAGTTGATCAATAGTTTAAATAAATCTTATCAAGATCTAATTTCACTATTTTGGTGAGAGAGAAAATAAAATAAGAGTGCTCCAACTTTTTGGCATCTTATTATCCACCAATTCTCTTTTGGTTTAAGTCAAAAGAACAAAATTCATTTGTCTTATTTTCCCGTCCTACTTTTTATGATTCAATTAAATTGTCACATGTAAAAAATATAGATAGTTGAAAACATGAGATTGGATAAAAAATTATGAGTGATATTATTATTATATATATGTCAAATTTTTAATGGAGAAACTTGGAGTGAGATAACAAAAATAGAATAGAAGATTTGAACTCTAGGCCGAGAATCCTAAGGTCTTGCACTCATTGTAAATATACAATCCACTAAGATTTGATTGCATTGTTATGCTTTTGTAAGGGATATTCTATTGCATTTATAAAATAAGAATAATTCCGCGATGGTGGAAGATGCAGATTTGTACGACAAAAAACGAAGCATATAAGATCATCATATAAATTATAAAGAATATACGAGGTACGACACATATAGGATTAATAGGAGTATGTATATTTCATTTGTTCACATAAATTGATGAAGAACTATGAGAAAATAAGATAAACGTGACAGGGTCAGCTCTTCATAAATGCTGATATGATCTGATTCTTGTGAGTCTCACCAAGATATATGAGAAACTCGCGTAAAGAAAATATCGAATCAAATAAAATAAAGTCTTAACTCTTAACGTACTTATCCAATAAAGATCACTTCTATGCTTTTATAGGTTTTTTTTTTCATTTTAAAAATTATATTATTTATAATGAGATCTGAATCTAAAATTTTATATTTTTTATTCAAATTCTTTTTTATTAGACCAATCTTTACGACTTACATGGTGTTATTGGTTTTGAGCAAATGCAAAGTACACTGATCCATCATTTGATATCTTTCGCGATCTTAACATTGACGGAATACTTTAATTTATGCCAAGTTATTGTCAGAAGCTAAGACAAACATACTTTGCCAGAGTCAATATATATCTTCCCACATAAATAAAATAAGTACTTCGTACTAATTATAAAACAGGGTGCTACTTGTCAGTAGGTGTGAAAATAAATTGAGTTAGACTAGACTTTATTTTAAATAAATTAGATTTATATTTTTAAAAAAGTGTTTGAGTTTGGATTTATTATTTGATAAAGGTATTTTTTAGAGCCTTAGTCTAATCTTTCTAAAAGTTTGATTAGCTTGAAAATCTATACAGAAGCCAATTTAGTTATAAAACATTTTGAAAAAAATCAAAACATTAACTCTTAAATAAATCAAAATACTACTAAATATATAAGAAAAAATATTTAAATAAATTAAAAAACTTAAATAAGTTAAAAAAATATGTTTTAAATGGATTAAAATATTTCTATAATAATAATTAGTAAACCAGTTTATAAAGTTTAATAGGTTATTTTTATTGTCTGAAATTTATCCTGATTAACTAAATGATTTTTTAAAAAGTTTTAACCTAACTTATTTACTAAATAGGTCAAGTCTACTTAAGCTAAATATAAGCTAGGCCAAAGACTCCTGACCAACAGTCTAGTCTACTTCCACTTCTGCTCTCTGGAACTAAATCTATCACCTTCAGGTTAACGTAAACACAAACCGATTATAAAGAGTGGAGCAGAATGCTTGATTATGTTCTATTTATAGTTTGCTTTCTACGGGCGTTGAGCTTGCACATGATATCAATAAATGTTTGGGATTAATCTAATGCAAAACATGAGTTGTGTATGTGTGTCGTAGCTAAAGTTGCGCCAACGACAGTCACTAAATGCTAACATGCACGCAGTAAATACACAATATGGTGATATTGAATGCTTTAATTTTGTTGCACGTGCTATCACAATGGATATGAGGTCGTTCCGCCTTTGAGATGGCTAAGCATGCTCATAATATATGTTGGCACAGAAAAATTTGGGGTTGGGGACAGAAAGTTATGCCACCTATTGGCGGTGTAACATTTATTTCATGACTTGGAAAACCCTTTACAATGGAAGGAAATACTCCTACTATTTGTTTGAAATTTGAAATATGAATAGACAAAGTATACGATGTAGGATATTTAAGTGAATATGGAGATAAAATAGTATTTTTATATTATATAATTAGTAAAAGAGTTATATTTTTTATGTCCCAATATAATTTATAATTTGTAACTCCTTGTTGAAGCTTGGCATCAAGAGCAATACACCAGTTTTTTGCATGGTGGTGGATTTCCTGTGTGCACGCAGTGCAAGATTTTCACGGAACACAAATAGATTTTACACTTACAAATGGATTTATAGACATGAATGAGTCATCTATTTTTTTCCGCATTTATAAGCAATACATATGGATTAATTTATCTATATAGATTTTAGATGGAATTTTTTGTTTGTAAATGGTTGAAAAAATGGTTTAAAGTTTGCCCATTAGAGGTAAAATCCGTCTGTAATTGGTAAAAAAAATTGTTTTAAAAGTCATTGTTTATTGATGGATTTTACCATCTATAATTTTAGAGACGGTAAAATCCGTCTGTAATATATTAAAAATTAAAAAAAAAATTGGGAAAAGAGGATGGCGCAACACGCTACGTGCAAGTTCAGGAGGGATGCTAGAGATGACATCAAAGGCTAACCATGTTCTGGCATACCTCAATGCAATGAGCTTTGGTTCATCAACAAGCAAATAAGAAGACTTGTCTAGGTAGGCAACAAAGGTGCGAACAATATCAATGGCAAAGAAAGCATTGATATGGAAGAGGAATCACTGTTTGTTAAGGAACCTAAATTCAAATGGACAAGTCCATGCAATGTAGAAAACTAAAAACACCATAAATGTCTCTGATAGTCTACAACATTATTAATACACACACCATCAAAACATGTATACATGTGAAGAAACATCATAATTAAGAACTTCATCAATATCATTGTCAAAAGAAATGTATGCATTAGAAAGTGGACAAAATACCGAAAATAAAAAAGTTAAATGATTAAAAGGTAGAACACAATACCACAAACACAATGGCACAAACCGTTTACAAAATAGAGGCTCTAATTGCCGGTGGTAATGGTGGAGAGAGTGGGAGATGAGAGAGAGAAGGAGATGGAAAATGAGGAAGAAGTAGAAGCCCGCGCGAGTTTTGATCTGTGTTCCCCGTTAATCCGTTTGTAAATCACATGTATGATTCGCGCTTAAAATTTCATACAGACGGATTTTCCTATATGTAATTACTTTTTTTACAAAAAATTCATTAACAATACGTCTGTATATCTGTTTGTATCATACGTGCCATTTGGCGGGAGTTTGTGCCAATATTTACATACGAAAAAATTTGTCTGTAATACAATTCCTGAAATGCATCATTTCACTAATCAAGCTATAGGCAGATTTTCTCGTCTGGAAATCATACATATGATTCACGCTTGAAATTTTAAATTACTGCAGATTTTCCCATTTGTAATTACTTTTTTTTTTAAAAATCATTAAAAATCCATCTCTATCATACGCACCATTTGGCTGGAGTTTGTGCCAACATTTATAATCGGATCTCCTGACTTTAACAAAAAAAAATTCAATTTTTTTGTTTTCCTGCTGTAAATTCATCTGTGTTATGCGAGATTCTAGTAGTGATGCTTCCCCACTACAATTTGATAAAAGCAATTGAGTCTTGGTTGTAGCTGTAAATTGAATTGATTGTATGATCAAATCCCTAATTATATATGTCTAGCAACAAAGCCCAACACACTTAAGTGACCTAATTACCAATCCTTTACTTCATATATATGGCGACTACTCCCATGAAGTTGGTGGTCAATGGAGTTTATATAGTTGCCATAGCTATCCAATAGAAAATTGACATACAAATGCTGGGTTACATTAGTTTTAAAATAAAAAAAATTCCAATTACCAGTTTGCCCTCACCTAGCCATCCTAGTTGACCCATCCTTCCTCCTTCTGGTTCTGTCTCTCTTTCACCAACTGGCTGCCCCACATCTTCTTCTTTACAAACAAAAGCAGTATGGTTCCTCTGTCCCTATTCTGTTAAAAAAAGCACAAAAAAGAAAATGAAAAATGAAGCATTGTTGAACTTCAAGCCCGCAACATTTCACAACTCTCATTTTCCTCAACCCTTTAAACAAGCTTGGAGGACCTTCACTAGTTGGACTCAAACCCCATTGGAGGCACCAATAAGATCGCAACAAGTAAAAAGAAAAATATAAGATCTCACCTAGTTATTTGCATAAACTTTGCCAAGATCGTTCCTTTTTTTGGGATTAAACTCAGTGGAAAAGTAAAATATCATCTAGGTTGTTTCTTGAATGTTCAAAGTTGTTGCCTTTTTCTATGTTGTGTGTAGTTTTCCATTTTTTATTTTTTATTTGTTTATTTATTTTTTGTGCAATTGATGATATTACATGCCTGAAGAGTCCATTAGTGGAAGAAGAGCTCCACAGAGGCAAAAGAGCTCTTTTTGTTCAATCATTGTGACATTCACAGCACTCATAATATTAAAGGAAAATGTGTTACAAGGATTGGAAAATGAGCAAAGAAGATAAAGAATCAATGAGAGAGAGAGACGGGACATGGGAGGGAGGAAGGTGGGGTTGGTAGGGATGGTGATAATGAAAGAAAGGATAAGGTAGTAATTTTATATTTCTCATTTTAAAATTTGTGGAACCCACCATTCATATGTCAATTTTTTATTGGATAGCTATGGGAACTATATAAACTCCATTGACCACCAACTCCATGGGAGTAGTCGCCATATATATATATGGGAAAGGATGGTAAGAAGAGTGATTTTATATAAGAGTGAGAGGAGTAAATCTAAGATTAGATCTTACATTAATTATCAAGATTAAAACATAAAGTCATGTGACTTTTTTAAATGATTATATGACATTTTAATAATTTTTAATTTTTAACCATTCAAAGATAGTTATACGATAAGACTTGATCTTCTTATTCTCATATAAACTATTACTTTCGCTAGGTACATTATATATATATATAGAGGATATGATGATATAGTACCAGGTGAATTGTGTGTTCTACTTGATAATAGAGTAACATTTTAGGTAAAAATATAGATCTTATTAGCAACGGAAAGTCTGGAACTAAAATATCACTGAATTATTGAGTAGAACACAAACTTCTAGATTCAAATTCGTTATACTGCTTTAAAAAGCATGGAGGTGCATAATGGAAACTTCACTTTGAAGTAACGCACTTAGTTGGGGGTGGTAAGAAGAATACAGAAACTGGGGTATTGAAATATTGATGTCACGGCAAAACTTGGATTTGAAGTAAACACGCATTTACTTTGGATTGACCGAAAGATTCTGAATAAGTATGCTGGGAGTACGTGGATATCCACATAGAAGAGTGGCAAAGTAATTGAAAATAATACTAATGATTTCACCATTATTGCTTCCCATTTACTCAATTCAATTGTGTGTGGGGTAATCTCATATGGTTAAAAAAAAATTACAGAAAATAAATTATTAACAAATAATTTCGAGAAAATGTTGAACTATTTAGCTTGCATTGGCTAGAGCACGAAGAAGAAAAATCTCGTGTATACGGTATACCAGTTATTTCTCCTTGAAGAATCTGCGGTGTCTTAAAACTCTCATAAAAATAAAGTTTCAACGAGCCTAATAAATTGGATCAGAGCACTCTGAAGTCTGAATTCTCACACTTACCTTTATTACCTTGACCACAAGAACACCATCTTACCTAGTAGTTAGTGGCGGCATTAAAATAAATTGGCTAAATTATATTGACCTCCTCGAAATTTATTGAAATTCAATCAGCTCTCCTCTATTTGTTCAGTGACATTGATTCTCTAAATACACTATCCATTATGCGATAGAGAGAAAATCAGTGTAATGATTTTATAAATTTAAGGAATGTTAGTATAATAATTTCACAAACTCAAACCTTTTGAAGAAAGTTTACAAATAGAGAAGGCGACCCAAATTATGCCAACACCCAAATGAGGTCAATGTAATTTACCCAAATAAATTTAAAGCTGATATATATTCAAGACATTTTTTACACATCTGCTAAAATTTCGTACATGAAGAATAGATTACTCTTCCTCAATTAAACAAACAGATCGAGCTGGGCTAGTACTGAAACGATATTAAGAAATCATGAATAATTGAATCGAAAGAAACAAATAGAAACTAGAAACCACAAGATGTGGAATTGCAACAGATGGTTCTCACTTTGATATAAGAGAGCCCTGTACTAAATAATATGTGAAACCACTTACAAAAATACAATTGAAACCAAATACACATAATTTGAGCAACCGAACAGTGCTGCAAAAGCAAATAATTAATTAATTCAACAGAATTACTCAACTTCATTTGCCACCGTTACATATTTTAGAATCACAAATATGATTGAAAAATGTGGTTTCAATTCTGTTATATATATGTGATCTTGGGTGGAAAATAACTGAATCTGAAAATATTTAGAGGAAAGTGCAAGTCCTTTTCTTGCGCGCCTTCTTCTTTGGCTTTGGTGGCCTCAATGCAACCTTAATTGCAGCATCAAAAACTGTTTTCACATTCTGAAACACACACAAACAAAAATTAGAACAGAAAGTTGAGAATAGTTACTTTCCAATTGGGAATTTGACTGAATCATAAATCACCTTAAACTAGAGCTTGAGTTTGCTTCAAAATATGCCTCAAGAAAGTTGAATGCAATGAAGTGCTGAAATTTACCTGTTGTGTTTTGGAACTGCACTCCATATAGGTGACTGCACCAATCATTTTCTTCAATTCTTCACCCTGTTATTCACAGTAATTGTAAAAACCATTGTCCCGGCGAGATATTTTCATATTCTATGTGGGCATATTTTATTATTGATTTGTTGAGGACATGCCTGAGATGTTGTAATTCGTGTGGCTCCAGGATGATCAATCAGAAATTGGTTGTCATCTCGCAAATCTGCGCGAATAAAAGAGTTGAATGGAGACCAGTATTAGTTTTGAGATAGGTCCACCTAGGAAAGCTATGAATAACTGAAATGATAATTAACAACAAACAAATGAAAAATGCGACAACATGTTGATGATCTTATAAATGAAATTGATATGAAACCATTATTATAGTCAGTCAGCAAATAAAAGGATTTCGAAGATATAGTTCTCTTTGGCTTAGTCAAAGTAATAATTGTTGTACATTGGTCTCATATTCAATATTTTCTGCCATGGGACACAACATACAATTGAAAATATGTTGATGAGTAATGCATTTACTGAAGTTTCATTAGGTGTATTGCAGCAGAGTTGCTGCATAACAATAGGAAAATAAGCTTCATTTTTCGATGATCAAAGATTGAGATTGACAGTATGTATGTATATCTATTTGCAGAAGCAGCTTAACTTTCACGGATGCTCATTTGATTACTTACTTAGAATCAAAATCAAATTTGCTGTTACAACAGAACTCATGAATTTATTGCAGCTTTCACGGAATTGTCTTACCTAGTTTTGTTCCCACCAGCACAATAGGCACATTTGGAGCATAATGTCTCAACTCAGGTATCCACTGCTTGTTAAGAATTCAATAATTTTCTTAAAGACTTGAAAGGTGGCAGATACTAACTAATCTAAGAAAAACATAATAAAAGTTACAGAACGGGAGCAGAGAGGAGAAACCTTTTTGGAGATGTTCTCATAACTAGCTTTACTTACGAGAGAAAAACACAACAAAAACACATCAGCTCCTCTGTAGCTTAATGGCCTTAGCCTGTTGTAATCTTCCTGTCCTGCAATCCACACAGTATACCAATTACGATTACTGTGACAACATGTGAAATTTGACATGGATGATGTAATTATCTCAGAAACAAGGATGACCAACCTGCAGTATCCCATAAACCAAGATTAACTGTACTGCCATCCACCACAACATTAGCACTGAAATTGTCAAACACTGTGGGAACATAATCCTATCATAAAGGAAGCATAGGAGAAGAATATTAGCTTTATTATTACTAGCTCTTTAAATCATGTTTCACTTTCTCCTGATACATGTGCACAAATTAGAGACTTTAACCACAGAAACCTAAAATTAAACTAACCGTGGGAAAGGTGTTGCTGGTATAGGATATAAGCATGCATGTCTTTCCCACGGCACCATCCCCAACAGTAACACACTTGATGAATCTGGCAGTAGTCATTGTCTTGGGTTCTTCTTCTCCTTATTCTTCTTAAGACCTTAAGAAAGATTCTCTACTTATAAACAATTGAAACAATAATTTTATGAAAGTTTGAAGTTGAAAGAATGAAAAAATAAATAAATAAATAAAAGGGAAGGGTGGTGGCTGGACCTTAACAACCCAGCAGCAAGTCTATGGCCAGCTTTAGTTGTGGCTTATGCAGTTTATCTAATTTAAAAAGCATTGTCCCCTAGGCTAGAAGCTGCTTTTCTTTAAGTGCAAGGCCAAATTCACAGAGGGTAACAAAGTAGGTATAGTGCTGGCGTTAGTTGGTTAAGTGTGGGGGAAGGGAGGGGGAATGAATGATGAAAAGCAAAGAAATTTTTGCTTAATTAACCAATACACTATGATGAAGTGAAAGAACAAGTTGAGGTATGATATGGTGCAAAAGCAAGTCAAAAAGTTTGTTGTGACTTTGTTGAGGGAGTGTGTCCTTTGTTTTCCCCAGTTATATTTTTCCTAGTTGTTATTGTTCCTGTGCTTATCTGGTCTGAGCTAGCATTGGCTTTTCCCTAGGTCCACTGTTTTTAGAAATGCCCAAATGTCAATGCCTTTTACCTTTTATTAAACATAAATTGCAATGCAGACTTCAAACAATAAGAACTGAATGCGATTGATTTACTAAGTAACTGTTAATAAAAAAAGGTGCAAAGTGCTAGTGGTTAGGATTGCCAATTATGATTCAAACATGTAATCTCTATCCAAATATTTGTTCGATGCAACCAAACTGATATTTCATCAGTCAATAAATTAACATGATGCCCAATTCAAGTAACACCAAATTCATTCATCCTTGGAGTCAAATCCTGTCGAAATAATATTAATAGCATTTATGTGAAAAAGGGAAGTAGAGAGATTCCTTTTTGGTCGAAAGTGAAGTAGATATTCTTTAAGGTTCAAGTGGGCCTAAAGCAAGCACCAGTCATTTTGTAGTAGCTAAGGTCTGTTTGACTTCGGGCTCAACTAAAACCCATTTAATTGGTGTATTTTTTCTCTCCTGACAAAGATAAACACATCCTGTCCAAGAAAAAATACACATTAACCCATAGGGTGTGTTCTTTGTTTTTGTTTTGTTAGCGGACAAGGCTTCTTGAGCATCTTAATGGCAGGACCACATATCCTATGTTTTTTTTTCTATTAGCATGAACACCCTAGTTGGTACTTTACGTTTTTTGCATTGGACTTCTTACTTGTCGCTTCCCAGTTTCAGTTTTAACTTTTAATTTGTGAAGTTAAAACTGAAAATGAAATGAAAGCAATCGCATATAACGATCTTCTGCTTTTGGTCCCTAAAGATTAAAAATAATGGACACATTAGTCTTTCTTGAGTTATTCGATAGTGAACTTACACACATAACGTAATATAACGATGATATGCAATTAAAATGTTGGATGCAAGGAAAATGATATTATTTTGAGACATATTGCACTCATTTTTGTGTCTAAAATTGTACAAAATGAGTCATTTATAACTTGCAATGAAGATTTAAATAACTCATTTTGTATAAGTTCGCAATCAAAATTAGTCATTTTAAACTTAATTATATTTTTTATGACACAAGTGCCACTTAATGTTAATATTTTATGTTAATATGGGTCGCATATGCAATTCTATTAGTGTTTCAATGATCAAATATACTAAGGGATTATGTGTCATATTATTAAAATTAAAGGACTAAGAGCTTAGTTTCAAGTTTTGGGGACTAAATTTCCTTGCGAAATTTTCTTGAGGGGCTATCGGGATATTTGCACTTTTTATTATTATTGTTATCTAGTTAACATGGGCAAATATTTCCCAGAAAAAAAGGCAGCAAATGGAGAAACCATAAATTAAATTCATAAATTCAATGACTGAAGGTGAAATTAATGGAAATGATACTCTAAGACATTGACGTATCAAAACTGTTCTATCATTTTATTCCGTAATCACTGGTTATATTGATAGATAAAGAGCAGCGGGGATTGTTTCTGCGTGTGAAGCCTTCGTGCATTAGTCTTTGTGTACGGGAATTCATGAGAGGTTGGTTCTTCTGCCTATCATGATTGTATATTAAGTATGAGTCAATGGCCCCTGCTTTTTGGTTCAACCCATTGATCAAGTTCTACTTTTTCCATTCATTCTGCTTAGAAGGCATGCCAAAGCCCTTTTGAGCTTTTCTCTCGAATTTCTTTACCGACTCGTTGTAGCACGTTGTGTGTGCATGCCCCCCATAACTTCTCTCCATATGTTGTCATTAACAATTTCATGCATATATAGATTTTGCTTTCTTCTTTTAATTGTCCTTAATTTTTTTCTGCTACACATTCCCTCTTTTCCTAGACCTAAGTTGAATTCTCATAGCAAGGGGATTCAGTAAACTTGTTGGTATAGAAATTTAGAAGTGAATGATTATTTGGCCTTTTTTTCAAGGATGTTGAAAACTGAAATCATAGTGCGTTACAATTGAGATTGTTAGCACATGATCTTGATTGACTCTTAGCTGAGATTCTTGAGGAAGAGGTAACGATTTGATTGCCCTTTAGGCATGTTTGTGAATTGAAATATTGGAGGGAACTATAAGCCTTCCCTTCCCCTCTCCTCTAAAATCCTAACTCACAAACATATCCTTAGTTTAGAGTACATAAATGTCATCTTGAGCCACTAAATCACTCACAAAATGAAGATCAATATGGAGTAGAACATCCAAGGAATTTTAAAACAATATTCTGAGTCATTTAAAACTACAACAAGCAATTTCATATACTACTTCATACACTTGGCTATAAAACATTAAAGTAGCAAATGTTTTATTCATTTTTTTTTTCAAATTATGCAAATGTTCATTAGTGCAGCCTATTGTGTTTGGGAGTTTAATTTGTAAGGGGGTTTCCAATTGACTTCAACAACCCACTTCTTTCTAGATAGATTCACGTTCTTATCTGAACCCAAATTGGTCAAAGATACAACGGTTTGACCACGCATATACGTATACTCATAGATGCTGATATGTATTAGTTCAATAAGGAAACTATTATTAATTCTCTCTTCCCCTCTACCCAAAAATATAAAAGCAAAAGGACACGTGCAATACTTGAGTAAACAATCATTTTTTTTCTGTAATATTTTGAATTTTACATGAATTTGATATTAAAGTATTTTCTACCAGTTTAATCCTATCATTTTTAGTTTCGACATCAGTTTATAGTTATCATTTTTTTTTATTTTGATATAATTTAGTCATTATATTTAAGTAGAGATAAGACAAAATAGCTAAATTAATATTACATTAAAAATATTAAAATTAAATTGATAAAAAAAATTATTAGGATCAAATTAACCTGAAATAAAAAATATTAATATCAAGCAAGTTATCTACTTTGCAATATTTTATCAGGGCCCAACGTCAAACTTCCAAGAACTTTACAATGTTGAATGCTTTTCGTTCAAATGGAGAAGAGACTTTGGAAAGAATATTAGTATCATCAAACATTCAATACCAAACTTCGATTTGTCTTCCTCTAGATACTGTTCTGCGGTGTGTTGGATTGAGACAATGTCTCTCTAAATAGTGTTCGGGAACACCCAACAAAACGAAAGAAAAAAAAAAAAAACACACGAGATAAGTTCAACGTAGACTAAACAAATTATTTTTCTTCAGTCAAATTTTCAAACCACGTGAAACTATTGTGCCAACCCACCCACTAGTTTCTAGATAAAATTCTTCAAATAATCCGGGTGTAATTGAGCAGTAGGATTCATTTATTCTTAACTAAATATTAGGGGTTTAATTCATTACTTTAGATATAAAAAAATCTTAAATCTCTGGATGAGTTGCCCATCCTTTAGGTGCTTGTAAATCAATACAAAATTAGTCACTGTGATTAACAATAAATATCCTGATCTAGAAATAAAAAAGATAAAATTCTTCAAAGATGACATGCATGTCTCCTCTACTCAGTTTTATTATTCCTTTACTTCTAAAAAATTCAATAGGAATGCCTCTTTCTTCTTTGAGCATGGAAAAAATAACAAAATCACATGATTCTTTTATTATAAAACTTTACTATTTTAATATCTCAAATTTTCAAACACCCAAATATTTAAATACTCTATTCATAAAATATATTGTTTCATCACTTACTTTTTCTTCTAATTTTTTTTTTCATCACTCCTCTTACACTTATATGACCACATGGATGTCTATACCTATATAGGTGTCAAAATAATATTATCCTTTACCATATATGTACTGTAACATTTTTCCCAAACAAAAATCAATAAACATTACAAAATAAGATACCATAAAAAAAATTTAAAAGTAAAGTCTTAATGGACACCAAACAAATACATAAAAAGGAGAAGAAAATTTGATAATTTTTGCTTTTAGAAAAATTGAAAGAAATGAAAGGGAAGGAGAAAAGTCAAAAGCAAAGACTGGCATGCTTCTAGTAACTGTGGCCCCTCCTCCAACTTTACTAAGCACAAGCACCGGGTCTCGCCGGGCGATGACGTCACAAACGGGGCCAGTCTTGCAATTATTCGAATTCGCTTACGTCATCGCACGTGGAGGCTTCAATGGTGATGGCCTTGCTGACGTCACTCAGATGCTGAGCTGTCATGACCCCTCTAGCTTTTGCCATCGGATTTCCTACGAATTGCAGAGCTACCCGCAATGCCCAATTTTATGAAATTTTTTAGTTTATTATAACTTTATGAATCGCGAATTCATCTAACAAATTTTTGTATTTACAATGACTATGTAGTGCTTGGCTTCAATATGTTTTAAATTATGTCTCTTGTTCAATAAAAAAAAAATTGTTTCCTCATCATTAAAAAGGTGAGATTTTAAATCACAATGATTGATTTAGTAGTGAAAAGTTTGGATAAATGTATGAGATTTTAAGTTTAAATCTTACTGTAATCATTATAATTTTAGAAATATAAAAAAAGGAGGTGAGATTTTTGTTTGACCATTTTAATGAGATGAGATTGGTTAGCCTGTGATTAGGTGGAGTTAGGAAAATTGGTTTCAATAGTTCAAGAGATTTGGACTCCAATGACACGCAGTGACGAGTATGGGTATGTATTATTATACGTAAACTCTAAATCCTAAAAGTAATTATGATATAATGTAAGAAATTTTTATTTCTTTCAAAATTAATTGTAAAAGTAAGAATTGATTATCATCTTTGACAACTAAGGAAAATAAAAAATTACTAGAATCAATTTTGAGGAGTAAAATCAATTCTAACTCTCCAACTAAAATCCAAACAAGACATTAATTTTATCTAAAATCAATCCTACAAACATAAAACCTAACACATACTAGAGTCCTATAGCTCGTATATTATCAGGTGCAAGATGGAAAAGTTGCGGACATGATGTGTTTCCGGAAACAAATTCTTTCCATATGGCATTTGATTCAGATTAGCTTCCTTGTGAATTCCTGTTTCATACCTACCAATATGTGACATAGCATATTCTTTTCCCATTTGTTACACTGCAAGATAAACAATTTTACTTGTTCTCATATTTTGCTCTACGCTGATCCCATAAATATTTTTTCCCTTTGCATTTACAAAATATGATTTCTTTTCTAAACATGGGGTTTGGTGATCGCTTATAAATGAAGATAAATTTAATTAAATAATTAAAACTGAATCATTTTAAACTCATATAGAACCGTTGATTTTTAGTATGATTAATTATAGCATAGAAACTGAAATTCGAAATTCTTTACCAATTACTTAGATCCTTTCACATCAATATGCCTTTGATAGTTCATATTAAACAATCCTTTAAATTCGTTCATGTTCGTAATGGAATTCTTCGACCCAACGAGCATCGCTCCGCAAGAATTTGAACTATTTCACTATCTGCCCATAGTAAGCCGCCAGTTTTGTCCAAATATTGCATACTATTGTCTTTGTCACCGTTGTTCATTTCTGTCATGTTCATGTTCCTTGATCTCATATTCTATGGTTTCCAACGCTTGGTGGCACACCTGAATGCCACAACATAAAAAGGTAACAGCTACATCGCACCATATTGTCTAATCATTCAGCTCAAGCAAGTTTGGGATACATCCTCTAAACAAAGTGTTACTTTATCATCACTGGCTTCAACGAGATTCGGATCCAATTTTGATCCACTCACAAAACCTACAGTAGAAACTTTTTACTTGACGTGTCACTTAACTTTCGAAATTCCACAACCACGTGAACATCGACATGTTTGTAGTCACTTTCACAGATTAGCATCAACAAGAAAACGCTTAATTGAGTGTTTGATTTTGTTTCAAACTCTACACGCGAAGCAAGTTGAAAATAATGAAATGACAAAAAAATGGGGAGCACTCTTTGATACATGATATATGTATTATGTATTGTGTATTATGAAATGCCAACACTAACAATTTGTCCTTTATATAAAAGTTTGCTGGCAAATTGAACTCCCACTGAATTATTGAAAGGAAGTCGCAGTCACTATAAATGTGTGACCATATTTGCTTTATTCACGTCTATAGTATTCAGTTTATTGACTTTTCATAAACCAAAAAAGAAAGTACGGTATATATAACTTCGTGCAATATTGTAAATACCAAACAAAACTAGTGGCAATTATAAACCTGTCCCAGCAAATAATAGATAAGAAAGTCAGTCAATTCTGTGTATTGTGTTCCAATAAGCTTCCTATCTCTGGATCTGGCGCAAAATATTCTATGTCCCCACCTATAGTGCCCATTTATTCCAAAGATATAAGCAAGCCCATAGCCACTTAACATAATCTTCCCTTTTCTTCAAAACCACCACAACCCCCAATTTACACACACACCCTCACAACAGAAACAGAAGAAACAAGGAAAGGAAAATCTAAGAGGGAAGAAGCCATGGTTATAGTGTCCCCGCACTCCCAAACAGAGTTACCCTTCAATGAGAACGACTCACAGGACATGGTCATATACCAAGTCCTGAACGAGGCCAATGCTATCAGCAACACATTCATACCTCAGAGGCTCCACCACCAACAACAGCACCAATTAGCCCTCACTAGTGGGCAATATGGCATGGAACCAACAAGGAACATAGCAAAGAATAAGCACTACAGAGGGGTGAGGCGTCGCCCTTGGGGGAAGTATGCTGCAGAGATTCGTGACTCGGCACGCCATGGAGCCAGGGTATGGCTTGGAACCTTCCAAACTGCTGAAGAAGCTGCCATGGCTTATGACAGAGCTGCTTTCAAGATGAGGGGTTCCAAGGCCTTGTTGAATTTCCCAGCTGAAGTTGTTGCTGCTGCTTCCGTGCAATTATCTTCTAATAATAAGCATGATTTGAATAATAATCATAACAGTAGTAACAATCAGGATTCTGATTCAAGTGCTACCACTAGCAGTTCTTGCACAAATTCTCAGTTAGAAAGCACAAGTAGCCCGGTCAGCTAGGGAGGCAAATGGGATTTAGACAGCTGAGGAGGAATATTGTAGTTCTCTTTGAGGTTTTTTTCTTTTTTTTTTTTTTTTCATATGGTTTAGTTAATTTGTATCTGTCTGTTTAAAAGAGAACAAAAAAAAAAGGAAAGATTGAATGTGATACTTGGATGTTGAATCATGAATATGTTAAAAGGTCAGTTCCAATCTCTTTTTTTTTTCTTTTTGGTTTATAGTTCTAAGTGCTGTTCTTCTCTACATATATAGACCAAGAAGTGATACATGGCATCACCAACAGTGATGCAGCAATTTAAAGTGATAAATCTTCAGTTTATGAATGTCTTTCTAAAACTCTCGTTTGATTGATCTTGATATTGCCCGGAATGGATGCTATAAAGAAATTGACGTACTAATGGTTTTACACGGAAAACCAGTTCATAACTAGTTAAGGATCAATAATTCATCAAGTTTGCCTTCATTAAAGGCAGTAATTATTAAATATAATAAAGTCAGCATTTGATTAATGTCCTTGTCAAGCACATAATTTCGAGAGATTCGTGATCCGGATGCTTCTGTCGGATTTTTGGATCTTACAGAGTTTTAAAGTTGAATTGTCTTATAATATGTGTATTTTTAGCTAAAGGATAAACCCATTATACGTGAAGACATTTAGTTTCGTATATAGATAGATAGATACATACCTTATTATGGTACTGCTGACATTGTAGATTAGTACCTTTCGTAAATACACGTGCATACCCTGCCTTCCTACCATTTTCTGTTAATTTCACTTAGGCACCTTAACCTGTTCTGTTTTCAGAACAAAACAGAAGATTACACAGCCCAGAGAGTTGAAGTATATAAATTATATAGAAATTCTTCCTCGTTTTAAAAATAATTAAACATTTTTCATTTGTATCTTTTCTCAATTTTGTATGAGTTGACCGTACCTCTCTCGCAAATTTTGATTTGTTGATAATATATAGCTCAAGTTGCTTATTACCCGCTCGCACTATGCATTGAAAAAACCTGGTTTTGCCTTAAGAGACATTAAAAAAAAGGAACCAACTGAAGCGTTAAAGCAAAGGCTTGCAATCACCAACGTAAGCTTCCAACGTATTTAAATACGAAGCAACAAGCTAACAAGTCAATGCCACAATAAGATACATATATGATGTCTGAGTCAATATATATATAAACGATAATAAATTTATGTCTTTTTCATCTTAACATAACATTCTTATGTTAATAAGTAAAATAAAAAGATCGTGATCCATGTGTTACACTGTGCAACTTTTACCATTGGTAATTGTTACATATTTTAGATTTTAGATTTTAATTTTGGATATGATTAGTTATTCCTAAGCCATCATTGCACATTAACAAGTTGTAAGCCTAGAGTACCCACGCCTACGAAATTTTATAGGGTTTATACTGAGTTGAAGATTAAAAAAAGAGCAGAGTTACTAGTTCAAACAATAACTTTTATTAATTTCGCTCAGTGGAGATTTTAAAATGAGCATGAATTACTAGTTCAAAACAAAAAACAGATTGGATTATTATATATTATAATAAGAAGGTCTACAGGCAAGGATATGATACAGCACCACCAAACCTATTTTTAGATTAGATTGAAAAGTAAATAAAAGAATGGCCATGATATATTAATTGTTGATGATAATCGGTCACATGTGCCATGAACGATATTGACGTGGACAGATTTTTATTAAATCTAAAAACAAGATTGGCTTGAACCAGAACAACTTGTATGGTCCCGAAAATCATCAGCCATATGGCAATTCTTTTTTTTCATGTAATTTTGTTAGAGGGAAATTACAAGGATAAGAGACTTCTTACCCTTAACACAGTGTTGGGAAATTCCTAGAATTCAAAGGAATTGAATTATTTTCTTGATTTCAAAGCAATATAATTCAAGAAATTGAAATTTAATGAGAATTAAAATTTATAAAAACCATGGAATTGAAATCAGACGTTAGAATTGAATTTCAATAAATAAAAATACTAAAATAACCTTACTTGAATATAATATTTTATTCTTAATCTATTAATGAAGGACAAAATAGTAAAAATAATTAAATTAATTCATTTTTAAATTCATTCCAAATCAAGGAATTAAATTAAATTCATTAATTTACAAACTCATTCCAAACATAATAATTGAATTCAATTCCTAACGAAATTCAATTCTTAATGGGATTCAATTTAATTTCATCTTATTAAAGGTTTTCAAACACTCTATAAATAAGTTAGCCCCAAATTGAGAAAATCAATATGGATGAAAGAACATTGGTGTGAAGATAATGATGGTTCATCCTGGATAATAGTCTTCTTACCCTTAAAAGTAGAAAGGTCAAAGAGGTCTGCAATCAAACATGAAATTGATTAATTACATCAAAGAACAATCTACTAAACTTTTCTCTGTTTTTTAATGACAAAATCTATACAACACTTTTTCTTCACATGTTTGGTATCTTCTTCTATTGGTTTTCTATGAAAGCCTAGCTTGATGCACTCTTTAGAGGTGCTAAGTAGTTATCCCTTCTTTATGTTGATTTACTAGACTAGCTATGTGATGGCTATAAAATATGGTGATCTACTATACAAATTGCTTAGATTGGTAATTGATTAGATTGGTTATCCCTTGGTTAAATTGGACCATATGCAATCTTCACACCTTTTTTTATACAAATTGGTTATCCCTCCTTTATGCTGATCTATTGGACCATCTTATGGCTATGAAATATGGTGATTTTTGAAGGCTTACAATCCAACTAGTGGCTACAAAATATTTTGATTAGATTGGGTTATTGAACTAAAGATTGGTGTGAATATGTCCCATTTATCCCCCAATTTCTACTAGACAATTTGGAGCATTTAAGGTCATGACACTCATGACTATCTGTTGCTCATGTATTGATGGTGCTTCATGTGGTTGGTTATGTATCATGGCCTTCTCATGAATATGGTGTGGCATGATATTTTCATAACTAATGCCTTTGTATGACTTTGATGATCCTTTCTACATGAAGAGAATCTGCATAGAGAGTAGGCATTCATGCAATCTATGGTTAAGGATATTTGGGGTCTTTGTTTAGACCTTAATGGCAATGCCAAAGGGATTTGTGATAAGACTACTGATAGCCAATTTATAAAATTAAGTACTATTTCAATTGAGTAATTCACTATCTAGGAAAATTGTAAAAAAAATAGATGAATACTTTAATTTTAAATTAAAAAGACTAAAATTAAATTATTGAGAAATATGGAAGGAAGGCTAATGTTAGGGATTGATTTTATCAAAGTTCCTTGAATTGCACAACCCAATTGTTAAGATCTTTTCCTATAATTTTACTTCAGGTCAAATTTCTCATTACTAATAGTTATAGTATGATTTCTCACTTATATAATCCTCTTAGGATAAACCAAATAGTCAATCTATCGTACTATTTTAAATTTACCCTAAGGATGAAAAATAAAAATTCATAAAGATCACATAGATAATGTAATACCCGAGCTACAAGTGTCAGTGGATAAATTTTGTGCAGCCCAGGGTCCTCTGGGACGCACTCATGTTGCCAAAGGCCCAGATGTCAAGATGACAAAAAATGAAGAACTTGGTGTTGGTGTCACCGCTATAGTCGTCACAAGGATTGGTTGGGCTATGTTGAGCGGTCTATTTATGTTAGCCAAGGGGGTGTTTTGGATACCCCTGCTATAGCGGTCATATAATGCTATAGCGGTCCCCCATAAGTGTGAACAGGACCAAACGGCGTCGTTCCACTTACAGAACACCTCAACCCTTATAAAACCCTCCCCTTTGGGTTTCTTCCCCAAAATCCAAATTTCATCACTCTCAAACCCTCCTCTCACCACTTTTTCTCAATCACATTCAAATCCATCATCTCCCAAGCTTCAAGGTATGTATTTGGTGTTAGATTATGTCAATTTCCTCTCCATTCTTTCATGTTTTGGGGTTGGATTTTGTTATTTCTCTCATTGTTGTTAAGTGGGAATGCTTCCCCAATGTTGTTAGAATATGTTTAGGGTAATCTAGAGCTCCACATAGTTTATTCATGAGTTTTATATTTGTAATAGTAGACATTGGTGCAACCTCCACTCCTCAGAGCTCTCTTGGAGTTGGTCCTTCACGTCCCACCCTTCCAAATGAATGGGTTTGATCTCATGACCATATTTTGGTCATTATATTATAAATTTATAGCATTATGGAGTAATTAGAGGATTGAAAACTTGTTTTCACATGATATGGAATTATATGAAAAATGTGCTTTGGTTAGAAGTGCTCCATTTTGACTTATGCATGAAAATTATGACTTTAGGATATGCATGGGACCATATTTCAATTTTGATTATTTATGATTGAGGAAATGAAATTCAAGGCTTATTGCTTATTATGGAAGCTAAAACATATTGAACTTAGGATTGATAGAACTCCCCTTTTTATGACTAAGTATGGATTTAGATTTGGGAATTACTAGAGGAACAAAGTTGTGAGTTAACGACAATTATTCCGTTAACCTTGGTATATCAAGGCCTATGAGGGGCATTTATCCACATGTTGGATTAGTCCATGAGGGACACGCTTCGAGACGTTAAGATCTCATTAGGGCTCTTGTTCACGAGGATGAACATCCACCCTTCAGTTTATGGATAGTCTGTTCTTTTAGTAATTCTTGAGAGGATAAAGATGATTTTTATATTTATCGCAATTTATGATTTCATAGCTATTATACAATTTAAATAGAAATAATATATGAGTATTGCATTATTATTTATGTATTTTCCTTCTTGTCCCATGTATGGGTATGGGTGAGGATCCACTCACTAAGTTTTATGATAAAACTCACCCATTTTTTTCTTTTTCCTCACATATAGCTCCAACATGGATCCTCCACCCCTACTCCTCAGCACTAGTTTTAGAGCTTTGGTGGGCTTCACGCCGCCACGAAGTGTTAGTCTTTTGATAGAGTGCTCCAGTGATGTATGGCAGGATCCAGACTACATGCATGCATGATTTGCTTTTTGATAAATCATGATGTTGATTTCTATTTAAAATTTATAGTTTCATGATTTTTTTGTAAATGAGCAATGAGGATAATTTATTATACAGCTATAGTTTTAGACTTGATTAATGGCAAATGAGTTATTCAGGTTTATTGGGAAATAAATACTAGATCTGATCTATGATTTGAAATGGAATTTATGATGGAATACACATGTAGTATGACTTTACAATCACGAGACTTACTGAGATGAAATTCATGTGCCAGTTACGATCCAAATTGGGTTATGACAGATAAACACTTTTATCTTTAGCTACTTTAATATATGTTAAATTATAGTTTGGTTTATTTTATAAAGTGAAATCTCTTTCGCAGTATAAAACCATACATTAGTTAATGGGTGGCCAAACCAAGAACAACATCAAAATTATTAGAAAATAAGGAATAAATTAGTGTTCATGAGTTTTGAGGGAAAAAAATGAAAGTTATCAAAGGAAAATGAAGAGAAGGGAAAGGAAAGGAAGGGTTTAAATCAACTTTATTTATGAGTTTAAAATTGATAAAGAGAAGGAAATGAAGAGCTTATAATGTATTCTTACAATTTTATCCTTCATTAAATTAATTTAGTATAGTTAATATGGTTTATATTAATATTAGTTTTAAAAAGAATTTAAAAAACAAGTTGATATGCTTTATATAAGATATTAACATTTTTGTTAGTTATTAACATTTTAAATTCTTTATATAAAGATACTTAAAAACATTAATAATATGCTTTATATTAATGGAAGCTTATATGAAATCATGAAGGAAATAATAAGTTGATTTAAAATTTAAATAAATTGGCATAAATGGTATTTTAATATTTCAATAAATAATAGTCAGTTTAAAACTCCAAATTGGGAAATCATAAAATAGGGATTTTAGAGGTTTTAAGGGGTTAATAAAAATTCTTAAACATTTTCTCCTCTTAAAAATAAAACTTATGAACATGTTTGAACCTCCAATAAATCTTTTCCTTCCCTCATTTTCCTTTCTAAATCAAACTTGTAAACATATATTAAGAATCAATCTCCTTGACATCTTTGGGAGTTTAGAAATGAATGAAAAAAGAAAGAACTCTAAAACTCAAAAGTGAAAATTGTAAAAGTGAAACCGAAAAAGATAATTAAAAATAAAAGAAAAAACTCTAATGTGCTTATATTCCTTTAAATCAAATCAAATCATATTCAAATTTTCAATTATCTGTGCTCAAATGATATTGAAATCTTTTCCAATTATATCTTCAATCTCCAACTATTTATTCATTATCTTATTATGCAAATCAAATTAAATTAGTGAGGATATTTTGCCAACAAATCTCTAATAAATCACAAATCACTAAACAAATCAACTAAAGATAATTTACATTGATTTCTTAATATAATTACTAAATAATAGCTCAAATTAAATGTGATTAGGATGAAATAATTTGAATAAATTAAGATATTTTTTCAAGTTATTAACTACTTGTATTTGTGCTTTCTTCTTTGTTTTTTTCACTTTTTTTGTCGGTTTTCCTTTTTATTGGTTTGTTAATTTGTTTAGTATTTGCTTTTGATTTGTGTTGATCTATGCTCTAATTCCTTTTGGTTCGCTGGGAGCTTCCCACAGCTTGCTCGAGCATTTCTTTTATTAAAAAAAAAAGTAATATAGGAAGAACAATATTGTCAAATTTTAAGTTTTATATTAGATATTTTTTATAAAACACTTAATGATATTTCAAAAAACCAAATCAATTTCACTAGTTTATCCTGTTAAATCACAAAGTAATCATATTTATTAAAATATTTTTTAAATTATGAGACTTAACACAATTGATAGCTAACTTTCTTAGTTAAGAGTTTGATTTCGGTCTGTATAGATAGAAGCAAAGACACTTCCCATGCACCTCCCCTTCTAAGAGATTAGTATCACCTCCTTAAGCATTTACCCAGGTTCGTTAAATATTTTTTTGTCCATGTCTTCGTTAGTGGCCATATTCCCTGCAATCTTTGGAATATTTTCTCCCTCACATTCTGGGAATGTCAACATCTTCTCCTTGAGGCTTTGCACTGGGAGCATCAACAGTAAATTATCTTTCAGTTCAATTCCACCATGTCGCAGAACTGGGGCCATGTTATTGTCTGGTGGTCCTAACTAATTGATTTAAAGCTAGAGGCTAGAGCAGCATCAAAGCTACTGCCACAGTCTTGGCACCATTCCAACTGTTGCAAAGCCAAAGGCCTTGGAAGGTCCAATAATCAGGATGGGAAATGGTGGACAGTTTTGGGAGGACGGCCAATATTGGTTCGCGTCCATTGGTTTGTCACTCTTATTTTATTCACCCTTTTACCTTATTTTATCAATAAAAGTATATGATTTTTACAATTATTTTTTAAGATAAAGGTCACAGGTACAGTAACACACCATTGAATAATAGTGTAAAACTTTTACACTATATCACAGATAATCTGTTTTTCCAATATATTAACAATTGCCGACATGATTGCAACAGAGTCTGACAAATTAAAATAATACTAACGATAATGATAATGATATCCATGATGATGATAATAACGGGAGCATTATTTGTAGTCATGCAACTGCACTAGTAAGTAGTTTGGGCATATTTTACTATTTTTATGGAAAGCAACTTAAACAAGTGACTGTATTATTATTGCCAAGTTTCATTTTTAAGCGCAATAGTTTGCCATTGTTTACATTAACTCCGCAGTTTGACAACAGATATGACAAATGAAATACAAATTAGTAATGTATTGCTTCAATATATCTATCCAAAACATCTTTTCTATAACTAATTAACAACTATCTTAGTGGGAATTCTGTCAAAAAGAAGATAACAAATTGTCCAAGTACTCACTTCCTAGGTCCTGAAATACAAAAACATCTAGTTCATTTTCCAGCATGATGCCTTCCAAGCTTGCCACCTTTTTTGTTGCAGATTGTTCCTTCATCACATCAACAAATTCTTCCCCGTCCCTCGATCCTCTCTTCCGGGAACTGCAAGAATTTTCCATGTTCCCTATGTATGTGCAACCACAGCAACCCTCATTTCCTTTATGTCCAAATCCTAATGCCTTGGATGAGACCGTCTCAATTGGGAAATTGAGGTATGCCTTGGGCCCTCTAATCCTCAAAGCAGCCTTGTCATATGCTACAGCAGCTTCTTCAGCAGTGTCAAATGTCCCAAGCCAAACTCTAGCACCTTTCTTTGATGAATCTCTAATCTCAGCTGCATATTTACCCCATGGCCTTCTCCTTACTCCCCTGTAGTGTTTTGGTACTGCCTTTTCTGTTCTCACTGAATTTTTTTCTGCCTTTCTATTGGATATAGTGGCACTGCCAATTTCCAATTTGTTATTGCTAGAATCTTGATCTGTATTGCTTTTTGAATTTGGTACAATAATACCATCCAAAAGTTCTTCCCAGAAATCAGCTCCCATAGATATCCATCTCCCTAAACTTGGAAGCCTTTGCAGAATTTCCAAGGACCCATCTCTTCCATAAAGATCAGGAAGTTCTTCCCATGAATTGGAAGATTCTACTGCGTCACCACATGTTCGTCTGCCATCTGCTCCATCATTGCTGATAATTTTAGCCCATACATTCTCAAGAATCCCTTCAGAATCTGCATGATGATTACTATGAATGTCCATGTTGATGTTGATAGTCAAATAAGTTAACTGGGGACAAGGGATATTATGAGTGAGGATATATAAGGCTAGACATGAAGTGTGATGGCTCTTTTGACAGCTCATCAGCCTTGCTTTAATCTGATAAATGAATGGGAACCCAGTTGGGAAAACTTGTGGATTAATACACTGACTAGCTAACTTTATGCAGAATTTCAGGATTTTCAACACCAAGACAAGTTTAAACAAATTTGGGCTATATTATTTTATTGCTTCCCCTTGACTTGTGTGTCTGTTCAATCATTTGGGAGTTTACATCCGATGTAGATTCTGTATACTTTATGCATTGAATTGGAATAAATTCCTCAGATTTATAGATAAAAAATTATGAAACTGAGAGGCAGAAGCATTTCAAAGCTGGCAAGGGTGGACTTTGTTGCTTTTTCTTGGAGTTTTTTGGAGCAATTATCATCAGTTTTCACATCTAATTTAATTTAATGTTTTCTAAGTCAAACCAAAGCCTATTGCTCCCCAACTATAGTTCACATGATATGCAAGTTAAACCCGACTTTAGTTGCTTTGCTCATTTACCGTGCTTCAGCTTGGATTATTTGACTAAATGCATCATATGATAACCAAAATAGTCTTCGTACGAAACCAATGACATCATTTTCTGAAATACACGGAAAATTACTTGAGTATGAGCGAAAAAGTGTGTATAAGGGATGAATGGATAGTTAAATAAACAACGATTTATTTATATCTAACAAAATTGATGGCATAACCATAGATATTAAATCCTTGGTCTAGGTGAAATTTCTTGATCTAGAAGAATCAAATAACACATAATGCTGTTTATTGTTTGTTTTTGAAAAATATTACAAAATAAAGAGTAGTTTAACTATCAATCACGAGGGACATATATCAAAAACATGAATCTCGTCATTTCATTACCATTTTATATAAAGAGTGAAGAAGACATGAAGTTATATGGCTCGAATGATGATTTTGCGCGATAAAGGAGCAAGACCAGGTGTTTAGTTTTGATTGGATGCCCAATTGGTAAATACAAGAAAACACGAGGGAGATATACAACAACATAGACACTCTCGCTATCTATCAAAGATGTTTGTACCAAACAGGATTGCTCTTAAATAAAATACTTGGCATTGAATAGCACCACTATTTTTCTTTTAATCTCACTACTTGATGAGGTGAATCTTCCCTACGTATCTATTTCAATATTTCATCACTTTTTTTCTCCTCATTGTTCTTTGAGGTTCTCCACTACACAAGGACATGGTGTCCGCATGGTTTGTCTAAGGATCGATTTTACTTCATAAGGTAAGGCAAAGCAACTATACCAAAATACTGAGTCTATTCCAAATTAAAAACAAGGTGGCGTAAAGGACTACACAAAGAGAATTATTTCTTGGTGCCAAAGAATGAAGTGGGTTTGATTAAGGAAGTGATGATGGAGTCAAATAAGGATAATAATACTATATAATAGCCACACACGGTTGGGCCCTTAGGAAAAGATATCCACCAACGCAGCAACCGGAGGGTAAAGAGGCTTAGCACACAAGCAAAATGCAAGCGTGGGCAAATGCGGCGCGGTGCTCTAGGTTCAATGAACCAACGGCTCAGGAATTGGGGAAACTTGTGTGTGCAACCTTATTACTAAGGTCAGGGAATATTTTTCCATACGATTGATTGATTTGAGCTAATTCCAGATTGCGTGGATTTTATTTTGTCAAGAACAATAATAATAATAAAGAAAATCGACATGGAATACGCTTTCTATTGGACTTGGGCTTGCGCTAGCTGTTCTGAATGTTGGGCCTTGGTCTACTCCATGGACTCCGATAGGATGGGGGTCATCTATTGGTGACTAGAAGTTTCTCGAAGACCACATCAATTACTAGGTGACTTTTGGCCTGGGCCTGGAATGTTTTGGCCTGCTGCGATCCCCTCATTTTTAACTGGGTATAGGCCGTTTTGTGAGTTTATGTTTTTTGACCTAAAAAGTTTGAAAATTTGAAACTATACCCCCACTAAAATATTCTGTTCGCACCACCAAGAGATGGACGTAGTGGTTTAGCACTTGTCACTTGCACGATATAAGGTCAAGTGCTTGAATAATGTCGGATCCAAGGCTCAAATTCCCAACTCTTGTAATTGGAAAACAAACTCCTTACCGAATCATGTATTACCAATAGTTGTCATCCATAGTAATACATGATTGGTAGGACTTAGGCATAAGATAACATTATTCCCCATGGGGTAAATAACACTTGGGAAACCAAAAAAAAAAAAAATTTGTCACTTGCACGATATAAGGTCAATAGAAATTTGGTAGAAGTGCTCGAATAATGTCTTGTTCAACTAAAAGTGTGGAAATGGATCATATCTGAATGCTATATATAGTGGATAAGGTTGCACTTTTGTTTCTCTTTTTTATTATTAATTTAAAAACTAAAGTGCATGTGATTCAAAATTCGAGGTGGTAAAGTGCACTTATTTTCTACTACCAATTAATAAAAATTTAACAAAAGAACTTAAACGCACAATTAGAAAAGTTCAATAATCACATTATATCTTTTTTTTTTTTTTAAGGACTAAAGTGCATATAACTTATAATTGAAGAGTTTAAAGTGAAGTTATCCATAATAATAATAAGAATAATAGGATTCACAATTACTACTAGATGGTAATCCTTATAGATTGCCTTAGTAATTTGAATTGCCAATGATAAGATATAACCAAGCATGACAATGTTGTAAGTCCAAATAATTTAAAATCGCATTATTAGTAATGTAGATGAATTAAAACTGAAATTAATCAAAATTAAAAGTGTTTTTTAGGTCTCCCACAAAGTTGCTACGTCATTAAAAAAAAAATGAACTGAATGAGGAGAAGTGGCGGTGGCATTTTTGTGAATATCTTAAAGGTTTTGAAAACAAAAAAAAAAAGAAAAATGTTATTTGTATTCACAAGATATTGGACACTTAAACTAATATCTCATCCATTATTAGATGAGATGTAGATCTTACTTGAATGAGGTCCACACCCCATCCAATGGTGGATGAGTTGCCAGTTTACACGTACCATATATTATTGTGAGTATAAATAACATAACTAAAAAAAAGAATAAAGGAAGAAAATGGTGGGGTTTCCACCGTGAACATCAACCCACCCCCCATCCTTTTTACTTTTTCTTGTGCTATGTCCCCTAGCCTTCAACCCTCTGTTTCCCTTCTTCTTTCTTCCTTGTCCCTTTTGCAACTAAAAAGATTTATAATAATCTTTTTGTAATCAAATCTTGATACCCACTAATTTCCAAAACTTGAGGTAATTCTCCAATTTATATCATTCTTATTTCCTTTTTTGCTCTCTAAGGTTTATACTAAAACTGGTGAGCTCTTAAAAATGGTGGATGGATATATGTTTGATAGACATTTTTTTATAGTCCTCATTGAGTCTTTTGATTGACCTTTTTCTTTTCTCTAGATTTTCAGATCGTTGAGTAGCAAGTTCTGGGATTGTTGTTTGCCTAGAAGATTCTTTTTGGTAGACCCCCATTGTCATTGAGACTTTTTGATTGTTGGCTTGAGTATTTGAGCCATAGGACGGAGGTTGAATATTTTTTATTTATGTGGATAAACAAGAGTTTAAGTATAATATTTTGTATAATTGGTCCTTATTATGTCTATTATTGAAACTCTGGAATTTGTTGGCTGTTGAATTTGGATTATGATATTGCTTTATGTAACATGTTAAATTGAATATGTGGCTTGTTCAAGTTTTTAAGGGAGATTTGTCAGATTTTCAGTAGCCAAGTAATTGAGATTGTAATTTAATTTAGTGAGATTATTTCTTTAAGCTTGCCGGGCTAGGTGCGTTCATTTAGCATGTACGCTGTCATGGCCTAAGATTGGGTTGTGACAAAAGTGCCAATTAAAAATAAATTCATTTAAAGTTGCTAATTAAAAACAAATTGATTTAAAGTTTTTTTCAAAAATAAATTGATGCCAACTTTTAAATATGGATTTAACTTTGATGCACTAATAATGTAAAAATAATTATACAATTATGTATTAGCACATCAAATATAATTAATTTCTACTTTCACGTTTAAAAAATCATGTAAATCGAGAGATTTAATTATTAAAATATTACTATTATTTTTTTATAAAAAAAGTACTTTTAATTTTAAAATAATAACAGGTGTTGGACAAGGCAAAATTAAAACTAGAGGGTGGGGTGCCTTTAAAATTTCTCAAGTCTTTCACTTTTACCTATTTAGCATGTAACAGGTTTATGATTCTAACATGACATCAATATTCACACCAATCCAATGGTTAAGAACAACGGGTTCGCGGTGGTTCTCTGCCTATGAGGCCCAGGTTAAATGCGGCCTCAATTACTAATTGTTGAAGCTATGCTTGGTCTAAGAAGATCCTGCATGTAAAAGTGGAACTTCCTAGGCCCCGTCGACATAACATGGCTAGCTCCATGCATTAACGTGCTATCTAGGTTAAAACTTTGGAAGCAACATGTACTCTTAATAGTTGCTACTAGATGATTAGTGTTAGGTGTTGATTGAAATTGAGTTAGGAAGAAGTCCCACATTGCTTAGAATTGAGATGGAGGGGGGTTGCCAAGGCTATATATATGAGCCTAAGTTCTCCATTTCAATTCGCAAGTCGGAAACACTTTAAGCTTGTATTGACTTTACTTTCTCTGGACTCTTGTTTTAGAGTGTTGTGAGATGTAGTTTAAATATTTGCTTTGGAGAGTGTGGGTGTCCTGGGGGCCGATGGGTGTTTGAGAGTGAAATCTATATGTTGTAAAAATTTTTACATAGTGTTATTCTGGTTGTCTTTTAACAGCCGTGATTTTTCTGGTTTGGAGTTTTCATGTTAAATTCTTGTGTTGTGATTGAGTTTCTATTTTATTTCTCGTTGAAGGTGGTTCTCAAAGAGGAAAGTGGTTTATTTTCCTAACAATTGGTATCAGGAGCTTTGGTTCGTGGATTTATTCTTAGTATGCTCTATTGCTAGTTCTAATCTTCCACATTAAAAGAATTTCTCCCTGTGCTACTTTGGTTCGGTAGGATTTATTCTTAGTATGCTCTGTGGTTGCAGCTTAGTCTGATCTTCACATCAGAAAAGAATTTCTCCTTGGTACTTGAGGATCATCCTTGGTTGCTATTCCTGGAAGGTAGTGTGACCTGAGAGTGCGGTTTGGAAAGGTTCTGCAAAGGAAAAACTTGGTATTTAAGTGTGTCCATTGTGACCCATCTCTCTTTCCTGGACCCTTGGTGATCATTTTACAATTGGCGTACACTATATACAGTTGGATAAAGAAATTGATGGAAGGATTGATTTTGATTTTGGCTTGTGGCAAATGCAAGTTAAGGATATCATGATACAATCAAGATTACACAGAAAAAAAATATAATATGTTGCTAAGGTCCATGATTGCACATGGGTATTGGTGTTTATGCAAGGTGTGTGATGGGATTATAAAGGCATGGCTAACGGGTCCACGCACACAGGCATTGGTGTTTATGCAAGGTGTGTGGTGGGATCATGAAAGTATGGCCAACGGATCCACAATTGCACATGGGCATTGGTGTTTATGCAAGGTGTGTGGTGCGATTATGAAGGTGTAGCCAGCGGATCCACAATTACACACGGGCATTGGTTGGCATTGAGATGCATGGTGTGTGGTGGGGTTATGTCGATGGTTGAAGAACTTCCAAGGAGAGCCAACATAGAAGTTGCACCATAAATTTTTTCAGCAAGGTTTCGACATGTGTCAAGGTGAAATTCTTGGAATTATCCCATTCTAAGTGACTTTACTTTTTATGGTGGAGTATGATAGTTCTTTGAACTATGATTGTCGGTATAGACAATGATAGCAAAGGGTTGTTGGTGTTGATAACGAATCTGGAGCTGTGTTTATTTCAATCAAAGTGGAGATTGTTAGGTGTTGATTGAAATTGAGTTGGGAAGAAGTCCCACATTGCTTAGAATTGAGATGGGGGAGGTTGCCAAGGCTATATATATGAGCCTAAGTTCTCCATTTCAATTCGACCAGTTGGAAACACTTTAAGTTTGTATTGACTTTACTTTCTCTTATACTTTTGTTTTAGAGTGTTGTGAGATGTAGTTTAAATATTTGCTTTGGAGAATGTGGGTGTAGGGGCCGATGGGGTGTTTGAGAGTGAAGTCTATGTATTGTAAAAATTTTCACATAGTGTTATTTTCTGTTATCTTTTGACGCCGGGTTTTTCTCCTTTGGAGTTTTCCACGTTAAATTCTTGTGTTGTGATTAGGTTCCTATTTTATTTCTCTGTTGAAGGTGGTTCTCAAGGAGGGAAAGTGGTTTTATTTTCCCATCAATTAGGACAATACAAAGGCCACAGATGTGGTTGTAACTAAGTTTTGTAAATGAATGTAAATTTAGGTTGTATTTGGATAAATTGTGGCAAGAAGAAGAGAATGACATAAGAGAACTTATGCCCATGTGGGACAGATAGATGGTTTTCGCTATTGTCACTTAAAATAAATGGTTGGCTAGCTGAGTATTTGAATGATTTAAAACTAGTTTAAATTATAAATTTTAGTCAAATTAAAGTTAAACTATACATAATATAGAGTTTAATTTATAAAACTTTTTTACACTATCATCTACTCAAATCATCTAATTAGGATAACTTTTCAACCAATGGATATCTAGTAGGTATGAGACTCAATTATGTGATAATACATGATTAGATTACACGTTTTATATTGCCAAGCATAAAAATTAAACTCATATTAAATGATTGTGAGATTACATGTTTAGAGAACAGATAATTTCAATAACTATATTAGCTGTGTATAAGTTTGTTCTTTTTTCAATTAGCTCTCAAGGGAAGAACAATGAAAGTAAGAATGAAAAGAAATAGAAATTTTGTAACACCTCACTCTAGTTCATCTCCTTTTAAAATATACAAATAATAGCATTCTTTAATTTATTATTTGATCATTTTATTATATTGTATTTATTTTAATAATATGTTAATCCCAATGAGGAGCTCGAATCCCTTAAATATGAGATTGTGCACTTGATTTTGACCTTATATATATATATATATATATATATATATATATACATAAAACATATTGTTGAGAGGGATATATCTATTTAGGTGGTTTACCGTAGAAGAATAGTTTCCAACTGTTGAATGATAAAAAAAACAACAAGAAATAGAAAAAAATAATCGATATATAACCTTAGCTATATTATTATGAATAGGAGTTATTATATATGTTTTAGATTAGGGAAAAAGTACGAGTATAATTTATGTACACTTAGTGTAACTAAAAAGTGTCAAATCATACTAAATAATTACTTACTATGATAATTACCACAATAATTCAAGACTTTCTTGAATTCCTTATGGTTGAATTTTATATTGTCGATACACAAAAGTTAAACTCAAAAAATAAATAGAACTACCTATATCAATTGTATAACATATTCAATGGAATCCAAAGGGATTAGTTTAAAAGTGGATTGAGTCCTGAATGAGCTTTATCTCAAGGTTAAGGGTTTGAATTTTAGGAAGCTCTATTGGAAGGGGTATTACCTGAGGTCTTGGGACTTAGATTTCCTTGGCTAACCAACCTTCGATCCATTAAGAAAAAATACTATTCAAGGAAATATTAGAGCCTGTTGGGTTTTAGTTTTTAGTTTCAAATTTTCATTTCTAATTTTCATTTCAAGATTTTGTTAAGGAAATCCTGAAACTTAAACTTAAAACTGAAATTTGTAGTTTTAGAATTTTCAGGATTTCCGTTACAAAATTTGAAAAATTGAAAAAACTGAAAACTGGAAACTGAAACTAAAACAACAGAACCTTTAGTTCTTCCATAAAATTAAAGATAAAGGCAGATATGATCAACTTGAACTCAACATTGATGATATGTTTGATATTCTTTCAAACAAATTAAAATTATAATTTTGACAAGCTTTTTTTTTTGGTTTTATTTATCATGATTATGAAGTTTTGAATAGAAATTCACCCAAGTAAATTAAATTAAGGTCCTAATCATACTTATTTTGAGGAAAAACAGTGCTAATTGATTGATTAATAAAAAGATCACATATAGGTAGACACTTGGTCACTCCTCCTGCAGCACTAATGGTTTGGGCATCTTGTGCCGTGTTGCACGTGCCGGTCTGGATGGATACTTGACAGTGAAATAAGAGGATATGAGCATGATATTTATGATCAAATAATTACTTTAGCTCAATTCGATATCTGCTTTATTTAAGTTGTTTTTACTGTTTTTGGGCTGTAACTTGCAGTGAAAACCAAGATTATGTTGAACTTGAGGAGGAGATAAGAGACAATGAATACTGTTAGACGTAGTGATGCTTCTTAAGTAATGCCATTCTGGAAATGGATTGTGTTTTTGCGCGGATCAATGGTCTTTCCGGATATCAAAAAGTTCAATTCAACCAGAGGTTTGATGATTAAAAAAGCGAGAAAAAGATAAAAAGAATAAGTAGAATAAATATGATGATAATTGTATCCCTGAGGTTGTTCGGAGTTTAGTTTATAAGAGTAAAATTACCCTCAAGATATTGATAAAGCAGTTGAGTGTGGGGTGCTGCTGGTGCATTTCTTGCAATTGTAGCACAAGTAAGCACAGCACAAGCCTTCTTCATATGAACATGATTAATTATATCTTAAATGTTGTCCAAACCAACATATGCCTTATACACATGATATGATCATATTAATTAACAGAGGTAGTTGAGAGACTGGGACATTATATTTGAGGAAATGTCTTATTAAATTTCCCAACCAAAGCACACATAAATTCATATCATAAAAAATTTAATGGAATTGAAATATCATATTATATCTCATGGGATTATTTTGGTCATGAAATGTACTAGCCTTATTGTATCTCACCTACAACTCTATAAGAGATAGACAATAGGCAATAGCCACAAGTCATTTCACTGTGCAAAACTGAAAACTTCAAACCCATCATATTCTGCAGCTCACGTAATTCATTCTCATATCTGGAACCTCATTCATTCAGCTTGGAATCAATGGGGACCTCTGGTACACATTTTCTACTGACCTCTCTTGCTCAGATTTTCGTTCTCTGCCAGTTATGTTTGGTGGCAAAAGTTGAAGCTTCAAACAGAAAGGTCTCAGGCTTTTACGTGTTTGGAGACTCCACGGCTGACCCTGGAAACAATAACTATATAAACACGGCTATCAGAAGCAACTTTCCACCATATGGCAGGGATTTTCTCAACCACCTTCCTACAGGGAGGTTTACCAATGGGAAGCTTCCTACTGATTACATTGGTACGTAATTAATTAACTCGCTTTTTTATTATTACATGCATGATTCGTTGAAGTTAAATATTATATACATATATATTGAATAAATATGTTATGTGTGGATGCACAGCTTCATATGTAGGTCTCAAGAAAGCGTTTCTTCCACCTTATTTGGACCAAAACCTCAGCGTTGAAGAGCTTCTGACAGGAGTTAGTTTTGCCTCTGCTGGTTCTGGGTTTGACCCTCTTACACCAAGCATCAGTGTATGCTATACATCTCGTGTTCCTTCTATTTGTGTGAATGTGTGTTATGGTGCGTGTTAAAGAATTGTTTTTTTATGCTAATTATGCGTGTCTCTTCTAGATAGACAGAAACTTTGTTCCTACCTTTATTTCATAATATCATAATAATTAATATCGTTTGTAGGGTATGGATAAGAGAAAAAACGAAAAACTATTTTATCAGCCATCATATATATTTTTTTCCACAGAATAATTACAACTCATCTCCCCTGATTCTCTCTTCAATTTCATATTTTCTCATAGGATAAAATGAGTACAAAATAATTAATAATTCATTAAAACTTAAAAAAGACTTATATTTTTTAAAAAATAAAATTAAAATTGACTTGTATCATAAATCGGAGGGAGTATAACTTTGTTTTATATGACATGATTGTTAGTTTTTAAATTAATTAATAAATAAGATGTGTCTCTTTATTTTATTCAATAATTATCATAATTTCCATTAAAATCTTTTCAACATTATATGTAACATTACTCTCACGGTTGTACACCAAATTAGAAATCAAACTCATGTATTATTTAACGTGTTATTCTCTGGTTATTGATTACAGAATGTAATTCCAATACCAAAGCAGTTAGAATATTTTAGAGAATGCAAAACGAGGCTAGAGGTTGTGCTTGGTAAGCAAGGAACTGAAAATCATATACAAAAGGCTGCGTTTTTCCTCAGCGCTGGTACGAATGACTTCGTTCTTAATTATTTCACTCTACCAATTCGAAGAAAGAACTATACTGTATCCGCCTACCAACAATTTTTGATCCAACATGTGAAAGAATTTATACAGGTTTGTTTCGATTACCCCGCGTGCATGTTACCATTATTAATGATCTGAACATGACTTCTTAAAGTTTGAATCTTCACACGTGATATATATACTAAATAAATATGTGGCCATAAATACATTGTAAATTAAGTTACTGTATCACATTCTTACTAATTAAACAAGTCTAATTGTTAGATTTTTGAGATATAGTGAATATAATTAAGAGTTAGTTTTTCTGATATCACAATACTTGGATGTTTGTGTAAAATATTTTTATATTGATTGCATTAAAACTAGTTTTTTGTTATAATGGTACATATGTGATTAACTATGATACATCAATGTAATTTTTTTTTACATTAACGACATTCAATGCATGCTATCATATATAATATTTTTTTAGGAGTTAAGGGATAATCAAACATTTTTATTGATATAATAATATATGATTAAATGTGTAAATTATTTTTATATTGATGGTATATTAAAATTAAATTAAACAAATATACATAAGGAAAACAGTGAAAATGTTATGATTATAATGAAATAAAAATGTTAATATAGATTGAGTTTATAGTAAATCTTATATTGTGGTACGATATTAACCAATACTTTTATGGTATCTATATATTTATAATTTCAAATTATATTTTGAATTGTTTATATATTACTATGTGTATGGTTCACTATAAACCCAACACTATAGTTCCACTCTTAATAAAAAGTGGAGTAAAAATGAGTTGCTTCCGTGTCACTCTACGTTTTTGACTTTTGTTGCATGGAGAAAGTATAAAGTAATTTTCAGTTCAAACTTTTATATACTTACTTTAATTCAATCAAACACCCCAAGCTAAGAATGGGTATTAGAAACTATATCATTTTCTAAGCGAATTGTTTAGATTTGATAGGAGATATAAATATTGATTTCCTATTTGGTAATAGTGCGACTTTTGGTATTTCTCAAATGTTTATTTGGTATAATTCTGTAATACTTTCTTCCGCAAATATTTACAGCTAACCCATCTTTTTTCAGAAATGTGTATAATTAAAGCTTCTGAACACTCCTAGGATTGTTGGAAATTTGTGATTACCCATCGTCTAAATTTTGTCATGACTTTATCCTTATTTTAGTAACATAAAACCCTTTCTGCTTAGTGCTTACAATAATTACATTGTAATATCCATGCATTTTTCACAAATTTAAGTACTCGCAATACTTTTCAAGTCTAAGTTTTAATTTATTTATTTTCACCAATTGAATTGGGATAGTCAGCAACCTTCTTTCATCAATGTTAATTTGAATGGTGTATTTGGTTAAGAGATAAAAATATAATATAAATTTTTATAAATAAATTCTATATATAATTTTATTATTAGAACTCATTTATAAAATTTTTAATCCCATTTACTAAACATACACTACCAATAAAAGCACCACAAGCTGACGGAACTGAGACAGTTCGATGACAACCAATTAATGATGAGGAGGGAGCAATATGATTTCAACAATGATATTTATATACTACTTTTTTACATCATTTTTATACTGTTTCTTTTTTGAATAGTAGAACAAGAAAAACACACATTCGAACACATTTTTACTCTTATTTTACTTTTCTTCCCAAACTAAAAAAGAATAAAAATGATGAGAAATTTGAGTCAAGAAATACCGTTCCCTATATATGTGAATTGGCAGTACCGTCGTCGTTGGGGGTAGATAAGAAAACTAATAAGAGACCCAACCCCACAAAACCTGAAAGCTAAGTTCACCTCAATAAGAAACAAACACGTAGTGAAGCAAGTTGGTTGCTATAGCAAGAAAATGGCCGCAAAAGAGTACGTAGGAGAAGTAAACAGCCATGAATAGTTGGCACCGCAGTACGTAAAGGTGGTATTAATTTTGGCTATTGAGAAAGAAACACCATACAGCCATGCACATGGACCTGAAACAACATATCTAGACTGAAACAAATTAACAATATATATAGTACTATATTTGAATATTAATTAGAAAAATATTATTTATGTTAATATATATGATAAGGTACTCACACCTTATTTATTATTTGATGAGTTATAGACCATACATGAATGAAGTTTACATCTCATTTATTAATAGTTAAGATGAGTTTCACAATATCCTATATATAATCAATAACACAACTCCATCAATTATTAATCAAAGTTGCAAAATAATCATAGAACAGATAAAATGTTGCACTTCAACAGCATTTCTTAGGTCATTCAGTGGGAAAACTTTGGTTAGAATTTTATTCGTTAGAATAATCCAACGACTTAATCACTTCCTACCCATTGGCAAGATTATCCATTTGCAATGGAACTGGTGAATTATGGATGATATCAACTCTAGGATGTATGCCAGTTTTAATGGGTTAATTATTGGTAATGAATAATTTACTGGACCACAAGCAATAAACGTGGCCTGTCATGTAAATAATAAAATGTGAGCCCAGAGAGCAAACCTGGCCCGTCCTGCCTTTAATTAAAGGGAGGTCCGCTGCACCGCAACGCCAGGCCGTGGAATGTAAGCCTCGGTAGGCATAGACTCAATGCCCACACCAAAGGCGCAAGATGAGTACCAATTGAACCATGGCTCAATTTCGACTCAATCACCACTTTGGTTTTATAAATTATTTAACAGAATTGCTATATGAAAATATAAGTGCTAGATTGAGACATCTGTTTTATCATTTTTGAATGTGGTTACCCTTATTATTCCACTTTTTCATCACATCTAAAAATGATAAAGGAAATATTTGATTGGAACATCCACTTTTATATATTAAAATAACACTATTAATAACCTTTAAAATTTAAAAGATGAATCGTTTATTCTTTAAAATTACAAAATGTAAGTTAGGTTAATCTTTGAAATTTAAATAAATCAAATTAATTTGTTAAATTTTAAATTTCAAATCAAAGTAATTTATGGTTGTGTTTGTTTCTGATTTTTGTTTAACGGGAAAAATTCACTTTTCTATTAAAAAAATAAAAAATAACACGCCCTATAACATTACTTTAAGTTTGGAAGACTACTTTACTTTGATAAAGTGTATTTGAGGAATTAATTTAATTCATTTTCATTTTAAGAATTGATTTAATTCGTATTTTAAAATTATATAGAATTAAAAAAGTTATTTTAATTTTAGGATAATTCAAACATGTAAGCTTAAACTTAAAGTGACTTTATTTTATGGCTAAAGCCTTGTAATCCTCACGCGTGTTTCATTGTGAGTAGGTAAATGTTCTCTCTTGAGGTGTTTTTTGCACGTTAATTCATGTCTGACTAACACTCGTGCAGTTTTGTATTTGAACTTGTTAATTAAATCTTCCTCTTCAAGTTAGGTCCTCTTCGAGTAAAAGAAAATGACTCCAAAATAAATCACGTTAATTTACAATAGTATGTTTAGTCCCTTATTTATAGTCCTAAATAACTAATTAATCCCTATAGGCCTAATTAGTAGGCCCAACTATTAATTGTGCTGTAACTTGTAAGATATTCTTTTCTCGTCTCCTTGTTCAAAATGAATTATTTAATTAAAACTATTTTAAAAAATTTAAAGTGACTTTTTATTACTCTTTTTTTTTGTGGGGTTTAGGAGAATGAATTCTCTTATGTATAAAATAAACATTGAGAGGGTCATATGAACCCTCATTCTTAAATATATATATATATTTTTTATTTTAGGAAGAAAAATGAAGAATGCACAGGAAGTGAGATACCATTCGCTGGCATAGACTGCATTGAGTAATGGTTATCTAACTTTTCCTAAAGTGCGTCCAATTAATGTAGGTAGAATGTTACATTGATCCTAAAATTAGGAAGAGTTTTATCAATTCTCTTTTGTTCAAAATTATGTTTCTATTTATTGGGCCAAATTTATTTCAGCTTATGGGGTGTAGTAAGTTGAGCATCCATCATCTACTGCCACTTGGTTTTTAGTTGAGCTTGTTAACTACCTGCATATACTTTTTTACATAAATTATTTTTTTATAAATAACCTATTTAAAGAGTATTTTTGTAATTGATTGAGAATGATCATATTTAATTAAAAAAAATATAAAAAGCCTCTAATAAAAAAATATTTTTTGTATTAAATAAAAAGATTAAATTTGGAAATTTTATTTATTTTATGTAAAAAATTAATTAAGATTACAAAAAAATTATTAATATATTAATAATTTATAATATAATACGTATAAACAGTGAATAAATATAATAAAACTCATCAATTTTGATCTAATGAACGTGTACAATTTTTTTAAGAGCAATGATAAAAGTTACAATTTTTGTTTCTTCAAATGCCAAAAAAGCATAATTAATATGCATCTGGGAGGAAAAAAGAATTTTTCTCTCTTCTCCCTGCATTCTTGCAGCATAAATTGATGAGTGTTAATGTTGACCAAGGAGGCTCTAAAATAAATCACTTTCTATTATTTATTGAAAATTTTTACACTTTATACATTAGAGCTCACTAAGCTTTGCTCACCTTCTATACTCTCAGTGTGTATCAAATTCACTAGAGCACAATAAACTCTCACTTAGGCACTCCACAGTTACTCACGATGATGCACTTCCTAATGCACACTGAGCACTTGCATTATCGGGCACATTTGCTCCACTACACACACATATATAATGTCACAATGCATATATATCGACTTCTATGTCGGTTAAGGAACTGAATTCCTATAGCTAGAAAATTCTAGCAATATAATTGTTTATTATTTCTCTAGATGTTTCTTCAATGTTCTTTATTTAGTACTCTAGCTGTAGAATATTTTAGTATTCTCCAAGTTTTGAAATTTCTAGTACTTTTAACTACTAGTGCTGACTTTTCAGTTAAAACTTAAAACACCTTTGTATCAGTTCAACAAAAATGTTTTCGAGTCACTAAATACTGCTCTTTTCTTAAATGAAATAGTATTAGTTAGTAGGGCCTTTGAAATGGGCCAAACTGATGAACCGGCCCAAATATATAGCCCAAAAAAGTATGCAAGCTGGGTTGAAGAAATAGGAGAAAAAAATAAAAATTGGCACAATTCTGCCCCGATTTGGCTTGATCCAAATGGACCCAATCTGACTTGATGACCCAACATTAAATTTTTATTAAATAATAAATTGCATATATGAGCTATAAATACTTGAATTTGAACTTTTTAATAAATTTTTTTACTTAAAAAGTCTAAACTAATAACAAATATTGAATATATATATATATATATATATATATATATATATATATTTTATGCACTTCACTATAGAATCAAATTAAGTTATTGAAATTTAATTATTAAATACAAATCAAGAATCATTTATCATTCTCAACTAAAGCAAGAATAATAACACTACTTACTAATAGTTTATCATTTAATTCATTGTAATAAAAAAAATTATTTTTATTGACATTTTACATGAACTATATAACTAAAAAATGAACAAGAAAAAAATTTGGCCCTAGGCTAACCCATTGCACGAGTAAATTGGGCTACCAACATTTTTTTGGCTTGAAACTAATGGCCTGAAAATTGGGTCCTGCCATTTTGACAACTCTACTAACTAGTTATGTTTAGCATAAAGTAAAGCTTATCTAAAATTCTAATTACAAATTTTATCTCTTAGTCAATGAATAAATTCATTTATTATGTTGGTACGTATCCAAAAGTCACCATTGTTGGCAATCAAGGTGTATAAGATATAAATTTATTATCTAGGTTATCAATATAACGTGTTGATTAATTTGAGTGGAAGAGATTTGAACCCCTTAAACATATAGTTCTAAAGATATTAATATATGGTTCTATTTAGATGTCTGATTGTATAGGGTTTTATTTAGACATCTATCTTAGAGATTAGTTTCTCACTTGCCTTGAGAAATCAAAGATAATTTTCAAAGTCTTGAATGTATTTATGTAATCCTTAGCATGTTAGATTTTTATTTTTGGTCGTGAGCATGTTAGATTATTAGTATGCTCTACGCTGCATTGACCTTCCCCTGATCTCAGGCACATGCTAGAGTCTCATATCACTTCAGCACTAAGAAAGTTGTTTGTTGGATTGTTGCATCATGAGGAGATCTCATAGTATGATTTTGAATTTCTTAACAAAGTAGTTGGCTTAAAAATTGCTCAGGATTTGTTGGTAGAAGGTGCTCAAAAAATTGCAATTGCTGGAGTACCTCCAATGGGATGCCTACCCATCATGATCACTTTGAAATCCCCCAATGGCTTTCTCCAACGTGATTGCATCGATGAATATTCCTCCTATGCAAGAGATTACAATCTACTCCTTCAACATGAATTACATCAATTGCAATTGCAGCTCAATTTGTCTAACCCAGCAGCTAAAGTCTATTACGTTGACATATATGGTCCAATAGCCAATATGGTTCAAGCCCCTAAAACATTTGGTTTGTAAATTTTTTTTTTATCACTTGCCCAACACAAATACATTTTCTTTCTTAGGAAGTATTATAAAAAATTTATGATCCGCTAACATTTTTCTTTTGTATTTTCGTTTTATCTTCTATGTACTAGGATTTGATGAGGTTGATAGTGGCTGTTGTGGAAGTGGGTATATTGAAGCATCAGTTTTGTGTAACAAGATTTCAGATGTGTGCTTTGATCCATCCAAGTATGTATTCTGGGATGCCATTCACCCAACAGAGAAGGCATACCACAACCTCTTCTTGGCTTGCATCCCCACCATTGATTCCATCATGAACAACTAGAATAAGCTCCCAGAGATATATGTTCCTTCCTTTTCCTTCTCATCCAAAAGTAATGAGTTTGATCAATTAGGTAGTGCGTGTGTGTATATATATAAACAGCAAGTGTATCATACACTGTGTATGTGCTGTTACTAAGATATAAAATGCGTATTAAAAAAATGTGATCAATTTATGACAATTGTGACAAACTATGATGATATTGGAGAAATTTCTAAATGCTATTAGAGCAAGACAAAATATTTATTCTGTTTTATTTAGTGATTGATAAATCAGTTATTACATTAAAAATGTAGAGGAGGTGAAGACAATAATGACCCACAAAACTTATGTGTAAATTAATAAATGGATTAATAAATGCTATCTCTCGCTCTAGTGCACCTAAGTATTTCTCGATGATATTGTATTGCTCAAGGTATGAAAGCAATAATCCTGTTAGGACTACATAATCACCAAAATTTATAATCAGCATCTGCGGGTTTTTATATCTAGTAATTATATTTTTAAAACAATGCTTTGTGAAATATGTGGTATTTAACACAAAATCAATTCATTCAATCCTGAGGAACTTTGCCATTTGATGTTTGACAGAATCACACAAGACAAGAACAGCTTTCCATGCAAGTAATCGATACTCACAAGTCACTTCCCAAACTTTGAGCATCAAATATAATTTGGTAGCAAAATAAAGGGCCATACAGTGAAAGGTTGAGAGAATTTGTTAGATGAGGGATAATAACGCCTCAGACAGGAATCATCAATTCACTAGAATAATATTGATCGGATTCACAATTCCTTGATTTGGAGTAATGGATATTTGGCTTCAGTCTTGATCTGCTTTAACTAATCATGAACAATTATATGATCAGAGTTTTGTTAATCCTTTCGTTTAATCCATTTTATTTCCCTGTTCGTGTAGAGAAAGAGACCTGAACCTCACGTATTATAGATCTTTAGACATTATAGTGAAACAGCAAAGCAACTGTAATATATAATATATTATATTACATGGTTTAGACCACTTGATGCTGTAAATGTTCATACAAAGAAATTAAATGACCACATATTGCCATCATGCATTTATTTGGTTGCGCAGTTAAATGAGTTTACTAGTGATAGATTCCATGGCATCATCAGCTATAATCTTGTACATCATCTCTGTTGGATGAACAGCATCCCAGAATACGTATTTGTCAGGATTTGAACAAGTATTCATCCCTCTGCATGAACCCCCATATTCTACTGTCCCGGTTCCACAACATCCCTTTGATGCTTCCACAAAACCTGCCATCAATCCAATTGAAGACAAAATACTATCTTTTAAAAAAATAAAAAAAAACTTTGATCAAGCATAAATAACATTGCAAGTCACAAGTAATGACTAGGTCTAAAAATTCATCTCTCCATATAAAGTGATTCTTTCCGAAACAAATGTCATAGAAGTTATGAAGCACGAATACTTTACTAGTACTTTTTATTATTATAATTATATTTTACTTGTTTTTAATTAAATTTATACGTATTTCTATATCGTCCTTTAATCGGACTGAACACTCATATTGTATCTTGGCAAAATAGCATAGAAGTAGTTTTTTGCTACAATATAAAAACATTGAAAAATAAAATGCAAATTCAGCATGCTAGCTTGGCATACTAACCGTATTTTTTAGGGTCCATGACTGCCCTTTGAATCATACCATAAACATCAACATATGCTGTCTTGAAGCCCAATTTTGACTTCAAGTTAGTGAGTTGCTGAGATAATTTTGCATTGAATGAGTAGGCTACATTGTTCAAACTTGTTACACAGCTTTGCTGGTTCTTAAGGGTCTTCATAAGTGGAACGCAGCCGAGAGGTAGGACCCCTACAACTACTAATCTACGGGCCCCTAGCCTATGCATCTCCTGCACCCATCAAATGTTCAAAAGATTAAAAAGTTGAAAATTGAGAGGGACAGGTCATGGATACTTTTCACACAAGAACTAGCATTGCTAGCATGTTTTAAGAACTCAAAACTAAAAATGTGTTCAACAAGTCATGTTTACCAGGAGTCTCTGAGCATGTCTTTAGTCTTTACCAGTATATTTTTCCCTAAACAAAGTATATAAAGCTATTATTTTGGTTCTTATTTCTATTTGTAGCTCTGCAGTTATGCACGTGACTTCATTGAAATTAACAGAGAGAGAGAGAGAGAGAGAGAGAGAGAGAAACTAGATATAGATTGTGCTACCCAAACTTATAGAATTGTGTTTTGGAAATGTGAATGATTAGTCTCATTCGCAAGATGGGTTAAGTGATGAAGTGCAAGTGATGACTATATAAGTGAAAATTATTCAGACCAATTGCCTTAAGATTATGGGACAAAATGTTCACAACCCATTGACAACCCAAGAAGTTTTATCTTAACGGATGGTTCCAGCTAGGGCCAAATTAGCATTTGGTGTCAATTTGATATGTTGTACTGGGATATTTTATGGATAGAAATCTGATATCCCCAAATGGTATCTTTTTCACTGTCCCTCCAATTATTTATTGGTACGTGGAGAAATAAATATCAAAATAAATTTAAAAATTTATAAACTACTAAATATACATGTATCTTTCATATATTAATAAATAATTGGGAGACAAGAAATGAGACATTATTTAGGAAAGGATTTTCATCCATATTTTATCGAATGCTTTGTACCCTAGTTAGACCTTTATTAATCAATGAACCTTTCTAATAAAAAAAAAGGGTTGGGGGCGATTATTTAGAGACCGCACGTGGTTAGTGCTTGATCAACTTAATGCTCAATTCATGTTGGAGTATTGGCCAAGGAAAAAAAATAATGTTAGAGTATTGACCCAGACTTATACTTAATTTTCAATAAGAATAATGATATGTGTATAATAATATTATATAATATTTATATAATATAGATATAAAAATAAAGAAGATGATGAATCCAAAAAATAAGAAATTAAAATAGGCTTAACATATTTTTTATTACCTTCTTTATTTTTATACCTATATTGTATAAATATTGTACAATTATATTATACATATATCATTACTCTTTTCGATAAATAATTGGAAGGGCTTACGCATGGAGAAAGTATACAGAGTAGGGACTCACTTTTCAGGAAAAGATTCTTAAAAAATTCATATACTTTTTCATAAACTTGTTGGCTTAGGTTTTGGATCAATAAATAATGTCCGTCCTACACTTGTACTAATTTCCTTTTCAGCCAATTAATTGAGATCTCTTCCACATTTTAGCTTTGCTAACCACCCAAAATTCTGCTAATCATATGTCTCAAACATAAATTCACCCAACAGTGCCCCACATATTAATATCTTGTGTGATATAATAAATCTTCACCCTTAGCTTCTGCATACGAACATAAATGGGTCCATCCGAATACGGAAAAATGATCCATGTGCAAACAAAAACAAATGAAAAGCAGCAGAGTAGGAGAAGGAGAGTCTTTCGATTAAGGTGAAGGGAAGCGAATTAATATAATGCCACAAGCTATCAATTTCAATGCATAACAATATATATTCAGCACAGGTTAAGGTTGTGAAAGAAGGAACCTCAATGTCCTTAGACATGCGGGAGAGCAAGAAATCCTGAAACTTTCGCAAGCTGAATTGCTTTTGGCGAGTAGGGTCCAAGAAATAGTTCTGCAGGAAGTCATTTGTGCCCATACTGAGGATATACAAGGCATTTCTTATGATGAATTCAGCCCTTTCCTCACCCAACAATTTTCTCAGGTGGATCTTATAATGCTCAAAATACTCAATCTGTTTGGAAACTGGCAGAACATTCTGTTTCATCAAACAGACCATCAATTAGTTAGTGAGAAAAAATAAACACTCAAATCAATGCGTGGTTTTAATTTAATGGAAATTAATATACTGTAGGAGAGGTCATGGCTAGAATGTACCGAAAAATTGGCTGTAAGATCATCATAACCTGTAGCTGCTGATGCAAAACTAACACCGTATGGCAGATCTTCTGCCTTCAAATTTGGGTCAAGAAATGGCGGAATTATTTTTCTGTAACCCACTGCTTCAGCTGTACATGTGTTTACAAATACTGAGACTTAGAATTTACATATATAATAGGATATTTAAAGAAAAAAAATCTGGAATGAAAAATATAGACGAGACATGTGAATAAATGTAGAATATATATATATATATATATATATATATATACATCTTATTCTTGAAACCATAGTAGGAAACCATTCCCTTTGACTAGCTAGCCTGGGACTAATGCTACCTGCCCATTTTTAGATTGAATGATTGATGATTGATTCTTCCAATAACTAGTAAATAAAGCTATATGGTCCTAACCCCTAAGCAATTGAATGGTTTGTTGATGCTACATAAATGAAGAAGTACTTTGATATATGATTTTAATTTACACACCACCAACTCCCCATGAATCATATAGAGCCCAAAAAAAGAAGAAAAAGAACAGAAAGGACTCGGGAGCAATTACCAATGAAGTCAGTGGCAAGTCTGCCATTACTAAACCTTCCAGTTGGGCGGCTGTTAAAGAAGTTCTTTCCATAAGGAGGGAAGTTGCTCTTCATGATGGTGTCGAGGACATTGTTGTTGCCAGGGTCAACACTTGAATCTCCAAAAACTAAGATGCAACTCACATTGTTCTGAGCTGCCAATTGCCTAAGGAGGTGAATGTCCACCACAGCAAGTGAAGAATACCATGGCATCATTATGGCCAATGCCATTATCACTTTCACCACCACCAACTCCATTGTTGACATCAAAAACAAAAAGGCCTTGCAAATGAACGAGAGCTCAGAAGAACTGATGAAGAATGAAGTAGAGTCCCTCCTTGGTCCTTGCCAAGTGATGAGGACTTATCACTAATTAAGTAATGGTGATTTTTAGCCTCCTCATGCACCGTTCTTTAAATGCACAACGTAAGAATTTGTTGGGGTGGTTCGAGCATTTAAAATATCGGTTCTATAAAATCAATGACAGCATTTAAAGTTCAAAACTACTGAAAATATTAGTCGACCCATTTGAAGTGGGGCACAGAATGAACACAGTACAGACCTCTGAACAACAGTAGTTCTCCAGCTCCAAAGTAATGGTGATCGGGACTATTTGTAAAACCATTTCTTAAAAAAAGAGTAATATGCAATAAAGTTGTACCACAATTTTATAATAACACTCTCAGTATTCTTTATCAACACTCACAATATTCTTTGTCTTTGTAAGAGTGAGTATTGACACTCTAAAAAACAAAATAAAAAATATTGTGAGTGTTGGTATAGAATTGTTACAATTTTACTATACACAAAACATCATTCTTAAAAGATCCTATGAAAATTTGTTGAGATGTTGGGTCCACAATGCCAAAATATCTTATTCCATAAAATTTTATAAAGGGCACTAAAAAACTTTGTTTCTCAACAATTTTTTCAGTTGGAAGCTACAACATGATAGTATAATAACATGTTGTAAATATCTTAAATTTTTAACTTTTAATAAATATAGTAATTAATATTCCATCAAGTTATTGAGGCTTGAAAGTGTAAATTCATCATCCTCCCTTGTAATTGAACCTTGGATGAATATGTTTTGGCTTGATTTCTATTGGTTTATACACTTCTTCATTAGATTGGTCTAGCATGTGTGTTTTGATGATAATTTTAGGAAAAATGTTACTTGTACTTTGACATATCTACATGGTGCCGCCGACTCACTTTTCATCTATCATTCAATAGGAATGTAGACCTACTAAATGAGATTCACATTCTATTCATCCTGGATGAAAATGTTGATCAGATTTCCATGTGAGTGAGTACAAATAACATAATTATAATTTTAGATCTTGGAGTTTTGAAACTTGAAGAAAAATAAATCTAGTTGATTGTCTCAGCGCGGAGGCCCTAAATTTCCATACTCGGGTGCCTAGCGAAAGTAAAATTTTACTTTTAGGCCTGGTCTTAGTTGACCAAATCTCCATGCCTGGGCACTAGTAGCGAAAATTCTACTCCGCTTCATTTTTTAGAACATAATGAAGTTGGGCTTTTAGGGAATCAAAGGAGAGAAGGAAGGGGACCGTGGAACCAAATCTAACCAAGCAAGGAAAGGGATCCCAAAGCCAAATCACTCCAAATCTTAGGTTTTATCATTAGTATGTCTCTATTTTACTTTCTTTTCTCCTATTAAGAAAACTTTAGGTTAGGATTGTAACATCCCCTATACTTTATCTGATTGATGACTGTCCCCACAAACCAACACCTGCTTTTCAACGGGTTTATCCTCACTCACACGCTTCTTGGTAAAACTTCCCAAGAGGTCACCCATTCTAAAATTATTCCAAGTCAAGCATGTTTAACCATGAAGTTCTTTAGTGATGGGCTACTCAAGAAGATGCATCTTTGTTGGCATAGGTAGTACCAATTAATTCATATAATCATTTACGGATAGTCTCATACCTATAGAGTTAGATCCCTTCTCATTCCTGTGTAATCGAGTCTCATTTATGTATCTCTCGCTAGAGATTAGGAGGAGCCGCTATTGTCTGGACCCTTTTTTTCCTCAACACTTTCCCGCCTTCGCCACTGGGCATTACATGCCCACCAGTTCCACTTGGTTCATCCCCAACCACACTTGCATGGGAGAGGTGCAGCTAGACCATTTGTAACATCTTCGTGACTTTATGGATTGATGATTGTCCCCACAAACCAACACCCCTTTTCAACATGTTTTGTCCTCACTACACGCTTGCGGAAAACTTCCCAGGAGGTAATTCATTTCAAAATTGCTCCAAGTCAAGCACTCTTAATCATGGAGTTCTTTAGTGATGGGCTACTGAAAAAAAAAGATGCATATTTGTTGGTATAGGTAGGACCAATCAATTCATATAAGTCATCATCAACTATATAGTCCCAGAGCTATATAACCTCAGGATCCCTTTTATTTTGGTGTGTAAACGATTCATTCATGTATCTCTTCGCTTAGAAGCCTGGCAAGAGCTACTCATTGTTCGTGATTTTTTGCATTGGCGATCACTTTTTCCCTCGCCATTCCTGCGCTGACATGCCCATTAGTTTCCGTCTGGTTCGTCCCTAAATGACACCGTACTGGAAGAAATTAGGCTTTAAAGACCATTTATAATGCCCCTCATTTTATGGATTGTCAACCGTCTCTTACAAACCAACATGGGTCTTTTCCATGCTTTGTCCGCACTGACACGCTTTTTTTCCCAAGAGGTCACCCATCCTAAAATTGCTCCAAGTCAAGCAATCTTGACCATGGAGTTCTTTAGAATGGGCTACCAAGAAGATATATTGTTGGTATAGGTAGTACCAATCAATTCATATAAGCTCATTCAACTGGATAGTCCCAGACGCATACAGCTTAGGATCCATCTCATTCTGTGTATAATTAGTTCATTCATGTACTCATCTGCCTAGTAGTGGGAACAAAACCCTGCCTCATCGTGCCTCCCTTGTATCCCGATCTCTCTCCCCACCCCCTCGCCATCCTGTTACAAGGGTGATGGTGTAACTTGACTTAAATTATGTAATATTTATTTCTTGACTTGATTCAAGTTTGTTTTCTAAATCTTGAGTATTTATCATTGTTTTCATGCCTTATATGAAGTGGAAACTCATACTCTGATTTAAGGCTCGTGTTGGATTGGAAAATTCATATGTGTGCTAGCTTATGCAATATACACTACTGTTGATATCTTTCTAGGAATAGATGATGTTGATAGTGTGGTTGTTTAAGAATTTCATTGCGTTTGTTATAACTTTCTTGCTCATCGGAATTGGCATAACAAATTAGGGAATTTCATGAAGTTGAAGGACCATTAATAAGCTAAGGAATTAGTTATTAGTCAATTTGAAAATTTAACCATTAAGTGTAGAGTTAGAACTTTTAGCTAAGAAATTAAACATTCATTAGAAAAGCAAAGTGAAATCTAGCCTCTAACTCAGGAAAATGTGTTTCATCTTAACATTCCTCTTAATTTGTTAAGAAAAAAAAAGTTTCAATAGTTGTTTGCTTCTCTTTATATTATAGTGTAAGCTTTCTTTGCCAAAACTTACTAAAATTCTACATGAAAAATTGCATTAGCAAACTGTTGTTTAGAACAATCAATTTTTGTGAGACAATATTCATGTTCACTTTTGTATTACTTAAACGATTTGGTGCATTTGTCAAGAGGTTGTCATTAATATAATTTTTCGAATGAAATGTAAAAATACCTGAAAACAAAAAAGCAAAATGTAAACAAGTACTCTGATGAGTTAAATGGAAAGAATAAAAATTTAGAAAAAGCATTCCACTCCCAACCAAAATCCGTTGTAGTCTAGTTGGTTAGGATACTCGGCTCTCACCCGAGAGACCCGGGTTCAAGTCCCGGCAACGGAATTTTTGTTTTGCAAAATGCATTCTTCCTGCATTGAACTAGAAATAATTGTCCTGATAAACAAGCTTCCAATATACAGAACTAAATGTGGAGATACAGCACTGAAGCTAAGATTGCACTGTGCTTACTTTTATGGTTCAACACCTTACTTTTATTTTATGCCTCTGATTCTCCGGAAAACATAACTGACAAACTAAAAAACAGTTAGAAAGTTTAATGACATGTTACTCTTAGCTTAACGATATATTTTCTCCCACCAGAAAAAGGAGGTTCTGGTGGTAGTAGGTTTCCATACATATATTGATTCAACTACTCAACTTTAATGTAAAACTGCTGCTTTCTGTAGTTCTCTTCCCACAAATTGTGCATATGGTGTTCAGCTTCTCTTACCTATGGTTTATATGTAATTTTTTTAATTTTTGAGGGGGTGGTTTATACGTACTTGTAACTTTATAGTGAAAACTGGACACACATTATATTTATATATTCATTTAGGTGATAATCTGATATCCTTTTGTACTAACAAAAGAATTCATTTAAGAGAAAAGAAGTACAAAGATGGAGGATTAGGACTTCTCGTAAAGAAAAAACAGGCATCAAAGTAAGTAGCAAATCATCAACTAGAAAAGGCTAACAAACCCTTTTGCATATTAGGCAAGTATAAGGAACTTCCTTTAACAGTTAAAATAAAACATCTACGACAACCCACAAAAGAGGCTGATAAGAGAAGCATGTCCCACCAAAGGTTATGGAAGAAGCATTTGATAAAAATCCCGACACTTTGGTCTATTATCTTTTTCTTTATTATTATGGGTCACCTGGTGTCCATCTGAATGCATCAAATATAATCAGAAAGGGGTTGGTTAAAAAAATCAATCCATATTACTCAGATGAGTCGGTCAGCCCCCGCTCCATTTTGAGCATATTATTAACGTGTTGAGGAGAGTCGTAACCGGGTGGCCCCATTTACTCTCTCTCCACAGTGAATATATTAAGGGAGTAATGTTAGATGAAGAATAAAATTACATAATAAATACACACTATATATCTTATTATTATTAAATATAATGAGTAAGTGGGTAATAAAATTGTCCAATAAATACACATCACACGTCTTATCAAGGTTTGAAATTATGTTCAGGAATTATTTCTAAAATGATATTTCTGAATATTATTCTCAGGTATCTAAAAAATTATTTGTTTAGCGTTAAATATTTCTGAAATTATTTGTTAAGATTTAGGGAATAAATGTAAAACATGTTTGTTTTATAATCTATATTTCTGATAGTATATGTTATAATTTTCAAAATACCCTTAGGTTAAATCATTGTAAGGAAAAAACCAAATAACTGATGGATGATTTAGTAATTTTGCTTAATAATTGTGATTCTAAAGTCATGAGAATATTTTTCATCCACCTTTCAACTAGAGAATGAGTTTTACTAAATCATAGGAAAATATTTTTCTATAGAATAATTAATACCGAAAAAAAATTAATAAAAATTGTCAGATACGGAACATATCAATCCCAATACCTATTCCTGAATAATTAAATGTACCAGACAAACGCCCGTAAAAATGTAATGAGACGTTATCACATCTAATGATGATAATGTGTATGATGTATATTTATTATCCAATTTTATTAGACAACAAACATTTTCTATTCAATGCTCTGCTGTCTGAACAGTTCCAGCAACTGCTTGCATAACTGCTGAGCTACTTTATGATGCAAGAAGAGAAGATGTAGATGGTTATTGGTTTCAGAGCATTAATTTAGACCGACACCAAATTGATTTTGCAATTTCAACTGTGTCTGCTAGCGACAGTTCCTTGTCGTGGCATGTCTGCCTATAATTTTATTGAAAATGAACTGGCAAGGCGGTGGAGATTCTATGATTAGGGTTTTGGTTGAGGTGCGAAATTTATTTGATCCAGTACCTTTGAATAATTATTGATTTGCTTTGGTTGTGATGGGGAACCCCCGTACCAAATTGGCAAATTTCTCCGTATCCATTTGTTGCTTGACATAACTATCGGGTTCTAGACGGCATATTGCCATTGTTATGTTGATATCAAAAGTTTGATTCACCACAGGTCACATTTATCTCAAGAAAACCTTGCGCATTGGAATACCCAGCTAATTATATGACCCACAAAATTGTTCAACCCTGTGGATGCTTGCACATAGTAAATCCACATACATATTTACAATGATGGATCCACCGTCCCATCATTATTTCACTCCTGTTTATCTGGCTTCCATTTTGTAAGATAAAAATAATAAAATTTAGGATGGCATAGCTTGATAGTTAAAGAGAGAGAAAATGAAATAGGATACTAATAACCAAGATTGCGACCAACATTTGCAATCTATTTCTAAACGGTTCACCATCACAGATGATGATATATACAAACAAAACAAATAAAATAAAATCATCCATGTGGAGTAGGATCTACCGCAAATTTTATTACGAATTTGGGTCCACATTAAATTAGGGAAAAATAAGTCCTTTACATGTTTTCTGGCCGAACCTGTTAAAAATATAACATAGCATATACGGCAATTAATCCTTCACTGAGGGTTATAGTTATCCAGATTCGTAGTCATCCGGTAATAGTTTGTCCAAAAAATATCCAAATTCTATTTCCAGATCAGCAGAATGGGTACGGACAACCTTAGGAATCCGTTGAGCTGAATAGTGTTACAAATGGCGAATGAAGTCATTACATTGGCAGAGATAGAGCTCCAAATGGAATGAACCACAAAACTCAGTCTTACATTGGTCTTGCTGAGAAAAGGGTCAGAAACTCAGTCTCAGAATTCAGACTCATTTTCAATCCATTGGTCAAGATTCTGCTGCATCAACTGTATTCCTGAATGATTGAATTTTCAGCGGAATTGTTATAATGAAACAGGCAAATACTTTCATCAAAATTAATATCATCTACTCACTTGGATGATTGTGAATCAAGCTGCATAGTAACCGGTCCATCATTAACCAAATTTACCTGTCATTATCACAAGTGTGACGATTGTTAACAGAGGGAGCATTGGATATGGCCATATAATAAAGGAAACTTTACACAGAAATTGGGTGCTGTTATGTTACCTTCATCATCGCTCCAAATACACCATCTGCATAAGGGCAATGTGTCATTAATTGTGTCATCACTTAGTTTTATTTTTCAAGAGGATTCTAATCATACTTTAGTAGAGGCAATATGGTCCACTTACACAATTATTTACCATTATCACAAGATTCATTTATGGAAAATGCTTTATCCTCATAATATATTCTTCTAAACATCCTCCTACATACTACTATATCAAGTAATAATGATTTACATTTTAAAATCTTAAGACATTGATTTTATCACTCTTTTACCTCCTTACTATAGTATTAGGAGGCTATATCATTACTCTTCATTTATTATTTTTTTAATACGTGTGCTTTATTTGTTTTGGACAGATGGAGCAAAAGGGGGTGAGTACACCATACAAGGATATTTTGGGTCTCTGTTTTCTAGTTGGGGTATTACACTAGATATTAGCTATTAGCTATACCACACACTTGGAGATAATATGTTTACTATGAGAAGGTCAACAACTCACTATATGCCATTATGTCCATTATTACCATACACTGTAGGTAGCATAATACTGTTAGCTGCAGTTACATCCATTTCTCTTAATTATAACCTGTTTGTTGAAAACATGAGGGGAAAGGAAAACCATGCACTGCATTACTCAACATACCCTTGATTGCATCCGAGTTATAGGCGTTCCTGAACCTGTCAACTACAGAAGCATAGAAGGGCTTGGCTTTCTGAGGTGGCATTGCAACGTGAAAATCCGGCTTGTTACCCTTCAGGAATCCATACAAGGTAAACTGACTCACTGTTACATTATATTATGGCCCATAAACAAAAAACACAAAAAATCATTAAAAGGAAGGGAAAAAAACCATTTCCATAATAAATGTTCAGAATGTGACGTGAGTGAATACCTAGTAGAACTTGATAATTTTTCTGCACCACCTGCAAATTAATAAAAAAGAGCCTAAAAGAGTCAGAGGATAGAACGTGCAATTTAATATGAAATTGATAATCGGAATTATTATTAGCAGCAAGAGAGAGAGAGAGAGAATGATAGAATTACACTCTGGTCCCATGCTTTCCCAGTATTTTCATTTGGGAACAATCTCATATTCAATACCTTCCTACATCTGAAAAAATAAATAAATAAATAAAAGGAGAAAATTGAGTGATATGAACGTTGAAATTGGATTAGAAGAGAGAAGGAAAAAAAAAAGGGGAGGGGGGATGGAGGAGGACATGTAATCGGCGTCGGCGTCGGAATCGGAGTCGTGGATTCCGACAAGGACAAGGAGGCCGGGACCGATCTCTGAGACGATACGGCCTTCGACCTCGACGGAAGCAGAGGCGACTCGCTGAACGACGGCTCGCATCGCTGAGACAGTGAATGGGTGCTTGGCTCCTCCTCTGTGTCTGTGGCTGCCAACAGCAATTCTTCTGCTGCTGCGGGTAGGTGCAGCAGCTACGCCTCCTCCTCCTCCTCCTCGTGTTGCTCCCACTGTCACACCCACACCCACACCCACACATGGAAGAGGAACAACAATGCACATGGCTTGCAAATTTGTTTTTTCTTTGAAATTATTATTGGGCCGGATTTCTCTTTTTCTCTTTTTTTTCTCTTCTTTATTTTCTCCTTTGTATTTTTGGCAGATGTCCACCAAACAATAAAGGAAAGGTGGGTGTAAGACGAAACAAAAAAATTGCTGTGAAAAGATAGTAATAAGATTTCGACCCAAAAAAAGGTAATATGATTAACTTTTTTTTATCTTGAACAATTATTTTTTTTACTGAAAGGTATGAAATGCGATAATTTTAAAATATTCCTTTTTTTTTTTTATAAACGTGATAATTTTAAAATTTAAATTCTTTTGCTTGAAATCATAATTTGTTTCTTTTTTTTTAAAAAAAAAAGTTATCGGTATTCAGTCTATACAATTCTAATCAATCTAATTTGTGTTGAGTCGACCTACTACTACAAGAGTAAAGTTTTCTCAGTACTATAAGCCACTAAACAACCGGTGTTAGTTAATGTATTCATGTTATAACTAAATATCTTTTGTGTATTAGGATCTATTTAGTTTTTAAAAAAATGAGTTCTGCTCTTATTTTTTATTTTTATTTTTAATTAAAAATATTATATTATTTTCACTTATATTTAATTTTTTCACTAATTGGGCAAACCCTACAAATTTGGATCGCAATTAATTGGGGTTAGTTGCTCAGCAAATAATATATGTCTTTTGCTTTCAATGAATTGGCACTTTAGCAGGTTTTTTTTTTCCTCCAACTCTTATAATATGTTAAGGATTTTTTTTTGGTATAACAATACATCTGGTGAGTATGACTAGGATTATATGAGCATCATGAAAATCATTTCTCCAGTAACACATGAGTTAATAAAAATGCTAAAAAAACAGGTGATTGAAATCTTCACTAATAATACTATCTGCACAACTTTTGCATTTGAAACCATACACAAGTGCCTCAATCTAAACTCAACTAAAACAAAAGCCCAAGTGCAGTCACTTGTGCAGTTATGAATTATAGAATGTATAATTTTTCTCGTCTGTTTCACATATGCATGCTACAATCACTTCTTTTTTCCCCATGCCTTTTCCCTCTTACAACTTTTATCAAACTCATCTTGTCCATGGCCGCAACAAAAGCTTTGAAAAATCTTTGCTTATCCTTTGCTAGATCTTGAACTAGAGGCTTGGTTCTTGGGTCCAAAAATAAGGCCTGGTCAGAGGCTAGCAAACCCAACTTGTTCTGCAAGTTCCCATAGTAGGCATGGTCAAATAGGAATGGTGTAGTGGCATCAAATGGGGCCACAATGTCCGAGTTCCCACCATAATTTGGGCAATACATTCTAAGTGCGTGGACAAGCCTTGGGTCCATATCCGGGTTGGGTTGGCCCATGCCGCGGTAATTGTAAAGCCGGGTCACAAAGTGGTTGCAATGTGCAAACCCAAATGTGTGGGCACCCAAGAGGGCAACCATGTCCTCTGTGGTCAAGCCTTTAGAGTTGAAGATTTTGATCATCTGATCAACGGTGGAATTTGGACGTGGGATGTTGGACCCCACCCTTGATGCCATTGATATCTTTCCATCCCATCTTCCCTTCTTCACTTGGTAATAAGGCCCCCCTGCCTAAATTGGCCACATGACACCAATCATTATTTAAGGCTAATTCTTTTTACAACACTACACGTAAGCAGAATAATTTAACCAAAATTTTTCACAGAAATTAATAGTACTAATTGGATGAAATTAAGTGCTCTTCGGACACACTTACTCATCCAGAAGTTGCTAATCATACCATATTGTTATGAGACTTAATTTCAAGTGTGATAATGATGATGGAACAATATCTCCCATGAGCTCATGAAGCACATTTATCTTGCTCATGTGCCACAGAAGAACAAATCTAGAAATTAGACCCCAAGACTGATGAGACTTATTTGAGGTTGGTGCCATATAGTCCACACATAAAACAACAGTTCGGCTATTTTGAGAGCTGGCATGCCAGATAACAGATATCACAATATAAACTATAAAGACATGGATAAACCCATTTTTGACTTCATTATGAAACATGCAAACTCTATGAACTGCAGAAAAAATGATGTTTATATTATGCAATTGCGTTTCAATGTTTTGATCTATTAAACTAAGACCCACTTGTCTGTTTGTAGAGCAAAATTAAGCCATTTTGAGTAAGCTAGAATCTTGACCAGCCTTTACGCCTAGCACATTGTGTATCTTTTTAGCCAGACAAATTAGCGAACGATCAGAGGATGAATTCTATTTTGCCACATAACAGCTTGCGCTCTTGTCTATTTTAGTTTAGCTAGAAAAATATTAGCTCTATCTTTATTTCCTATTGCTTTCTCTTTTGACATTACGAGAAAACTCTTTCCAACATAAAAATATTTTACTCGTTAGAAGATAAGAGTACTGTCGTTGCAATGACACACAAAAAGGCCGCAAGAAATTTAGGACGTCTTTATCCAAGCACAAAGGCCAACATATAATGTCTAAACGTTTTAGGACTATAAAATTCTTCATAAAATTTAAAGTAAATATCCCATGTGCTCCCTTTAAAAATTTTATAAGATTATTTAGTCTATAAAAAACTAAAAGTAAAACTAAACTGGTCCTCAATATTTGAATAATATACACATTAGTCCCTTATGTGTATTTGATTCTTTAAATACGAATGAAATTACATTTAAGTTAACAAGACGTTAAGAGATATGCATATCATGTGAAGTAAAATATTAGTCATTTTGGTAGTTAAAATTTACAATATGAGTCATTCAAATTTCTATTATAAGTTATAAAATTATTTATTATATACAATTTTAAATATCAAAATGAGTGCAATATATTCCAAAATAGTGTCATTTTATTCACATCTAACATTTTAATGGCATATTATCATTATATTGTGTCAAGTGTGTAAGTTTACTAATAAAAAGCTAACAAAAGAATTAATGTGTTTATCATTTTTAATTTTGAGGAGCCATGGATTAATTTATTTTTTAGGGGACAAAATAGGCCGATTATGTTCGCTATAAAAATTTATCAGATATTCTACAGTTTGGGTAGCGGGCTAGAGGCAGTTCTTTTTCGTTATAAAGGCGTTTTCTTCGATATAAGCAACATGGAATAAAAAAAAAATGCAATGAGAAGAAAAAGTAAGAAAACCGGCATTTCCAATAATGAACAAGTAGACCATACTCCTTTTGTATGGCTAATTTCTGCGGACAAAGTGTGGCTACTTCAGTAAAGAGTACAATACAATCACTTTAGTTTCAGAAATAAATGAAATATTTTGAATTTAACTTGCATGAGAACTAATAGTCTAATACCTATGAAGTCAAAACTTTTGCTGTGAAAAGGCTTTGGCACTCATGCATTTTTTCCACAAAAAAAAGAAGATGGCGGCATTTTACAATAGTAAGAAGAAGAAACAGAAAAAGGAAGAGGAGGAATATAAAAAAAGTAGAAAACAAACAAAAGTATGAATTCAGTTAATTACCAGGTGTACAAAATCTCTGGCTGCAATTGCAAGAATGTCAGCACAGGACACTACTCCTGGACACTTGCTCTCCACCAATACCTTTGCCTTCCTTATAGTCTCAAAGGCCTCCAACCTCAAATCTTTGTTATCCTCTGCATCCCTCTCTGCCAACTCCTTGCTTCCAGGCTTTGATGCTATCAAAATTGATGCATCACATCCCTGCATTCACCCATTTGAAAGTTATCACAGACCAGACCCAAAAAGAAAAAAAATGGAAACAAACCACAAAACTTGACCATCAAACACATGCAAGAACAGGAGGACTATATATCCTAAACGCATGTTCTAGTAGAAAAACTTGAACTATTAGATGAAGCTAAGAACATGAGTTTCTTTTTGTAATTTGGAAATAAAACATGTCGTTTATTAGATATAAAATCATTCATGTGTTTCAATCCAACAACTTAATCTTTTGGGAGAGATGGTTTTATGACATGATTTTAGAGCCTCTATGATTTAAAGGTGAAGCGAGGAGGCATATTAGATATAAAACCATTCATATGCCTCCACTTAATAGTTTAAGCTTTTGGGAGAGATGATTTCATGACATCAATGCATGCATGTAAAGCTAAAACATTTTTGTCCGTGGAATTGAGCTTACTCCTACAAAGCAATCATGGAAGAGGAGGCGAATGGTGGCAGGACCAGAAACAGGTGATTCTTTGAATTGTTGAGATGTGACTGAGCCAATGAACTGCTCAAGCTTGGGGCAAGATTTGGCATAGTGATCAACTGAGAGCTGGCGATGTGGCGGGTAGTAGCTATGTTAAATTTGGCTAAACATGTTGAAGTCTCAATCAGAGTAAAGAAAACAAATAAAGAAGTGAATAGAAATGAAGATGCAGCAGAAGAAGCAGAAGAAGATGGTGCAGACATGATTTTGGCTATTGGAGGAGTTTAGGACAAATGAGGGGAGAGTGGTGTAGAATATCAAAAGTGAAAACGAGTTTGAACTTTTGTATGTGACAGACAACCAATAAGGAAGAGGGGAGGTTGAATATTATATGGAAGCATGACCCGTGAATCTTATAGAAGAGAAATAAGAAGTTGAAGGTGCTTGTTTCTGATGATGAGAAAGCCACAGCCAAAAAAGAATTCAGAAAAAGCCTTAAAGGATAATAGACCTTTGGATACATTTAAATTATACTTGCAATTCATCCACCTGATACATCATCATGCAACTTTGTGATATAAACATTCGGTTCAATCATAATGGATGTTTGGTGACCAAATTTACAAGGATAAGTTATATTTACACCATTTTTTTAAATTCTTTTTTAATATCACTTTAATTTTCAAATATGATGGGCCTAGTAAAAACTAGTAGGGCTACTCATAGATTAATAATCAATCTTTGCAGGAAAAAAAATAGTATGATAGTAATATTTTCCAATGGGTGATGATACATGCATAACATCTAGGGACAATAAACTTATACCATAAGTATAGATGAGAAAGAAGACAAAACAAGAAAAACAGATCCAATAATATTAATATATTAAAATAGAAAAAAATAATGATTGGATAAATTTGTTATGAAATTTTATTTTACAACAAATATTTTTCTTTTACAATTGACATTTACAAAGGAGGTTTTCACCATTGACTGAATGAAACAAAGATCGAGTAAGTCAGTGAGACCCACTAACCAACACCACTGTACTACATAAGTTCTTAAATGCAGGGCATGTGCAAGAGGCCTAAGAGAAGATCCTACTATATATTATAATTAAATGAAACTCTGTAAACTCATTAATCCAAGCAACAGATTAATTTCTCCACCTCTCCCTTTGTGTTTATGCAGAGGGCCAAAATACTGAGTCACTTTTCCTTTTTCAGGTCTGTCATAAGTGGGGTCAGGCCTTTTTGTTGTGACCACATTAAAAAGATGTGGACCATATTAGTAAATCCAATCCTACTGCAAGCTGTTGCATTAGTTGCTTTACCTAAGCAAGATTCGAGGGCATGAACTGTGTAACTGAAAGTAACATGTAGCCTTCCACTGGGGCTCCACCTTCTTGAGCAAACTTTTCAATCCTTCTGTTTACACCTTCATCTTCTAGAATAAAAATATAGTCCATCACTCACTTGTTTGGACATGTATATCTTTGGCATGGCTTTTAAGTTTTAGTTGAAAAAAAGACTTACATCTTTCAGCATGACTTTCAGAATGAGGAACCGTTGCTCTTAGTACTCTCAAGTCCTAAATAACAAACGGGTGAACGACCTCTCTTGTCTTATGTGACAGAATTTTAATGCTTGTTATCAATGTCATGTCACAGGATTTTGCTTCACATGTCACTGATGAATTAACCATCCTTGCATTGTTCAACAGAATCAAGTCGACTACTCAAACATATATCATGCGTGAGAGATTAAATACCAAAGATATGCAAGAAATCAAGGAAGAGGTGGGAAGGAGGTTGAAAGCATGAAGTGGTTAACAAACAATATCCGTCCAGTCAGGGTTGTGCCTTGCTCAATTGCATAACTGGATAGATCGAGTTAAAAAAGATTAAAAATGCAATTACAAAAAGGAATCTCCTTTATGCCTTCTTTAATCTCAATAAAAGTATAATAATATAAGAGATTGTATATCGTCAACCAATTAAATTTCACAAAAATAATAAATCATGGAATGATTATGACAGTGGGTAGGTAATTTCTATTATTTATCACTTTAGTGAAATTTTGTTGTTGATTGATAGTATAAAATTACTTACATTATGAGAGTAAATACATTAATACAATATACCTCAATTCAAAATGATGATCAGTTTTTGAGTGAGTCAGCTAATTCTCTTCATAGTTATACAAATTATTTGTAACTATGTATAATTAAGTGGAAATTTCAATTATATATATAAGTGGTGAATTTGCCTATAAAAAATTTTGGAAAACCATATTTTAATAAATGTGAATTTCAATTATGCAAGTGATAAATCCAATAAAGAATTTTTTTTATATTATCAATTATTTTACTATGATCATTATATTCAACATAAAACACCATAAATATTAAATATAACTAAAATTTTTAACTACTTACACATTGGTCCCAAATGTACAAAAAGGCGTCTAAAACCTATATGCACCAATAACATATTTTTTTCCCAGCTCCAAAATCTCAGTCTCTAGGGACAAACAACAAAGGTAGAACATGAATTTGAACAACTTTAAACCACATGATATGTTTTAGATTAATTTGCAATTGCATTGCTAAGCTACTACAGTCTACGGCAGCCATGTGAGAATATCATTGGAGTGGCTAAATTCCAATTTGTTATCTATACGATTTTACTTAAATGGTTATTAACTATACGATTTTAAAAATTTATATGTTACCAAATATATAATACATACATTAACCTTAATTATTAATATTGTTGAAGAAAGCATATACAGCAGCCTTTCAACTTCAGCAATCCATTCCCCGAGAGCTGATAAATCAGCCTTAGATCATACTAAGTTCGAGTAACAGTGAAGTTCAAGATGAAAAACATGCTACTACCTTATTAAGTTCAGTACAATGCTTCACAAATAGCTAGACTAGATATCCATACTTGAAACACCCTTTTGAGTTTTGACACTCCAAAACACTTGTCTATGATCAGTAGTAGTTTACATTTGTACCTCTGGTGATGAAGAAGAGCGCATGAAGACTCTTCTAATTCTAGGAACCGATTCCTGCTGATGATGCTCAGTGCTATCAGCAGTGCTCAAATGATCCCATGTCGAAGACCTATCAGTTGCATCATGTGCATCACATGAATTGTTGACCTTTTTGTTATAAACCTGCCTTGCAAGTGTCATCACCCTTTGCCACACACTCTCATCACTTTGTGTGCTATTATGGCCTACTGGTGCCACTTGTTGACGTAATTTTTGCCACTGGATGGTTGATAGTATCAGACAAACAGTGGAAGTGGCACCAGAGATGACAAACAGAACCCATAAGCTTCTTAGCTTCAAACTTCCTGCACTGTTGGAGGTCATGTTGTCGGAGCACTCTTTTGATGTGATCAACGACCACTTCTCTTCCAATCTCTTCAGCTCTGCATTTTCTGAGAGATGTAATATAGCTGTAGAAACATCTTTGGCCACTGGGGAGCCTTTCTGGAACATCTGCATTACGTCATTTGAAAAACTTTATTCAAAACTGAAAATCATAGCCTGATATACAGAAACACTCTCAATGGGCTTGATTTTATTGATGTGTTCTACACTTCTACTTGGTGTACAAAACTTCATATTCTTGGGTATATGGGGTTTCTTTTTATTGTCTTGCAACATATATAGAACTTTTCATAATATATTCCCTTGTAATTTGATGAAGGATGGATGAGAGCTATAATATATCAAATAGCACTATCACTTACAAAGCCTAATCCTCCGAATCTGACTGTAGGAGTGGAGCCACTGTATCCATCACAGTTTTCACTAATGAATACTTTTTCATATGGGAGTTCCAGAAATGCAGCTGCTATGCTGTTGTTTGCAAATGCGTCAACATAATTGTATTCACTCGAAACGTTTATGATGTTCTCCGGCCTGAACTCCTCTACATTCTCTAGGTATGTCCTAACAAATGAGTCACCATCACAACCGATCTTCATGTTATTCTTCTTCAGCCACTGAATGTCTGTGACATTAGGCTGCAGTTGTTTTACTGTAAGCATTGAAGAAAGACTAGCAGTGTAGCTTGAGTTGAGAATCAGAACAAGAAAGAGCCATGAGACCATTACCACGCGAGTTAACTTTCTGTACATTTTTTCCCCTGCAAGATGAGAACATTAGCATCATTTAACTCTCAGTTTCCAATCAAGAGCCCTCTTAAACAGGTTTGTCACTTTGTCTCCTTTAGACCTTAGCATTATTTTATTTAAAATCAAAATTACTAGGAAGCTTGAGATTGATACTAACTATGTGCGAAGAACAAAGAAGAGAAGGTAAACCAAAGAGCAGTGCTGATCTGGCTCTTCCAATTGCCATGAAACTCTGGATTTGGTTCTTTCTCAAGTAGCCAAACTACTGACATTGTGTAAACCAAGATGGCACCTGTAACTGTCCACAATTGCCAGGTAAAGGGCTTGGTAAACATCCATGCCGACTCTTCAGACTTTGTTGGAACAATCATTGACAATCCTGATTCTGCATATGGCACAGTAAAATCCACATACTGCAATCTTTCCTCTAGTATGGTCATATCCCCAACAACAGCATCATAATTCTTCCATCATAATATATCCAAATGAAGATTGAAAAAAAAGAGAGGGAAAAAAAAACTCTTATGTCAGTAAAATGAAGTGAAAACAAATTGGTACTCAAAACTCCAAAAAGTCAATAAGATAGCTGATTGTATTTGACACAAATTTATCTTTTATCTTCACTAAAGTAATTATTAGTGATCTTGCTGTCATGGTTACTCGCTTTTATAGACTTTGTCACACAAAGAGGCTGTCTATACCAAGATTACACAATAAATATTTGATGAACAATAAAGGAAAAAGGAAAGAAAAGATAGACTTGATACCTTGTTATAGACAAGTTCAACCAAATCAGGATAGGTTCCGTTGATGGCATGATACTTAAAGGGCAGATCATACCCCAAAAGACCTACCACCTTGTCAAAAATATCAATGCAGAATCCATTATAGTTATAAGGATTCCCATTCTGGTCATAATCTACCTTGACAAACCTGGAAAATGAGGTTCTGCCTGGGACTGCGATTTTCATAGGATTTGGTTTAGTAGGCATCTTCCATCCCTTTGGAGGCCGCTGCAAATTCCCAGGCCAAAGCACACCTTTGAAGCCTTCTGAAACACTGTTACCCCCACCTTGTCCTGTAGGGAGGCTTGTGGTGAACCCATGTTGTTTTGTCCAAAAGCACAATTCTTTGTAACTACTCTTCCCAACCACATTTACTATCCTTAAGATAGGATTCTGCTGGAGTTTACCATCTTCAAATTTAATAGGGCCACTTAAACCAGGGAAATTGCTTGACTGTATTTCCTTCAATAAGTTCTTTGGGCTGCTATTGTTGCCATTGTCCATTCTGTCCACTGCATGAGTGACAATGCTAATGCTATCATACGCTTGCAAAGCATAAAATCCTGGGTAGCGGTTATCTTCTTCTGGATTCCTTCCCCAAAAGGTTCTCCTGAACTGGTCCTCAAACTTATGATAGTTGCTGCTGCTTTCAGAGTAGTAGGTCTTGATTCCTATAGCTCCTTCCATATGGGAAATGGAAGACTTGTTGATAGAGTCCAGCAAATTAGTTATGCTCTCTGGGATTATCCAAACTGATTCTCTATCCACAAGTCCCATTTTAGAGGCTTCTCTGAACAAGTGAATCACCATTTCTAGTGATGATTGCAGCACAATGAACACCCTAGATTGTGTTTGTATCATCTTATGAAGCTCTTCACGCACTAGCTCTCTAGGATCATGCAGAGAAGAAATTGGTGGAAGAACTAAGTTGTACTCAATCATTGAACTTGCATCTTGGAGGGCCTCAGATAGGAAAGCTAGCATACCATGATCTCCACCGTAGCCATCATCTTCATAGATGGCTACAACTCTTTGCCACTCATAAGCTGTCACTATATCTGCGATACATTTTATGTATGCTGTGCCACTGTTAGCCTGTCTCACCAAAAAAGGCCATCGAATTTGCATCAATGGTGGGGTAATTGTAGGTTCTGCATAGGATATGGTAGGAACTTGAGTTCTGCTTCCTATTTCAGCCACAAGACCTGCTCCTGGCCATGTGTGCATGCCTATAATCACTTGCACCTTCTGCATTTTAATCATCCCTTCAGCTGCAAGAAAAGGTCCCATATTATTCAATATTCTACACATTAAGGAAGTTATTAACTCATACTAAGCATGCTACTTTTAATCTTTTTTTCTTGCAAATGCTTGATATACTAACCAACAACGACGGCACTGAGGTGATCCTTGGTCGAGTCCCGAAAATGGAGGGACAACTTGTAGGTCTTTGAAGTGTTATTGTAATTTTGTGCTGCGATGTCCATTGCCACTTGCTGTTCTTTCCCCACACGAGAGTTAACATCAACGATTGCCCCAATAGATATAACTTTGTTGTCTGCATTCACGGCCTCATGCTGCAGGTTGCCATTAATGAGAACAAGAACAAAGAAGAGCCAAATCATTGCAAATGCTTGAAGAATAGTTGAAGGAAGAAAATGCATGGTGCTTCAATATTCTTTTGCTCACAACTATTAAGCAGATGTTGGAAGTTTTGCGTATGGTTCCTTTGCGGTAGTTACGTTCAATATGATTAAACTTGAGGAAAGGCATGCAATGAGAAGCATCATAAATAGTACTTTGATGCCAAGGGTTCTCTTTGGGTGATTGAAACTTGAACCTTTGACTTTGTCAATTGTGAAGGGTTCATTCCACGGTTGAAGAAAAAGAGTGACAACTTCTGGTGAAAGGAAATGTGGCAGTGGCAAGTTGATGGCCATTAAAATCCCAAGGACTTGGTTACAATTAAACATGCAATCGGTAGATAGAGGACCACAGATGATGCTATGCTATGGAGTGAAAATGATCAAAAGCTAATCCCAAACTATCAACTATCCGCTATAAATGTGCACTCAAACTTTGGACAGACATATCAATGTTACATTATTCTTTTCTCTTTTATTCGTGGGATCTATGGACAACTCACTAGAGATTAATGATAACTTGAAGTTTAGATTTAGAAGGGATAGATGCAAGTCACTATAAACGAATCAAGACTTACTCCCAAACTCATATTGATAATATTTTTAAGTCACTTCCTCATTTCCACATGATGAATTGTTTTCATAGGATTAATGTGAAAGTTTAAATAAAAAATTAAAAGAAAGAAAATATCAGTGGCCTCTAATTAAGATCCTAATACAAAGATTGGACTTTTTGTTTTCTTCTTTTCCAATTTCTGTGTTACAGTTCCTTCAGCCACTAGAGTTAGCAGAATTTTGTTTTCTTCCTTGACGCGTTTGGATGAAAGATGTGATACGCATGAATTCATTCTGGAATAACAAGTCTTAAGGGCTGTGAACATGTGATATACCCCAAAGGTGCACATTTCGCTACGTGCTGTTCTTCGCCAATACAAGAGTCAACGTCAGTACTTTAACTAACATGTTCACCTTTCCCCTTCATTAATAGCCTCTTAGTTGTAGTTAGTCTTGTTACGAACAAAGGAAATGGGTTAAAAAGAGAACTATTTAAGTATATAGAACAAGAAAAAACACTTATTCTTATCTATTTCTTAATTGACACATAAGTTTTAAGCTATTATTATCTCTCTTTTTCCTACATTTTTAATGTAATAACTGATTTGTCAATCAATAAATAAACAGATTGAACAAATATTTTGTTTTGCTCTAAAAGCACCTAAGAATTTCTCTTAAAAAATGCCAAAATCTTGCAAACGCTATGTGAGGACTATACTACTTCCCTCTCGAGGAGGTTTCATATACGTGAAAGATGTTTTGTGCATGGACGACTATATTCAATATATGTACATGCAGTTAATATGGGTGAAGTTTATGGTTATACTATAATCCAACCCCTTTCCCTCTGGTCGTGTCCGTGTGGAGAAACCATTCATTCAACGTTGCACCTAGAGAACTTGTATATCTTGGGAGGGTCCATTTAATGTCATTGTTAAATATATGGGATGTAATGTGATGGTATCAGATCACTTGAGAAGGGGGGTTTGAATCAAGTGATCCTTTAAAATTTCTGACACTTAACACAAGTTAAAACAATTCACCCAGATGTCTCCTAAGAACTTAGGAGATATTCGTGCAGTATGTAATTTATTGAGTAAACTTTCAAAAACAATATATCAGAATACAACTTTCAGCAATATAAATTAAAGGACTTGTTAGAAATGAAATGAGAATAAAGAGATAGAGTTAAGAAGAGTGCACCAAGAGCTTTTATCCTGGTTCAACTTCAATATGAAGTCTACTCCAGTCCTCACCAATGTTGATGAGAGTTTCACAAATTTCCCAATCCAAATAAGATTCAAACTTACAAACCAAAGTTGGTAACAAACCAACTAAATCTTCACAAATACAATCTCAATATTCTAATAAGGACCAAGACAAATTTTCAAATATTGAACACTAACCCACTCACAATATATTTCTCACAATATATCACTTTGAACACTAAGAACAGAGAATATTTACTTTTCTAGATAAGTCTTGGTAGATTTGAAGATGGTTCTTCTTGAACCTTATATAGGCAGCACTTGCAGCCATGAGAGAGAGAAGAACGTGAGAAGGCTTGGAAGCTTGCTGAACGTTCATTTTCCAGCATGGGACCGAGTTTGTCATGGAAGAAGGAGCATTTCCATTTTGAATGATGAGCCATGAGGCCCCTTTCTTTGTTGTGCAGAAATGCTTTACCCAATGTTGCCAAAATAGAGAAATGGCTTGACCGTTTGAAATCCCTTCTGCTGTCCCATTTTCTATTTTTACTGTCCTGCCTTCTTTTCTGCTACCTTTCTGTTCCTGTTGTCATATCAGAAAAATAGTGCTTTGTCCTTTTGCTATTGTCCTATGCTTTCTCAATGCTTTGACTTGTTGAACACACTTTTTCTCTTTCTCTCTTGTACTTGATGTGGACATATCTAACTTTATAGAGACCCACAATCTCCTGAGACATGATTTTTTACCACACTGTTGCTTGCTTCTAACTTCGCATTCAGCCTCTTAGTTTAAGTGTGATTCATGATATTTTAAACAGACCAAGGATGTCTCCTGCAAATGCAGGAGATATTTGCTATCTAATATAAAGCTGAAATATTTAGCAAATGTATTAGAGAAGTATGATTATGTTTGTCATCATTTTAAAGGTTCTCAAGCCAACAATCTCCCCCTTGATGACAAACATACATAAAAGGAAATGTCAATACATAATTGATAAATAATACTCCCCCTTAATGTAAGCTCCCCCTTAATATGACCTTTCCTTTAAAAATATTTTCCTTACTTCATTCTTATATTTCCATTGGCTGGAAATCAAGGTAAGCTTAAGGAATATTTTTCTCTAGTTTGAGTCTTAGTTCATTCCAATTAATTTGGAGAAGCCAAGCAACATTATTGAATCATTTGAAATATTGCCCATACTTGTTCTCTTCTTTAAAAATAAAGAACGATTAAGTTTGGGCTCATACACATGCATTCATGCATTAGAGAGGGTAAAGAGCATGCAGCAAGCAAGTGAGATTCTCACAAATCCAAACACGTCAATCATTCATACAAGCATACAATGACTTGTGATAGTCTCCATACATGTTCAACCATGGCAGTTATCTGATTAAGGGATTTTGAGAAATTTTGAGATGAAAAAAAATTTAGAAACATGAATTTCCAAAATTTGGTTCATAGGAATATTCAAATTTTGGGCACTCAGCACATTTGTACATACATATACAGTCATATATAAAGTGTACACTAGTAGCATTTTGTAATAGGTAACAATAGTGAGAGTTTGAGTGATGAGAGTATGTACCAAACATATTGCATCATTGACACATTGCATATTCCCTTTTCTTCATTTCTTCAACTCACATTTCCTTTTCTTCAATTTTCATATATTCTCCCCTTTTGTCATCATAGGGGAAATTCCAATCCTGCAAGGTTAGCTAGTTCCAGGCAATACAAGCATAAAGACAGCATAGATAACATAGAGATGCACATTTAAAAGAAAGCTTAAGTGCTTACAGTCATCCAGGACTAGTTCTAAAAAAAAACACACCAAAAGGATAAAGTATTTTAAAGGTTTTGGGATAAAAGGACAGCAAATTGCTAAGCAGGAAAATTTGGATCATCATCCTCATCAGAAATAGCAATGGCTTCAGAGTTAGAGGAGGGAACATCTTCAAGTCGTTTTTCCAACATACTCCATCTTTCTTTGAAATGTTTCAATCGCTTTTCGGCATCAGCACTCTCTTTGGAGTGGATGGAGAGAAGACTCCTTTGAAGCTCATGAAGGAGGATAGTTCAGTGACCAATTCATGCATGACCGATTTCAAGCTAGAGGTCTTGCGCTTCGATCCTTTGGAACTCCTGGTCTCAACTTTTTGAAAAATGACTTAGGGGATGATTCTTCGTCAGCTCCTCCTTCTTCATTGTCATTGAGCACTCCCTTTCCTTTGTCATTTGCTCTTCCCCGAGCTACCCGTGGTGGAGGATTCCTTCTGCCTGTCATGACATTGAGGACAACCTCACCTTCCTCATTCTCGAGTGACACATTGAAGTGTTTGAAAAACAATGTTAAGAACATTCCATAAGGAAGAGAACTACCCTTGGTGCTTCTTGAGCATCAGAAATATGATTCATTATAATGTAGCCAAGAGATAATGAAGTGCGAGTGATCAATGCATAAAGTATCAAAGTGTCATTGAAAGAAATTTTGTCAAAACTCCCATTCTTTGGTAACAAAATGTGTGAGACAAGCCGATGAAGTTAGGTTCTTTTATGTAGGAGGGAGTGGGTTTTATGCCACGAAGGAGGCTAATATTTTCACAAATAGCTAGCACAGCATCTTCATAAGTAAGAGTAAGATTTTCATGAGTAGGCCATTTGCCAAATGCATAGAGGTGAGCTCCATCAAAAGGAATTTTCAGAACGGAGAAACGGATTCAAGATTTATTGAAATTTGTTGGTTTTTAACAAAGGATATGAGCGTGTCATTCTGGAATGAAAGGTTGTTGTAGAATACTCTTACAAGGTTGGGATAAACAAGTTCATTAAAATCAAACAAATCAAGCCATCCTTGGTAGCGAAACATCATTGTAAAATCCAAATCATTTCCACAGAAGCTTTCAAGATCAGCATGAAAACGGGAGTTAATTTGCGCTTGGAAAAATCATTCAAATAGTGATGATAGTTTTGGATAGAGGAAAAATGTATGGGCTGTAAATCGAGAAAGAGGAAAGAGGAGGGTCCTTCTTACGTTGAGAGGCAGAGGTTCTACTCGGCTCCTTCCCTTTTGCCGATGATGGAATAGGTTGTTCCTCCCTTTCGATTTTCCATCAGATGGTCCTTTTCGTCAGGGTATTTCGTTCGCACCATATCAGGGTGCTGGATGTGGTTGAAAGAATGCGTTTTCTTCCTCTAGATGCAGGGAACTTCGGCTTTGAACAGCTCTTAATGCGTGGCATTTGGTTAAAAGACTTAGAGGTTGGTGGCTTAGAGAGGGAAGGACGAGAGATTTGAAGGCAGGACAGGTTGCAGAATGGAGGCAGCGAACAGAGGAAAGGAAGAGGCGCTAGAGGGAGAGAGTTCAGCGTACAATGGAGTGTGTGTGGTAACAATTTTTAAAAAAAAATTACTTGCAGTCAAAAGATAAGATGAATACTGACCAAAAGAGGACAGCTGTTGGGAGTTTATTTGCAAGGTAGATTTTCAGGATAAGAAAAAATGAGTTGGGCTAGTGAGAGAGAGCGCGGATAGTGCTTCAGGCCCAAAAGAAAATGTAAAAACAAATAATTTTAAAAATTTGAGTCCATGGAACCTCTAGATGGACCACTACCGTTTCTTTAAAAAAGAGAAAATGAGGCCGCTTTGTGTTGCTTCAGTAGTCAAAACATAGTCAATCATTATTTGCATATTATCTTGATTTGCTCAAGATGCATTGACTACGACTTCTATTGTAAATTTAGATGCAATGATTCCCTTTTTTTAAAAAAAATATTTAGGACGGCTTTTAAAAAAAATGATTCCTTCCTGTTTGTTATATATACATATATATATGAATACGTATGTACAATATATATGCATAAAAAAAAAAACTTAAAGCACAAAAATAAATGAATAAGTTATTAACTGATTTCACAAGTTTTCCTCAAAATAAAAAGAGACAGCCCATGTGTTATATGTTCAGGTGGTAGCGTGACATCATGTTGGGTCAAAGGAATTTGCAACCAGATTTGATGTTGGGCCATTGTTAGTGGAGGTTGTTTCATATTTTAAAAGAAACAAATGTTGGCTACGCCTCCCATTGAGAGTCCAAGTGAGATCAAAACATATCATTTGTTTGCATAAAAGAAAAAGGAATGCAGTTCATATGAGTTCATAACATACCACTTCTTCAGCGAGAAAACATTTAGTCTTATTTCTTCAGATAGAAATATGATGGTTCCTTTCTTTTTTTTTTATATATAGAGATGAAGGAATGACTCTATGTAAAATACTCAAGTATATAACTATGTATGTCGTCATATTTCAGATGATGCTTTCATACCAATACATTTTCTAAGATAGCAAAATCTCTCTTCAAGAAGAGGTTTGGTGAGAAAATCAGCAAGTTGTTCATAGTGCAAACAAATTTAACTTCAATATTTTTATTTTGGACATGTTCTCTTATAAAATGATGCCTAATTTCTATATGCTTGGTTCTAGAATGCAGAATTGGATTTTTTGTAAGATTAATGGCACTCAAATTATCACAATATAGAGGAACCTGATCATATATAAGATTGTAGTCCATTAACTGATGCTTCATCCATAGGAGTTGTGAGGGCTTGAGGCAGAGATGTATTCAGCCTCTCCGTTGATAAGGCCACAGTTCCTTGTTTTTTGCTGCTCCAAGACACTAGTGAGTCTCCCAATAATGTGAGACAGCCACTAGTGCTTCTTCTATCAATCTTATCTCCTGATAATCTCATCACAATAACCTTTAAGATCAAATGAGTTAGTTCTAGGATACCATAATCCAAGGGAAGAAGTTCCAAGCAAATATCTAAAAATTCTTTTTACCTAGCAAGATGGGATTCTTTAGGATTAGATTGGAATCTTGAACATAATCCCACACTAAATGATATGTCCGGCCTTGATGATGTTAGGTACATCAATGATCCAATCATTCCTCTATATTTTGTCTCATCAACGTCTCTTCCATCTTCATCTTTATCAATTTTGGCGGAGGGATGCATTGGAGTTGCCATTATCTTGGCTTGATCCATGTTGTATTTCTTTAGCAACTCTTTTCTTGGTTGAGAAAAATTCCTCTTGGTGTTTGTCTCACTTGAAGTCCAAGGAAGAAGGTTAATTCTCCCATCATGCTCATATCAAACTCTTTTGCCATCAACATTGAAAATTCTTCACATAGAGAATTATTAGTAGAACCAAAAATTATATCATCAACATAAATTTGTACTAGAAGAAAATCTTGATTTGTACTTTTAATGAAAAGAGTGGTATCAATTTTTCCTCTTTGAAAATGATTTTCTAAAAGAAATGTACTTAATCTCTCATACCAAGCTCTAGGAGCTTGTTTTAACCCATATAAGGCCTTAGAGAGTTTAAGAACATGGTTTGGAAATATTTTATCTTCGAAACGGGTGGTTGTTTGACGTATACTTCTTCATTAATAATTCCATTTAGAAAAGCACTTTTAACATCCATTTGAAATAATTTAAACCCTCGATGAGCGGCATATGCTAGTAGCATTCGAATGGCTTCCATTCTAGCAACCGGAGCATATGTTTCATCAAAGTCAATACCTTCTTGTTGGTTGTAGCCTTGAGCAACCAACCTTGCCTTATTTCTTACAATATTTCCTTGCTCATCCAATTTGTTTCGGAAGACCCATCTTGTTCCAATGATAGTGGTATTTTCTGGTTTTGGAACAATTGTCCAAACTTGGCTTTTGTCAAATTGCTGTAATTCTTCCTTTATAGCTTTAACCCAAGCTTCATCATTTAGAGCTTCATTGATTGACTTTGGTTCCACTTGAGATATGAATGCAACATTGCATTCTTTGAATGAAGATCTTGTTCTCAAGCCTTGAGACGCATTTCCTATGATGAATTCATTTGGGTAATTACTAGTGGCTTTCCATTCTCTTGGAATTTTATTTTTGACCTTCTGGAAGATGCTTCAGTTGGATGTTGTTCAGGTTCATGCGTTCAAAGATAATTTCTGGTTCTAGGTACAATGTCTCCTGCAACTTCAGGAGACATTTCTGAGTTTCTTCATTTTCAGCAGAGTTTGTTTTTCAGATTCTTCAGAAGCATTTTCCCTTGAAATATCTAGAATTTTCATATTCTGGATTCTTTCTCCATTTCAAGGTTAGTTTCACAAAATACAACATGCATAGTTTCCTCTACGGTTCTAGAACTTAGATTAAATACTCTATATGCTTTACTCCTAGTTGAGTAACCAATGAATATTCCATCATTTTCTAGCATCAAACTTTCCCAAATTGTCTTTGTTATTTAATATGAAGCATTTGCATCCAAATGCATGAAAATAATGAAGAGTTGGTTTGGTTCCATTCCAAAGCTCATAAGGGGTTTTCTTTAATATGGGCCTTATAAGTGTTCTATTAAGAACATAACATGCTGTGTTAATAGTTTCAGCCCACAAGTTTTTTGGAGTTTGATTTTCACAAAGCATAGCTCTTGCCATTTCTTGCAAGGATCTATTTCTTCTCTCAACAACTCCATTTTGTTGGGAGTTCTTGGGCAAGAAAAGTTATGAGATATGCCATTTTCATCACAATAAGATTCAAAATGTTGATTTTCAAATTCTTTACCATGATCACTTCTTATAGATACAATGGAGCTTCCTTTTCAATTTGAACCTTTTTGCAAAAATTTTTAAAATGAGAAAATGCTTCATCCTTATGTGCTAGAAATAGAACCCATCCAAATCTTGAATAATCATCTACAATGACCATTCCATATCGTTTTCCAGCCAAACTTTGTGTTCTAGTTGGTCCAAATAGATCAAGATGTAATAGTTCTAAGGGCTTTGTGGTTGAGACAACATCCTTGGGCTTAAAGGAGGACTTTGTTTGTTTGCCCTTTTGACAAGCATCACAAACTATATCCTTTTCAAATTTAATTTTTGGAATGCCTCTTACCAAGTCTTTATTAAGCAATTTAGAGATTTGGTACATGCTAGCATGTCCTAATCTCCTATGCCAAAGCCATTTATCGTTTTCAAAGGATGCAAAGCATCTTACATCTTGAGCTTTTAGATCATCTAATGTCACACCATAAATATTTCCACATCTTTGGCCAGCAAACAATATGTGATTATTACTCTTCTTATGAACAATGCATTTGTCACTATCAAAGACAACACGATAACCATTATCACATAATTGACTCACACTAAGTAGATTGTGTTTTAATCCATTCACATGAAATACATTGTCAATGGTAGTAAAGGATGATTTACCTATTTTTCCAACGCCAATAATTTTTCCTTTTCCATTGTCTCCAAATGTCACATTACCTCCATTTTGATGTTTAAGGGATGAGAACATGGCTTCATTTCCAGTCATATGCCTAGAGCATCCGCTATCAATGTACCAAAGCTCCTTTCCCTCCTTCTTCAGCTTGCTCAATTTTGGAGGAATAACAGGTTGTCTTTTACGCATCCAAAGTTGTTTAGGAACCTTGTCATAGGGGGTTCTATATTCACCTGCAGCATTTCTATTCACAAGCACAGGGACTACTCCATTTTCCTTTTTAGTCCAGCCAATAAAACATCTATTTGATAAATGTCCCATTTGTTTGCAATTGTAGCATTCTTCAATATTCTGCACCTTCTTTTCTAGCTTTGAGGCTCTAACAAAATGCTTCATGTATGGTTTTCTCTTTTGAAATGATTTGCTGGTTGATGCACCAGATTTTTGTTCAAAGAGATTTTTATAAAATCTATTTTGTTTATGAGCATCATAACCCAAACCAGCCTTGTTAATTGCACACCTTTGCTGTCCTAAAAGATTTTCCAAATTCTTTGTTCCTTGGACAAATTTGGACAGATCAGAGGTGAGTGTTTTAACTTGCTTTCAGTAAATCATTTTCAGTTTTAAGAGTATCAACCGAAGAATTACTTAAGCATTCTTTTAGAGCTTCAATCTCATTTGCTAATGAACTATTTTCAGCAACTAAGACTTCTTTTTCTTTCTTTATTGCAGTATATTTACAAAGCATATTTTTTGAATTAACAAGCAAGTCATCAATAATGTCAATAAGTTCACAAGTTGTCATGTCAGAGAAATTTACCTCATCGCTTTCATTTGCCATGAGACATAAGTCAGCAAACATGCTTTCCTCATCCTCGCTAGAGGAATCATTCTCAAGGTCTTCCCATGTGGATAATAGCCCCTTTTCTTGTACTTCTTTCCTTCTTCTTTTCTTTGTAGCAAGGGACATTCATTCTTGAAATGTCCTGGTTGTTTAAGTAGTGACATGTTGTATCCTTCTTACTTGATTCTCCTTTGTGGTTGTCTTTCTTGAAAAAATTTCCTTTTCGCCTTTGCCTCTTTTCTTCCATAGCTTCATCATTCTTTGCGCGAACATACTAAATTCATCATCTCCGTCTAGCTCTTCTTCAGTTTCAGATTTGTAAGTTTCTTCCACTTTGGATTTCAGTGCAAGCCCTTTCTTCTTTTTCTCATTTTTCAGATGAGTTGTTTCAAAGGCAATGAGATTGCCTCTTAGCTCATCATAAGTTAATGTACTGATATCTCTTCCTTCTTGAATAGCTGTTATTTTAGACAGCCAAGGTGGTGTGAGACTTCTGAGAATTTTCTCACAAGTTCTTCATCTTCGAAGCATTTACCCATCATGTCTAGATTGTTGATGATGACAGGCAAAGCGTTCAAACATTTGATCAATGTTTTCTTCTTCTTTCATGTTGAAAAGCTCATATTCCCTCATGAGCATATCAGTTTTAGTTTGTTTGATCCTTTGTACCCTCATGAGTCACTTGAAGTTTATCCAGATTTCTTTGGCACTTCTACATCTAGACACCTTTCTGTATTCTTCAAAACTTATGGCACAATGTAGAAGGTTGACTGCCTTGGCTTGCATTTCGATTTTCTTTTCTTTCTTCAGTCCATTCCTCATCACTTTTAATGATGCTTTGTCCTTGATCATTTGTAGTCATAGGCATTTCAGCTCCTTTGGTGATTATTTTCCACAGATCATAGTCTGTAGATTGAATGAAGATTCTCATTCTTTCCTTCCAGGTAAGCATAGTTGACTCCATTGAAAAATGGAGGCCTTGTGGTTGATTGACCTTCAGGAAGAGTGTATGGAACAATGTTGGCCATACTTTTCCTTTGGATCTTTTTGCTCCAAGCGGTTAAGCTTGACCCCTAGAGACCTTGCTCTGATACCAATTGATGGTATCAGATCACTTGAGAAAAGGGGGTTTGAATCAAGTGATCCTTTAAAATTTTCTGCACATTAACACACAGTTAAAACAATTCACCCAGATGTCTCCTAAGAACTCAGGAGATATTGTGCAGGTATGTAATTTATTGAGTAAACTTTCAAAAACAATATATCAGAATACAACTTTCAGCAATATAAATTAAAGGACTTGTTAGAAATGAAATGAGAATAAAGAGATAGAGTTAAGAAGAGTGCACCAAGAGCTTTTTATACTGGTTCAACTTCAATATGAAGTCTACTCCAGTCCTCACCAATGTTGATGAGAGTTTCACAAATTTCCCAATCCAAATAAGATTCAAACTTACAAACCAAAGTTGGTAACAAACCAACTAAATCTTCACAAATACAATCCCAATATTCTAATAAGGACCAAGACAAATTTCCAAATATTGAACACTAACCCACTCACAATATATTTCTCACAATATATCACTTTGAACACTAAGAACAGAGAATATTTTCTTTTCTAGATAAGTCTTGGTAGATTTGAAGATGGTTCTTCTTGAACCTTATATAGGCAGCACCCTTGCAGCCATGAGAGAGAAGAACGTGAGAAGGCTGGGAAGCTTGCTGAACGTTCATTTTTCCAGCATAACCGAGTTTGTCATGGAAGAAGGAGCATTTCCATTTTGAATGATGAGCCATGAGGCCCCTTTCTTTGTTGTGCAGAAATGCTTTACCCAATGTTGCCAAAATAGAGAAATGGCTTGACCGTTTGAAATCCCTTCTGCGTCCCATTTTCTATTTTTACTGACTGCCTTCCTTTTCTACCTTTCTCTGTTACTGTTTCCTGTCATATTCAGAAAAATAGTGCTTTGTCCTTTTGCTATTGTCCTATGCTTTCTCAATGCTTTGACTTGTTGAACACACTTTTTCTCTTTCTCTCTTGTACTTGATGTGGACATATCTAACTCTATAGACCCACAATCTACTGAGACATGATTTTTCCTGACACACTGTTGCTTGCTTCTAACTTTCGCATTCAGCCTCTTAGTTTAAGTGTGATTCATGATATTTTAAACAGACCAAGGATGTCTCCTGCAAATGCAGGAGATATTTGCTATCTAATATAAAGCTGAAATTGCAGGAGATATTTGCTATCTAATATAAAGCTGAAATATTTAGCAAATGTATTAGAGAAGTATGATTATGTTTGTCATCATTTTAAAGGTTCTCAAGCCAACATAATGAAAATTCATTAAAACCGAATGCTGGGGCCGAAGATTTCTAAGCTTTCAATTTTATGCTTGGCGTCTATGATATATGACCTTGACTTTAACACTTGAACCAGAAAAAGGGTTAATTGGATTGAACTACTTGATGAAGAGGATAATGTTTGGCCAGCCTTGGCCACAAGATCACTGATAGATTGGGCAAAACAAAAAGTCGTCTTCGCATTCGATAAATTCTTGTTTGGTTTCAAGACCTACAATCACTTATTTTTATTTATAATATTTAGGAGATATATAAAAATATCAAAATGAGTGATTGTACATATTAATGGAGCATGCATTAAATATGCTCGTAGAGTATATAGCAGGATTGGATTTGTACATATTTCACGACATGCTTTTAAATAATTTATAAAAGAAAAATTAATATAAAAAATGACTTGGGCTATATGAAAAAATTTCTTTGGCTACATTTGAAAATACAATTTATGTGAACAAGGGCATTTTAGGAAAATATATGGAAGAGAAAACGGACTAGACTAGAATAGAACTGTTTACTTGACTGGTCTAGTTAAGCTATAAAAATTGGAGAAAGTCAAAACTAGGGAAAATCGAAAACGCTAACCAGTTTTGAACATTTGATTTTTTTTTAAAGTTTAAATACTTATCTTATTAAGTCATAGAGTAAAAATAAAAAAAATGGAACCAAAGAAGGGCACTAACAAAGATTGTTGGGTTTTTCTTCTTCTTCTCCATCATTTGCAAGGTTCACTATAAACCTTGTTGGTTACCAATCAATATTGTTTTCAAATGCTTTGTAATCGTGTTATAATGCTAGAACTAGAGAAATTTTAAATAGATTATATTTATTTTTATAGATATATATATATATATTTGTTTATGTTAATTATATTAATTTTTTATATAATTAATTTTTTATATTCTAATTAATCATATATATATATATATATTATTATATTTCATTGAATTGCTTAACCTTTAAACCAATACCTTAACCAATTCAATACCTGATTCAATTTTCTCTTTCTTTCCCAAAATATCAAAATGACTGTTAAAGTCAACTGTTAAAGAGAAAGAGACTAAAGTCTATTATTTGGCCTACATAGGGACAAATCTGCAATACGCACAATCTTCCATGATATTGATAAGTAACCGCTGACGTTTTCACTTTCCAGGAAGATGCTGTGAAAAGGAGTTTGCTTCGGGAAAGATGTAGACGTGATCTAAAATTGAGTTGCGTTCAACTTTATTTATTTATTTACTTAATTTGTTTGTCGTGATTTATTTAATTATTTGAGTTTGCCAAAAATTCAAGCCTGCATCATCGTATTTGGTAGAGCCCAAAAATGTCCTTGAACATATAGGAGTAGAACGGCAATGCCATTGGTGCGCAAAAGCCGAAAACAAACAAAATCTTGAATTTTAGCCCGAGACCTAGAATTAAATTAGAGGAGATTTAGTTTGAAGCCCATTTGACAGCTGGGCTTGTGATCCAATTTGTTGGCCAGTGGTCATTTCAATTTGGAAACTTATGGTGGGCTTGTGGTGCGCTTTTGCACTTCCTTTTGATTGTAGTCAGCATTTTAGTTTGTTAAAATTGTAGTTAAGTACACAGGAGGCGCAGCTCAGATGGTATTGTCTCCTATCTCTAGGTGAAGTGCACCAGAGTTCGAGCCTTCCAGCTCTGCTAGAGGCTGGGAATCGTGTGTTTCTTGCAAAGTTAGAATGAATGCACTTTATCCAATCCGAGTATGAATGATTAACTACATGAAAATTCTGAGAGTTCTTGCATAACAGATTAACCAATACGCATGTTCTCTGCTAATGGGTTGAAGACATTAGGTGAAACAAACAATGGACCATAATGATGCCTCTTCTTAGGTTGTTAATGTTCCATGTCATTTAGCATGTAATAGTTTTGTTTGGCCATTGAGCCTTAACCAATTGTGAGCTATCTACAGTCGCAGTTAGCTTGATGATATGAGTGAATGAATAATACTCAGTTTCTTCTATCAAATAAAAAAAAGCTTGCACTTTCTTTGTTTATAGTTTCTTCTAATTAAACCCTCAATCATCTAGACCAGAAACCAAAAGCCCAATCATCATTCCAAAGTCGTTTAATGGTGTCTGCAATTAATCATAGATGCAGACAAGTTTTTTTGGATAAACTGAAATTTCTCTCTGAGCATCAAATTGAAAAATTCTTGTATATACATAACACTTGGAAAGGGTATTTTATTCCCATAAAAATGATGTACAGGGACAGCTTTCTTTATAAGAGAGAATAGAGAAACATGGAGTAAATCCTAAAAAATAGAAAAGAAATAAACAACCTAATCTATCGTAGGAAAGAATATCTGTCTCCTAATTACAATATCTTTACCTAATTACAGGATATTTATATTAAACAGAGATTATTTACAATAAAGAAGAGAGAACAAAGACAGAAAGTAATAAAATTAAATATAGGATTCTAACACTCCCCCTCAAGCTGGCTTGAAAATATCTTCCATGGACAGCTTGCCAAGTATATTATCAAACTGCCTTTTAGATAGTCCTTTAGTGAGAATGTCACAATTGATCTCCTGTTGGGATGTAGGAATGCAGATTTGTCCTGGATCTAATTTCTCCTTAATAAAATGTTTATCAATTTCCACATGTTTGGTTCTGTCATGTAAAACTGGATTGTGAGCAATTGAGATTGCTGCCTTTGTTACAATAGTTTTATTGGTGTGGGGTAGTGAACCTTTAACTCTTTTAACAACTTCTCAATCCATAAGGCTTCACAAATTCCATGTGCCATTGATCGATACTAACATCCGCACTACTCCGAGCCACCACACTTTGTTTTTTACTCCTCTAGGTGCCTCTTATGAAGGTGCAGTACCCAGAGGTTGACCTCTTATCCATAATGCTGCCAGCCGGTCTCATTAGTGTAAACCTCCACTGTAGGGACTGAGTTTTCTTGTACATCAGTCCTCTTCCTGTGCTCCCTTCAAGTAACTTAGTATCCTGTCACCGCTTCAAAATGCTCACATCCTGTGAGTGCATAATTGGCTGACCACACTAACTGCAAAGGAGATGTCAGGACGGTATGGGATAGATAAATCAGTCTTCCTACTAGTCTCTGATATCTCTCTGTCTACCACTTCCTCTGACTTTGCTGGTTGGAGTTTTATACCTGATTCAATGGGTGTTTCGCTGCCTACACCCTAGCATACCGTTCTCCATGAGTAAATCAAGGATATACTTCCTTTGATTGATAAATATTCCTTCTTTTGACCGAGCGAATTCAATCCCAAGAAAATATTTCAAGGGGCCGAGTTCCTTAGTCTCAAAGACAGTAGCCAATTCTTTCTTCAAATATTTGATTTCACCATCGTCATTCCCTATCAGAATTATATCGTCAACATAAACAATGAGAAGAGCAATTTTACCATTTGTAGTGTGTTTGTAGAACATAGTATGATCTGCTGGCTTTGGCAGGAACCAAGATCTTTTCCAGTGGCTCCAAATCGCTCAAACCATGCTCGGGACTGTTTTAGTCCGTATAATGACTTTTTTAATTGACACACTTGATTCGATGTTAATTTTTCATCAAATCCGGAGGTGGACTCATAAACACTTCTTCTTCCAAATCCCCATTTAAGAAAGCATTCTTGACATCTAATTGGTGAAGCGGCCAATCAAGATTCACAGCAAGGGATAATAATATTCTAATAGAGTTTATCTTAGCCACGGGGCAAATGTTTCTTCATAGTCAACCCCATAAGTTTGAGTAAACCCTTTTGCAACAAGCCTTGCCTTGTAGCGGTCTACACTCCCATCTGCTTTGCATTTAATGGTGAAAATCCACTTACAACCTATTGGTTTTTTGTCTTGGGGTAATTCAACAATTTCCCATGTCTCATTCTTTTTAAGAGCACTCATTTCCTCCATAACTGCAAGTTTCCAATTTGGATCATCTAGGGCTTCCTGAATATTTCTAGGCATAAAAAGTTTAGTAATTCTAGAAGTGTAGGCCTTGTGATTCTGGAAAGTCTATGGTAGGACATGAAATTAGAGATAGGATGGTAAGTGTTACAAGCTTTTTTAGTGCAGGTTCGGGTTCCTTCCTAAGAGATATTGGGATGGAAACATCTAAGTTTTCTGAATTGGAATTAGGAGAAGGAATATTACCTATTGACACAATGGGTACCTCAGGGTAAGTTGACCCTGGTGCTTGAATGATAGATTGGCTTCCACTTTGACACAATTTGTTTCTCTAAGTCCAAACAATAGGTTCTTTGGGTGGCTGGAATTTCTCCCTTGTCCGAGGAACATCTAATGGTGGTACCTGGTCATTTTGTGGACAAGTCTCACTTTCACCACCTTGACCATTAATTGTAACACTGGAAAATCAAAATTTAAAACTTGAGGTAGAGATTGCAAAAAATGTAGAGAATTATCTTCAGCACTTTGCTCTCCCTGAAGATAATCCTTTCGAAAAAAAGGTTGGTCTTCCAAGAAGGTAACATCCATACTGACATATAATTTTTTGGTAGTTGGATTAAAACATTTGTACCCCTTTTGATTAGGTGCATAACCAACAAAAACGCATTTTTCAGCCCGGGATCAAGTTTAGACTGAGAGTTGTGATGAATATGAACAAAGGCAGTGCACCCAAATACTTTTAGGGATAAATCAGTATGCATACGTGATTCAGAGTAATGATTTTTAAAGACGGCCAGAGGTGTAGAAAATTTGAGAACGCGAGTAGGCATCCTGTTTATTAAATAAGCTGCGTCAGGACAGCTTCACCCCACAAGTACTTGGGAACATGCATGGTGAGCATAATAGCTCTAGCAACTTCAAGCAAGTGCCTATTTTTCCTTTCAGCAAGGCCATTTTGTTGGGGGTATTGGGACATGTAGATTGATGTTGGATCCCCTTTCTTATCAAAAAACTTCCCAAGGATTTATTGAAATATTCAGTTTCATTGAGGACGAAGTATACCTATCTTAGTGGTAAATTGATTTTCAATCATGTTGTAAAAGGTTTCAAATAGAGTTGCAACATTGGATTTGTCATGCATTACATATACCCAACACAACCGTGTATGGTCATCAATAAAGCTTACAAACCATCTTTTTCCAAATTGAGTAGTGATTTTTGAGGGACCCCAAACATCACTATGAATTAAATAAAATGGTTTGGACGTACGATAAGGTTTAAGGGTATAAGAAATACGATGACTTTTAGCAAGAATGCAACTTTCATATTGGAAAGATGAACAATCAACATTTTGAAATAAAGTGGGGAACAAATGTTTTAGGTATTGAAAGCTTGGATGTCCTAGTCTAAGGTGCCAAAGCATTATTTGTTCTCAAGAAGAACTTGTACCACTGAGTCCTTGAGCCATTCCATCCTGGAGGATCCTTTATTAAAATAGTAGAGGCCATCTATCATCTTAGCACTGCCAATCATCTTCCCCGAGGTCTAGTCCTGAAAAACACAATGGGAGTCCCAAAATATAGCCTTATAATTAGTGTCTTGACAAAGTTTACTAATGGACAAAAGGTTACAAGATAGTTTTTGAACATGAAGGACAGATTTTAGAGTAAGGATTGCAGATAGATATGTTACCTTTTCCAGCAATAGAAGACACTACCGTCTGAATTCTAACTTTTCAGAACAGAGCAAGGCAAATACGTTTTAAATAATGAGGAAAGACTAGTCATATGATCGGATGCCCCGAATCAATGACCCAGGGAACTGACTCTAAGGTACAAGATAAACCAATAGAACTACTAAAAATACCTGATTGTGCGATAGAAGCATTAGGAGTGCTAGGTGATGTATTTGAAGCTTGTAGGAGTTTTATGAGCTGAGCAATCTGACCATTGTTCAGGATGTTGCCGTTTGCTTCATGCGCTGAGGAGGACCCGCCATGATTTTGGTCCACCCTTATTCCCCCTTTTAGGTTGTCGAACATTGATTTTCCAACATGTTTCTGGGTATGACGAGGCTTGTTGGAGAAATCACACCAAAGCCGATCCTTCTCATTTGGTTTTCTTTGCTGCAAAGTGTTGCTTTTGTATGCAGGAGATTCTAGCAATAAGGGCAGTAGTCGAGGTTCTACACTTCCATCTTCTTGCTTTTCCCTAGCATAACGCTTCTCCTTGTCTCCTCTCTTCGTACTTCAGAGAAGACCTCCCCAATTGATGGTAGAGCTCCCTACCAATGATCCTTGCTCGAACTTCATCTAGTTCATCATCTAATCTAGCCAAGAATTTAAAGATCCTTGCCTCCTCGACTACTTGGCTGTGATGCTTTGCATCTTCAATGGATTTCCACTCGTAGGTGTTATAGACATCTAGGTCCTGCCATATCCTCTTCAGATTATTGAAATACTTGGTGACACTTTCACCTCCCTGCTAATCTCCCTGATCCTCAAAGTCAGCTCATACACTTGGGATTTATTACCCATGTCAGAATACATTTCTTTAACGCTATCCCAGAGCTCCTTGGCTTGGAGAATAGCACATGTAGTTGGAGCCAATATCTTCTTCCATGGAGTTGACAAGCCATGTCATGACCATGGAATTTTCAGCATCCCATATGCATACCTGGGTGCTGTCCTTGGCTGGTTGGGCAGTGTCACCAGTCAGGTAGCCAATTTTGCCTCTACCAGATATACATGCGACAGATTGGGACCAGCGGAAGAACTTCGCTCCATTCAGGCGAATTGTGGTGATTTGGACAGAATGGGAGTCACCCAGAGTCATCTTGGGTTCGAGACTCTTCTGCTCCAAATGTGGGTTCTGGCTTCGAAGACATATCTCAAAAGCTAGGGCAGGAGAGAGTCGTATCGCTCTGATACTAACTTGGAAAGGGTATTTTATTCCCATAAAAATGATGTACAGGGACAGCTCTCTTTATAGGAAGAGAGAGAGAAAAAGCGGGAGTAAATCCAAAATAGAAAGGAAATAAACAGTCTAATCTATTAGGAAATAATATCTGTCTCCTAATTCAGGATATCCTGTTACCTAATTACAGGATATTTATATTAAACAGAGATTATTTACAATAAAGAAGAGAGAACAAAGACGGAAAGTAATAAAATTAAATATAGGATTCTAACAATAACTCTAACAACTCATATTTAAACACTCATAATAAAAGTGGTGACAACTATAATCAAGCGATTGTATCTTGAATAAAATTGATGAGATACACTTTTATTATGAGTTTGCATAAACTTGAGTTGTTAAGATTATATCTATGTAAGAATCTCTCCATCAAATTTCCATTGCATAAAAAAGGTCATGGCCAAGCTTAGTGAAAAAGAATTACAAACCCTAGATTTTCTGGAATAACTAGCATTACTACAAAAACAATGAAACTTCTTGGAACGTTAATGGCTACCTAGTATATACAAAAACAGCCAAGATGTCAGACTACTACTATGAGTTTTAATGCATGTATGTCACTAACATTTCATTTTCTGTGTTTTTGGGCAACACATGGAAGAGTCTAATCAAAGTATCAAACTATAGCATTTCTATGACAGCTGATCGGGAGCGCAGTGGATTGTCCACGTGCTCAGAAGTGCTTATACTCTCCCACCTTGATGAATTCCTCCGACACCCTGTGTTCCACCAATAGTTGCAGCCCTACCAAAAGTTTTGAGACCCCTATTGTAAAATTCTTTATTGATTCCAAATGCCTTCTTCCAAACACTATTATCATCAGTGGCTACATTCCCTTCAAGTTGACCTGCATCATCTTGATGCTGGTAATGGTTATGCTGGTACTTTCTTAGCAAGGCCACCACTAGGCATATGGTGGAAGTGGCAGCACATATACCGTAGAGACCCCAAAAATTGTTCAGGGTAAGTTTTTCAGTTTCAGGGGAATTTGAGCCGTTTGAGCATTCATTGGAAGGTGTCAACCAATCATTTTCTAACTTGTTCAGTGTTCCATTTTCTGCTAGTTCTAAAATGGCTTCAGAGAAATCTCTTGCCATTGGAGATCCCTTTTGGAATACCTGCATTTGCAATTTTGCATGTAATGTATCATATAATCAGTGTTGGCACAAATCTTCTATCATATAGTACAAGTGCATTCAAGAATAACAAAACAAGTTACTATTTCTAAAGGTTTACTAAGAATGAAGATCGTGCTTGCTAACTTTGCATTAGATCCTCTTGGAGCAATGAAAAGGTTTTGTTCTATATTATTTATTTATTTGACATGTTGGTTTGTACGTTAAAAATACAGAGAAAATGAGAGAAAATAACAATTCACAAAGTTAACATGTCAAGTGATGAATAGTATATATATCTTATTATATAAGTATCTAAAAATTTTTCACATCTCTAAAATATAAGAATTGTTATTTTTGGAGAGTTTAACTGTATAGAGATACCAATGAAATCATGTGAGATTTATAATGTGAAACAAAACTTGCTAGTGAAATATGCATAACTGAAGTTTGAGAGCGAGGGGTTGTAAGCACTTACAAAGCCCATTCCTCCAAATTTATATGCAGCAGTGGTTGCAGTGTACTCATTGCAATACTTATTCAAGAAAACCTTCTCATATGGGCTCTCAAGAAATAGGGCAGCAATTTTCTTGCTCTTGAACTTCTCCAGAATGTCATCCTCACCATCAACATCTATTATTTGCTGTGGAGGGAAATTATACACGTCCACCATGTAGCTCTTTACAAAGGTACTGAGATTATCACAACCGACTGGTAAGTTGTTTTGCTTCAGCCATTCAATATCTCTTCCAGACCTCAACCGTGTGACAGTAAGCATTGAAGAAAGGCTGGCAGTGTAGCTTGATGTTAGAACAAACACAAGAAATAACCATACACCAACTACTACTCGTGCAGAGTTGCTGTTTATTTCTCCCCTGTGATACATCAGAATTGGAAATCATGATGCTAAGAATTAGTTTGCAAAACCAAAGTTTTCCTACAGAAGAAGCAATAGTTATGAGGTTCAACATTCAAATCTTTCTTTGCCCCTCTAAACACAGTTTTGCAAAGTATTGCAACTCAGATGTGCTACTAAATCCACTATTAAGTTTCCAACAAGTATCAAATTACAAGATATATATACATTTGCTTATTTCTGCATGATAGCCGAAGCATTCCTAAAGACTTTGAACTATTTTTTCTTTGCTTTATGCATTTTTTTCAGGTCTTTCTTTGAATTAGATTTGTTTCAAATGGCAACTTTCTGTCTCAGAGATATCATAAATTAAAAAAATAAATCAACACTAAATTACTAAACAATTTTGATGTTATACTTACTGTGAGCGAAAAATAGAGAAGAAAAAGCAAACCACAGTGTGGTGCTGATCTGATTTTTCAATGGTCCACCAAAATCTGGATTCAAGCGATGCTCCAGGAACCAGATGACAAACATTGTGTAGATGAGGATGGCAATAGTTGCTATCCACATTTCCCAGCTAAATGGTTTCAAAAACAACCATGCTGACCCTTCAGCCTCTGCTGGAAGAATGAGTGATAATCCTGACTCAGTGTAGGGTTGAGTGAATGACACATACTTTGATCGATTGGCTAGTATTGTTACATCTCCTATAATAGCATCATGGGACTGCAGATGATTTTAATCCAGAAAAGTAGTATTATTGTTTTACCACCTTGTAGAAAACAATATTTGAAATAATTTAAAATACACATGTAACAACATGGCATGATGAACAAGCCTACTAGTTTCACATAAACTTTGCTCATTCTTTCAATATCTGAAAGGGTCTCTCTCTCTTCTTGTGTTAACTTGGTCATGCTCAAATAAAGCATTATGAATGTCATCAAAGAAGAATATGAAGTATGCCACAACCAGAAAGCATTTGTGTTGAGAAATTCATGCCATTGGGAAGGCTTCGACATGAATTTATCAGCCTTGGCAAAATGCTTTTGTTTGTGCCAATTTAGTGAACAGTAAATTACAACTGAATTTCACTCGTAATGAAATAACCAAATTTGGGCTGAACAGATTCAATGCAATGTATTGATGTGCATATATTCAAGATGATAAATAGCACAACACAAAAGCTTACGAGATACAGTTCTTCAGAAAATAAAAATTTTACCTGGTTTATGACACTCTCAAGAAGATTATCATAGGATTCATTGAAGGGATGAAATATATAGGGCAGGCCAGCATACTTGTCACTCAGAATTCCTCGTATATTGTAGAAAAGATCAATACAGAAACCTTTATATTGCTTTTGAGAGTCTACCTTCAGAAAATTTTCAAAAGCAGGGTTAACAGGAACTGCAACTTTTAAAGGATTTGTATTGGTAGGTAATCGCCATCCGTTAGGAGGATCATCAGTAGAACTTAGGCCTCCAGGCCAAACCACTGGGCCAGTTAAGCCATTTGTAGCAAGATCACCTCTTTTCTCTCTGTCTTCAACTATTTCAAGAGAACTGGCAAACTTCAATTCTGGGGTCCAAAAGCCCAATTCTGTGTATTTCTCATTAACCACATTTATGACTCTCATTATTGGAGTGTAGGATAAATGGTTTTCTGTGAAACTTATATTCCCACTTAAACCAGCAAAATTGCTAGACAACATTTTCTTCAAGAACACCCTTGAGTTGCTAGAGTTAGCATTCATTTTCTCCAAGGCCTTTGTGATGATTGTAATGCTATCATAGGCTCGTACTGCATATAATCCTGGGTTGGATATTTCTTCTGTATGCTCAGCTTGGAAATTTTGTTGCAACTTAGTGTAAGCACTAGAATTTGTAGAATAATAGTTTTTGATTCCCAAAGTACCTTCCATCGAGGATAAAACAGATGTATTGACAGATTCCAATGTACTAGTAATCCTCTCATTGATTATCCAAGCTGACTCTTTCTCCATCAATCCAACCTTTTTAGCTTCTCTGAACAAATTGGTCACCACAGGTAATGATGCTTGAAGGACAACAAAGACCCGAGATTTTACAGACAATAGCTTAAGCAATTCATCAAGAACAACCCCTTTTGGATTGGACAAAGGAGTGAATGGTGGAAGGACTAGTCGGTACTCAATCTCTGAGTCAACCTTTTGGAGAGCCTCAGATAAGAGGCTTAACATCCCGGAATCACCACTATAAGGGTTGTCTTCGTATATTGCCACAACCTTTCCCCAGTTGTATGCATGGATAATATCTGCTATGCAGTTCATGTGTGCAGCCTGATATTCAGCCATTTGAATCAAGAAAGGCCAACGAAGTTGCATTAATGGAGGGACTACTGAGGGAGCAGAAAATGAAATGACAGGTACTTGAGCTTTGGCTCCAAGGTCAGCAACTAAAGCAGCTTCTTGCCATGTCTCCATGCCAACAATGACTTTAACTTTCTTCTTATTAATTAGTTCTTCAGCTGAAAACCAAAAGAAGTAAGATAATTATATATTAAGTGCTCAACAAAAGTTAAGAAAAAACCAAATGTTTTCGGTCAAAATAATATCATCAAATAGTGCTCACCAGCTGAAGCTGCATGCAATGGGTTCCCACCAGAGTCACGGAAGAAAAGGACTATGTTGTGAGTCTTTGAATGATTATTGAAAGTTTGAGCTGCAATATCCATGGCTCTTCTCTGTTGTTTACCCATCTCGGAATTGACATCAATGATCACTCCAACACTTGTATTTTGGGGACTGTTGGCAGCTTGAGCTCCTGTATGACACGTGAATAGGAGAAGGGAGATTATTAGAGGAAGCTGAAACAAAAGATTTGCAACTTTATTGGGAGTTTGGGTGAGTAAATTCATATTGGCCCAAGTAGGCTAGACTTATGATTTACACAAAATGAAAGTGTATATATATAGCATGTAAATCATCAGGGGATTAGACATAACATAATCCCACAGTATATTGATTTTGAATATTAGATAGCGTATGTATGGCAATGATTAATTGAACTCTTGACCTGTATTAAGTTGAACTCTTGCTATGAAAGAAACACGTAAAGATTTTTCCACTTGGAGCCTCTGACCCTGTCAAGGTAACTAGCTAGAAAATAAAAATTTTACAGTCTTATATTTTCATTACATAAAATTAAAAGGTTAGAGATTTGAAACGTCAACATATATGGATGGTTGAGAGGGTCGAGGAATGCAATCAAGGCTGGACTTTTCCAAGACCAAGAGAAACTTGGGATATCTCTTGTTGACCGCGTAAATAGTTAGATTTTTGCATGCGTACGGCATTTGGCTACTTCCGCTGATATTATTGTTTTGTATAGAGATTTGTTTGTTTTTTCCTCATTTGAAATTTAATTATTACAATTAATCCTCATGAGTTATCCTATTTGGATGATTTTATCAACCTAATTTTTAAAATTTATATGCGTTTTTTGGGCTTAAACCTTTGTTTCATAATACTGAAAATTTAAGCTTATGTATACCAAATAAATAAATAAGCTCATCAAAATAATCAATAGATTATTTTTATGTCCCATATACCAAATAAATAAGATTATTAAATTTCATGCGTAAGATTAGTTTATTTTATTATTTGCAATTTAAGACAATTGTCTGTTAGCCGTGTGTCTTAAGAAAGCTAGAAATTTGACTAAAACTTAATTTTGGCATACTGTTAAAATTTTTAAAAAATTCAATTCATAAAAAAATATAAAAAAAATCCATACAAATTTTAAGCACTATTGTTATATTATTATTATTATTATTAAAGTACTTGATTGTTGCAATAATTATTTTAAAAGTCATAAATTTGATACTATATGATGAATGCTTTACACTAACAGTATATCAAAATTAATTTTAATTAACTTAACCCATAATTTTGACCAAACAACTAGCATTGAAAATTTGACCTTAATATATTATCAATATATAAGTTTGAATGTTGTCGATCAACCATATATTATTCTATTTATAAATTTTCAGTTGGTTATTTAAAAACTTGAATATATCCAAAAATATAATAAAACTAAATTTGATATATTGAATGTGTTTGGGCCAACCTTCTGACTCCACAAACCTTAAATGGGCCAGTGTTAGAGGAAGAGGCGTTTGATCCGTGGCTAGAAAGCCCAACCCAGATTTCGGACGGGTCGAGGCTCCTCTTCCCTGAACCGCAAGTCCGCCACCGGCAAATTGAAGCTCAGGTCCAGTGACCACCAGTGCAGTGGAGAAGGAGAAGGAGAAGGAAAAAGGAATGGCCCAGTTCTGGAAACCAGGGACGGAGAAGCCTCGCCTGGTTGACGACGAAGAAGGCGGTGTTCTCTTCTTCTCTGGTGGCGGCTTCTCTTCATCTTCATCTTCATCTTCTTCGGCTTATGGATACGCCAGCATCGAGAAGCAGAGGCAGCGTTTGCCTGTCTACAAGTACCGCACCGCCATCCTTTACCTCGTCGAGACTCACGCCACCACCATCATTGTCGGCGAGACCGGCAGTGGCAAAACCACTCAAATCCCTCAGGTACTAAGCGCAAATTGGAATCAACCATTTCAAATTGAAATTTAAACTGATTCATTATTATTTTGGCACTTGCAGTTCCTGAAAGAGGCTGGCTGGGCTTCCGGTGGCCGACTCATTGCTTGCACACAACCCAGGCGACTGGCTGTTCAGGTTAGTTAGAGAGTTAGTTAGTTAGTTAGTTAGCTAGTTTGCTGTTTCCGTTGCAGTTAGTTAAGCATCTGTTATAAAGTGTTGTATATATAAACAGTTTCGTTCATTAGGAAGTATGCAATTTGATAACTATGTCGTTCTTAGTTATTGTTCATAACTGATTATTGATAATTGATAATTGATAATTGATAATTGATGATGTTTTCTTGCGACAAATGTTTCGCAGGCTGTTGCTTCTAGGGTTGCTGAAGAGATGGGAGTTAAGCTTGGCGAGGAAGTTGGCTACACCATTAGGTTTGAAGATGTCACAAAGCCGGTAAGCATCTTTGTTACTTCTTTTGAGTTAAGACACCTCTAAATCTTGCTGCATACTTATGAATATCCATCATGAATATCCATCATATCAAAAAAAGAATTGAAGAAGATGATTGTTTTCTTAGTAGTAATAACCATGTGATCATTTGAATGGTTCCTCTCTAGCTATTACAATGTGATCACATGTCATGAACGCTTACAACTGTTTTCCCTTTCGGCAGCACAGGAGGTAACGGTACTAAAATTTTTGACAGATGGGGTGCTGTTAAGGGAGATGATGGACGATCCTCTTTTGACCAAATATAGGTACTTGTTGAGAATTTGTCCAAAAATCCTAATTGTAAAATTTTGATGTAAATTGGTTGTCCTTTCATGAAATTTTACACATAATGGTGTTGCCAACTGCTAAGTAGTGAGGACCGTGCATTTGTTCCTATGCTTTAGAAGTATGTCGTGAATGAAAGAGACCCTGTTCCATTTTACTGTCCTGTTTATGTCTTGCTAATGATAAAACTTGTTGCAGTGTTATAATGGTAGATGAAGCTCATGAAAGGTCGATATCAACTGACATTTTACTTGGATTATTGAAAAAGGTATCAAATTGATGGGCAAGCCATATATTATTATAGGGACAAAGTGGGGTCTTTATTTTCACAATTTTTATATCTTTACTTGGTATATTTGCTGTTTGCTTTTTTCCCCTCTAGATTCAAAAACGTCGACCAGAGCTGCGATTGATTATCTCATCTGCTACTATTGAAGCAAAGGCAATGTCTGACTTCTTCCACATGAGGTTTTGGTTTTGCTCTCATCTTGCTATGTTTAATTGTTATTCCTTTCCTTTTTCGTCTTAACACTCTCATGGAACCTTTATCTACATAATTGATTTTGATTACAAAATAACTCAATAATATTTCATCAAGAAAGCAACCTGAAGTACAAATATTTGACTTTATGCTTCACATTGCTCCAAGTTAGCTAGCAACTGTTAGAATTATCATAGATAGCTAATGTAAGACTTTGTCAAATTTTTATGACATTGATCATGAGATGACTTTTAGAATTCTCATCAGTGTATGAACGTTATGATCCACACACCTTCAATATCTGTTGGCATTTGATTATTCCTTATTGTTTTCTCCTTGAAATAAGTATCCTTGTGCTCTATACACCAACAATGCCCAGGGGAAATGTCTTATTTAATCCAGTTTGTCACTTGCTCGATAAATTTTGGACAATAATTCACAGCATGTCTGTCAGGTTTTAATGTTAACATTGTTGTTATAATTGAATTGCTTACTCTTGTCATTTGGTCTGATAACATTTCTCCTGGATTCATTGTCTTCCTGGATATTTCTGTACTCTTACTTCGTTATTCTTAAAAGAGAAAGAGAGAAAATCATAGGATGAATCTGTGTGTCTACACACGAAGAGAATATATAGACACTTTGCAATAAATATACAATAATTATAAATATATATTTTCCCTAATTACAGATATGATATTTAATTCCAGATATTTCAGATTCTAACACCCCCTCAAGTTGGGGCATAAAGATTATATGCACCTAGCTTGTTACATAGGTAACTTATTCTAGGACCTCTCAATGATTTGGTGAAAACATCTCCAGTTGATCATTTGAATTGACAAAAGTTGTGGTGATGTCTCCAGATAGAATCTTCTCTCTAATGAAGTGACAATCAACTTCAATGTTTTTGGTCCTCTCATGAAAAACTAGATTTGAGGCAATATGTAAAGCAGCTTGATTGTCATAAACAAGTGTCATGTGCTTGGTCTTCCCAAATCGAAGTTCTTTGAGGAGTTGCTTAAGCCAGATAAGCTCATATGTGGTTGAGGCCATGGTTGGTACTCTACCTCGGCACTAGACCTCACAACTACGGTTTGCTTCTTACTCTTCAGGATATGAGATTGCCTCCAATGAGTATCCAGGACCTGGAAGAGGAACGCCTATCAGAAGGGATCCTGCCCAATTTGTATCAGAATACCCATCTATCTAGTATGCCCTTTATCTTCATAAATAAAGCCCTTCCCTGGTGCTCCTTTGACATACTTCAAAATTCGTATCACAGGATCCAGTAGGTTACACATGGTGAATTTAGGAATTGACTAATCACACTTCCTGTAAAAGAAATGTATAGACGAGTGATTGTGAAATAGTTCAATTTCCCAACTAATCTTCTATATCTCCTAGTGTTAGATAGTGGCTCCCCCTGATTTAGGAGCTTGATATTAGGATCCATAGGAGTTTCAACAAGTTTTGCAGCAAGTAAACCTTTTCCTCTATAATATCCAGCATATTTTCTTTGAGAGGACTACGCCATCTTTGGACTGTGCTACTTCAATGCCCAGGAAGTATCTGAGTTTGCCAAGATCTTTAGTCTGGAAGTGATTACATAGATGTTGTTTGATCTGTGCTATGCCATGAGTGTCACTCCCTGTAATGACAATGTCATCAACATACATAACTAGGTAGGTGCAACCTCTCTGAGTGTGACGATAAAACACAAAGTGCTCAACTTCACTTTGAATGATACCATATTGCTGAACCACGTGGAGAACCTCCAAACCAAGTTGAGGAGACCTTAAGGCCATACAATGATTTCCAGAGACGACAAACAAGACTAGAAGACTCCCCTGAGCAACAAACCTAGGAGGTTGCTTCATATAAACCTCTTCATCAAGATCACCATGAAGGCATTCTTGATATCCAATTGATGAAGAGGCCAACAACGCATAGGCCATAGAAGAAAGGTCGAACAGAAGCCATCTTGGCAACAGGGGAGAAAGTATCACCATAATCCAAACCAAAGATCTGAGTGTACCCTTTGGCAACAAGACGAACCTTAAGACGATCAATTTGGCCATCAAGACCCATCTTAACTGTAAATATCCATTGACAACGACTACGGATTTCAGAAGCGAGAGACACTAGTTCCTAGGTACCACTTTCTAAAGTGCACACATCTCATCAGTCATAGCTTGTCTCCACCAAGGATGGGAGAAGACCTCACCTATAGTCTTAGGAATAGACACAGAAGACAAAGAAGAGAGACAAGCGTAATGAATAAAAGATAAACGATGATAACTCAAAGTAATAGTGAGGAGACAATTACGAGTAGAACGAATGCCTTTATGAAGGGCAAAGGGAATATCAGGTTCGAGCAAGAGCAGGAGGCGGTGGAGGATTGGGTCCGAGGAGAGTCCACATTAGCCAAAACGTGCTCGGAGGAAGGAACAGGAGTGGGGGAAGGCTGCGGTTAGGTGTAAGGGGTGTCCTGAGGTGGAACAGGCTCAGCTAGTGGATGGGCCCGACGATGGTAGACTTGAAGGGGACAAGACGTAGGGTCAGGGACAATGGGTGACAAAGGCATAGAGATGATGAGAAGTGGGAGTTCCTAGAAGCGAAAAGGGAATAGTTGGATGGGTAACGGGGTGGTGTAAAAAACCAAAAACCTTTTGGGATCGAAGGTAACCAAGAAAAACCCATTTAAGTGAACGTAGAAAGTTTGTCAAGACCAAGAGTGAAGTTGTGAACAAAACAAATGGACCCAAAAACGTGTGGGAAGGGAATGCAAGGGGTCAGAGAAATAAGATGGAGTGGGGAGCGGTTACCCAAAACGGGGAGAGCATGCGATTAATTAAATAACATGCAATTAAAACGCATCGCCCAAAAACGAAAAGGTACATGACTATGAAGAAGAAGAGTATGTGTTGTTTCAACGAGATGATGATTCTTGCGCTCGGCATTCCCATTCTGTTGAGGTGTATGAGCACAGGACGTCTAGTGAAGAATGCCATGAAAAGCTAAAAATTGCTGAAAATCATGAGACAAATATTCTTTTGCATTATCACTACGTAAAGTGCGAATACGAACAAGGTTTTTATTTCTTGATAAAACTTGGTAAAAATAGAAAACAACTCAGACCTCTTTTTGTAAAAGCAACCAAGTACCACGAGAGTAGTCATCAACAAACGTAACAAAATAACGAAATCCTAAACTAGACACGTTTGACTAGGACCCCAAATATCTGAATGAACTAAAGTAAAGGGAGACACATCTCGACTACTAACAATGTTAGGAAAATGACTCCATGTGTGTTTCCCAAGTTGACACGATTCACAAGGCAAAGTGGATAGTTTGGATAGGCTAGGCATCATGCATTGCAAGGACCCAAGGACCTAATGAGGCCAATTGAGAGGGAGAAGCAAAAGAATTACCAGTGTGTGCAAGGAGAGGAACCAAGACCTGACGTTGCTCAAACCACTTCAGAAAATCAGCATAGTCTGGAGACGACAGTGCGAGCGGTGGTGTGAGTAGAGGAACACTGGCCTGGGCAACATTGACAATAGGGCGCAAGTGAGGATGCAAAGTGTAATAGCGATCAATGGTGTGACCTAACTTATGATAGTAATCACACTTGTGGCGAGACTTCAGAGAACGGTCACGCTGGTACTTTGCGTGATGAGGGCAGAGGTATCACGGAGGTGGGAGGAAGGAGCAATGAGTGGATTGTTTGGTCGGAACCCAAAATAGAATAACAGACACCATGGAGAGAATAGGCAAGTCAGTGATCCTAGAAGCTGATCACGAGTAGAGACTCCTGGAGGTAAAACATAAAGGGCCATGAACATAAAGAAAGAGCTCCGTTGCTCCAACACCTTCGCCGAAATCGAGCAGGGGGCAAGAATTCATTGAAATCATGGAGAGTGCAATGAATCTTACCCAAATAAGATGACATAGAACCATCAAGCTGGCAAGGAGCAATGACACTCATGAGTTCCTGACAAACACGATAGAGATGTTGAGTGCCATTGGTGAATAGGGTCTTTGCCTAGCCCAAATAGCTTCACAAGTGACATGAGCTCAAAAGATCTGTTGATGGAAAGAGCAATAGTGGACTTGAGAATGCTACACAGCTGGGCATCAATCTTAACCCGCGTGGGCGCTCACCACCTGGATGTCTATAGCCTTCTTGGTGAGATGGTCGACATAGTCCTCCTCGTCAACCAAAGTTTGATGTCCGATGCCCAAGTATCATAATTGTTGCCATCAAGTTTCTCAGTGGAAAGAGGCACACTAACGTAACTAGTGACAAGCTCGAGGCTCGTCTTCGAAACACCCTTATTATCAGAGGAAGGGTCATTGGCAGCCATGGGTCACAAAAGTACAAGGGAAAAGTGGTATTTTCAAAATACGAGGTTCTGAAAAGTGCATAGTTGTTGAAAAGGTGGGATGATCTTGAAAGGGGAGGGCATCATGAGTATAGCAGTGTTGGAGGCGATGGAATGGTGGGATGCGCCTGCACATGTGGTGGAAGTAGGCGGGTGAACATTACCGCAAAATGTAGCGCGGCGCGTGGACATCAGATTTGACCATGAGGTTTGGCCGCAGGGAGAGGCAATGTCAGTGGTGGGGTCGGATGCAGAACGTCGCGGAAAACTCGCTAGGAGTGAAGAAAGGCGGCGGAAGGTGGTGGAGGATGCTGGAAGTGTTGACATAGCAGTGAAAAAGGCAATCGGAAGGAGGACATGGTGGCCGGAAAAAAACTTCACCAAAGGACAGTGGGTCCCCCTACAACACGGATTAGGGTTTCTTTTCTCACTTAGGCTCTGGAAACCATGTTGAGAAACAGAGAAAGAAAATCATAGGATGAATCCGTGTGTTCAACTACACAACGAGAGAGAATATATACATACTTTACAATAAATACACAATAATTACAAAGATATATTTTCCCTGATTATAGATATGATATTCCTAATTACAAATATTTACAGATTCTATAAGATATAACCATAAGATTATGTTCAATTGACTCTACCTATTATTATATGTCCAATTTACTGATTTGTATGAATTTGAGATTCTTGTTGCTGCTTTCCTGCGGTGACTTCTGTTGTCACCCAAAAAAAAGGCATTCACTAAATTGACCATGTGTGCACTGTGGACAGAAAAAGCACCGAGAACTTGAAAATGAAGAGAGTGGACTACAAGTGGAACCTGCAATCTTATCAGTTGAGGTACTATTTTTTCAAAATAGCACCCGTGCTTGCATGTCTTCTGTTTTCTAACCGTGTGATTGTTGCTCTATAATATTTGCTTGTTTTGGTGCAATTGGTTGGAGCAAAACAAGTACATCTTTAAGGTCAAAGGAACGTCATTGCCGTGTGTAGGTTGCTCAGGAATAGGATTAAGTTGTTAGTTATGCTCTTTCACTTGGCCCACGTTTCTTTCAAGGGTGTTGCCATGTGTAATTTTCAAAAGGATTGGTCTATCCTACTGTATTCTTGGCTTCCTTGTTTCCTTAGTTTTCTTTAATACCATATCCTCACCCTGGTCCCTGGTGTGCTTTTCTCTTCTATTTAATGTTAACAAATAATAAATAATAGGACTTTTTTTTTTTATCAAAGTAAAACAAATATACTTTTCAGAATTTGGACTACCTTATAATTTGAAGATATATAGTCAGGACTCACTGTGCCTTTGTTATTTCCATGGTAGAGTTTTTAATATACAAATAAATTAATTATCCTTTATGATTTTCAGGGTAGAGGCTTCAATGTACAAATTAATTATGTTGAGGAACCTGTCCAAGACTATGTCCAGGCTGCTGTTTCAACAGTACTGTTGATTCATGAGCGGGTACTTTATCTTAATTTGAATAAGTTGACATCAGTGAATTCATTCTACTTTTAAGCCATTTAATTCAATGTAAATTATATGTGTTGTTGCGTGGTGTATGCATTAAGCTTGACCGTGGACACCCAAGCATCAGTGTTCATTTTAAGGAGAACCAAAAATTTTTAGGCCATCCACCACCACAGCAAACACACGCTCAACATTTTCACTTGTGATATAAGCAGAAGTTAGATTTATCTTATAATAGTCAAAACAAAAGCAAAATGGATTGAAATGGTGATTTTGGTCTGTGCTATCTCTCCTTAGGAGCCAGCGGGAGATGTTCTAGTTTTCCTTACTGGTCAAGATGATATTGATGCTGCTGTTCAGTTGCTTACTGAAGAAGTTCAAACTAATAGGAAACACTCTTCAGGTACACCCCATGAAAAGTTCATTTTTAGATCCCTTTTGATATCTTTGGCTACTTACAAATGTGAGCAAACAAGTAAAATACGCATAAATTACTAGTGTTCTGCATAATTGCATGGAATTTCTGTTAAAAAATGTGTGAATGATGAACCTTCAGTGTTAACATTCATAAACTGTAAACTGGTGCTTTCCTGCCCCCCTCCCCCTTTTTTTTGTGTCATATGATGTGCTACTAATTAGAGGCAGCACTATTTGGAAGTTAAATATAACTGATGGCCATGGTTTAGATTTTAGAAAATTATTGAAGCAATGAAGTTTGTAAAATTCAGGATGAGAGGTCTTATAATAAATTCATGTAGTCATTACACAAGCAGTTGACTTGTAAACATAAAAATGTTTGTTTAGCCATCTTCTTGTATTTTATGGCCAAGTTTCATGCATAGATTTGATTTTAACAATGCAAGCTTGGTTGTAGCATGAAATCTACAGATTAGGGAACTTATTCCACTATTTTGTTGTTCTTATGAACTTAGTTGGATTACAATAGTGGACTACTTGTGGCTCTTCTGGAACTGGTTTTGTTTTTAGTAATGAAATATGCATTGAATTACATCGAGAAAAAATTCTATTTGTTTTAATTAGCGAATATCAAGCAATTGTAAACTGTATTTTCATTCCTCCCAAATAAACACTACAGGAATAGACTTTCATGTTTTGCACACAATTATGCCTATCAATCAGATACTGCTAATGCATGGTATTTCCTTTTGTTTCAGGATTGATTGTTTTGCCTCTTTATTCTGGACTTCCGCGTGCTGAACAGGTTAGAAATACATCAGTGGATTTGGTTCTCACAAAAAATATTTTTTTTTTTTGGATAAAAATTTTGTGTAATTATTTTACTTTCTGAATGTATTAATATATGTTAGACTTTCTCTTAGGAATTAGTGTTTTCCCCCACTTCTAGAGGAAAGAGGAAAGTAATAATTTCTACTAATATAGCAGAAACATCACTCACGTTGGAGGTAACCCTCTTCTACCAGAAGTCTGACTATATTAAGAGGCAACTGGATGCTCCTTATTCATTCTTATTTTTCAAATTGTGCAGGGCATTGTCTATGTTGTTGACAGTGGATTCTCAAAACAGCGGTTCTATAATCCGGTATTTCCATTTTGTTTGTTTCTGCTAATTATATACCCGGAATGATTTGTTCCTGTTGTCATTAAAAAATTTAACTTTTTTTGAGAGTTTCAGTAACATGAATACAAGTACATGCCTCCTAGATTAGTACCTTCTAACTTGGTTTCCGTTCAAGTTTTTTCCCTTTGTAATCTCCATCTGTCACTTTCTCACTGTGAGGCGTCATCCTCATTTTTCACTTTTGTGCTTGTTTTTATACTGAATTTTGTTTGATTCTGGTTGGCTTGCTAGTTAATTTCATTTTTCAAAAATCTTCCCTTATCCTGTCTCCTCTCCTCGCTTTCTCAGATGTCTTTATGTCAACAAGTGTAACTTTCTGCCCTCCTTTGTCACAGATTACTGACATTGAAAATCTGGTTGTGGCGCCGATATCTAAGGCTTCTGCTAGACAGAGAGCTGGTCGGGCTGGAAGAGTTTGACCAGGAAAGTGTTACAGGTTTCTGACTGAAATTACTTAGCTTTTTTCAGCTGGTTCAGGAAGATGTTTAAGTTTTGTTTTTTTGCCTAATCACTTGTTGCTTCAGAGATAGGATATCAATATTTTATTCTATGAAAGAACCACAATTATTTAACTATAAGTTTGTGTTTGTTTTCTTGCTGTGGTTTTCTGATAGGAACTACAGAAATGGAATAATCACAGAAGAGAACTGAGTAATATAACCACTCCTTAGACTGATTTCAAATGAATATCAGCTAAGGGAAGAAGAAGAAATACACAAGGAAATATGCAGTAAAAGAGAGAAAGTTTGAGACACTAAAGCAGTCTCCTCTCCCAAGCTTAAAACCCAAATAACAGCCTACCCTCTGGCAGCTCACCCCACCCATACAAATATTCCCTTTTCCCTAACCGTATCACAGCAAATCACACGATCACACACTCCCCTCCCTCCTGCCAGTGCACTCACTCACACACACTAGCCACATCAACATTAGTTAGTTAGCCCATTTACATTTCCCTTAATGCCCCTATATCTTTTTCTTTTATACACCTTGATACCCTCAGGGACTTGGTCCCTAACATTTTCCTTTCCAAATAGAGGGCATGGCATAAGTGCTCCCATTAGTCAATAAATATCTTTGTACTGACATCCTTGCCCAAATCTTCTGCTTAGGCCATAATATATGATATTACTTTAAACTAAAGTTAATGCTTTGGCTTTGCAATTTATGTTAAATGTGCCATCCCTTTTCTTACCATTCATTGTGCTCATGACTGCAACCAGGCTATATGCAGAAGAATATTTTCTTAACCACATGTCTAATGAGGGAATTCCAGAGATACAAAGATCAAATCTAGTCTCCTGTATAATCCAGGTTTGTAATTTTTTTTTTTTTGGAATAGTTTAATGGCAGCAAAATTTTTTGAGCCCCGTACATATAGATAGAGTTAATGTTTGATCCTAAAGTTAACTGCTTAATACCTTTTCTGATGATTTCCAGTTAAAGGCCTTGGGGATTGATAATATCCTGGGCTTTGATTGGCCAGCATCTCCATCTCCTGAGGCAATGATCCGAGCACTAGAAGTTCTTTACTCACTTGGGGTCTTGGATGATGATGGCAAGCTTACTTCACCTACTGGATTTCAAGTTGCAGAGATTCCACTTGTATGTTTAGGATATCATTCATTTGTTAAATATTTCATCTTTATTTGTTAGATATTTCAACTAAAATTGTCTTTATTTGTAGATTTCACCACTATGGGCACAGCATTAGTTCTAACTTCTAAGTACACTTAACCAAAAAAAAATAGCAGAAAAGGAGAAAGTAAAGAACTGAAAACTTAAAACTTGGAAGCAGTTCCATGACTTTATTTATAATTTCTGCCTTTAAAGAATAAATAAGGAATTTGTTATAGAAATTCAGGGGAAACCTGCACTCTATTATCAAAGACTAATGCAGTGTCCCCTTGATTCTTTCTAGCCATAGAGAATTAACTGACATCTTTGGACCATTTTCCACACTGGTTACTTGGCTCTGGTTGCAGTGCATGTGGTTCTATTATATATTATCTTTGTTTTCTCTCAAGTGTTTTTCTTGACTGTTTTATGTTTTCTTATATTCTTGGTTAAGCATGGATGCAAGATGTGGATTCATGAAATAAAAGTTATAAAACAGTATTTTAAAGGTCATGTGAGGTTCTACTCTTGCTTCCTTGTTAATATATTCTTTAAAATAATGTTACAATTATTGCCGACTTGCCGTTGTTATGCAGTTAAAAGAGTTTTTGTTGTGGGTGTCCATTTTTAGATGCATATCTTACCACACTTTCCAGTTGCATATCTTACAATTTTGCCAATCTCTGCTTAATGGAATGTATTATGTAATTTTCTTCAGGACCCAATGATCTCAAAGATGATAATAGCTTCTAACCAGCTTGGGTGTTCAGAAGAAATCGTAACAATTGCTGCTGTTCTTTCCATCCAAGTAAAGTTTTTGCGCTGATTCATTCCTAATTGTTTTGGCAAAAAACTTTATATCAATTTCTGTATATGTTAAAATCAATTTTGATGCTGATTTTAGGAAATATTAAATGAGATCTATCTGGAAAACAGCACAGAAATATAGTTAAACACAATAATGTAGTTATAGATCAATTCATCTCATTTCAAAGCATCTATATATGCAGTCTATCTGGATCACTGGGAGAGGGATACAAAGGAATCGGATGAAGCAAAATTGAGATTTGCTGCTGCCGAGGTACTTTAAGAATTATTTTTATTTTTTGTTATTTCTCCCCTCTCACGCACACACACAACCTCACTTTCTCTGTTTGTACCTGTAATTTCCTCTACATTATTTCTGTATTGAACTTCCAATGATTCTTTGTTTAACTGTTTCCCCGTGTTGCATGATTGTTTTTATGTATTAAACACTTGTTTTGGTTAATTATCTATCTTCTTTTAACAATTGATGTAGGGTGACCATGTAACATTCCTTAATGTATACAAGGGATTTCTTCAGTCTGGTAAATCTTCACAGTGGTGTCACAAGAACTATGTGAACTACCATGCTATGGTGTGTATGCATTCAGCAACTTTGACAATGTACGCATTTCAATTAGTTCTTTTCACTTATCCATGTTGACATGGCTGCTTAAATTTCACAGAGAAAGGTTCTTGAAGTTAGAGAACAACTCAAAAGAATTGCACAGAGGATAGGCATAGTCCTAAAGTCCTGCGAAAGTGATATGCAGGTAGGTTTTTCAGATTCTTTTACTGGTTTAGAAAACAACCTTTTAAAAGATGTATGCAATCTTCTCCTGATTTATTATTTTTTGCATGCATAAAGTTGAGTTAGATAAAGCTCTCCCCTGATGTAATTATTCTTTCTATTGATCCTTTCCCATTCTTCAGCATTTCACCCATGTTTTTACTTTCAGTTCCTTGGTTTTGATCTTTACATGATTTAATTATATTTATAAATTATACTAATTTAGGTGGTTAGGAAAGCAGTTACTGCAGGCTTTTTTGCTAATGCATGCCGTCTAGAGGTGGGTGACTTCTTGACACTAAAGATGCCAAATTTTCTTCTCATTTTTGCTGTAGACTTTTTCGGCCAAAAATTTTGTGGGACTTGTGAAAGAAAATAATTTGATTGCATTTTCATGTTCCTTGTTTCTGTACCTTCTTAAAAGGCATACAGTCATAATGGGATGTACAAGACTATTAGAGGATCACAAGAAGTCTATATTCATCCATCATCAGTGCTATTCAGGTTAGTCAGAAAATGAGTTTGTAAAAGTTTTTTTCCTTTTTCTTTTTCTTTTTTATGTGCTAGTTTTGCTACTATTTTTGCTTTAAAAGATTAAATTGCTTGACAGAAAAGGGGGTTGCCGCCCGGGGGAGAGGAGTGTTCAGAGATCATGTATTCTTTTCTTGCATCTGAATTTTTGTGGAAGAATGGAGAATATTTCTTTATGTTACATAGGGCTGTCAAACTCTTGATTTTACCTAAACTCGTGGAGTTTGGGTAAACTCAATTTGCACACTCGAAGAGTTTACTTATTTAAATAATAATATTAAAAGTATTTATAATATAATAATAGTCTCATAATAAAATAAGTACAAGGCAAAATAATTGAAATCAAGAAATCGAAGACCTTCAATTTCAGGAATCCTAATTTAGAGTGCTACTTATAGAACGCTTTGGGACTTGGGAAACCAAGTTCTAATTGACATATTAAACACTTGAGTTTATCTCGAGTTGTCCAAGTTCACCCATGCCCGAATTTTCATGCGATGAGTTGGCTCAATTTAGGGACTCAGTAACAATATAGTTTAATGACTATGTGATCACAATATCCCCAAATAGGCCATCAGATCAATTTAGGCGTACCCATTTTCATATACACATGCTCCTAGTTTCTCTGTATCTAAAACTAACTAAAAAATTATGTTCTTTTTCAGAGTAAATCCGAAGTGGGTTGTCTACAATTCTCTTGTATCTACTGATCGACAATACATGCGTAATGTCATAACCATTGATCCCTCATGGCTATTGGAGGCTGCTCCGCACTTCTACAAGCTACAGCAGTCTTTCTAATCCTCTTCACTGATTGCCTTGGGCTTATTAATGGGAAGTCTGGTGGGACTAAGTGGTAAATTTGTTAACATATCAGGTCTTAGTTCAAGTAGAACACATTGACCAGTGATGTGGGGATTATAAGGTTCTTATTACCCCTATGTAGATTTTATCAGAAGGATTTTTGTTCCTTCAAGCTCATACTCCTAATACCCAGATCATGGATTCGTTTCAATGCTTTATAATTTTTGTTTAAGGATAAGGAACGAGAAGGTTAATTCTTGCTATTTTAATCTTGATCTAGTATACAATTTTAACTTTAAGTGGAATATACAAAGTTTCACTCTTTGCCATATTTTATAAGATTGCGGTCTGGCAATATTTGCATCATTTGGCACATATATGAATTAATTTACATGTATAGCGAAAAAAATTAATTTAATTGTCAAATCACATTTGAAAAAAAAATAGCATCAGAACTTGATATTAGAAAAAAAAATTCAGAGCTAAGAGATTCACATTTGTTTCTTTCTTTAGCGCAGAAATCATAAAGATCGAATTAAATAAAAGTGGAATTATTCACCAAAAAAAAGTAAAAGTGGAATTAATAATAACAGTTTTAGATTGTGAAATAAGAATAAAAAGTTATAGTATCTTTATATATATAGAATAAATTTGACATCGACTAATTTAGAATTTACTAATAATTTTTATGGATCTGATTTGGATGGTGGTATAAATTTATTTATGTATCGTTGTAACCTCATTTATTTAAATATTAATAGTTTTGAATATAAACGCATCAGTTGTAAAAGGATAATAAGGAATGGTCTGATTCATACAGGCGGCTTTATCTAAAAAACTAAAAGGATGATACTGATGTATAGTTACAACATTAAAAATATTCAACTTTTATAATTATTGTTAAATATTAAATATAAAATAAGTTGTAATATATAATTAGTTAATGATATGCGTGTGTGTGTGTGTGTGAGTTTCGTATTTTACTCCAATAATCATAACACTATGGGTTAAAGCAGAACAATAAAAAGATCAAATTGTTAGTTTTTTTTTTTTCCGTATTCACAAGTTTTAAGGGTAAAATGACATAAATCAAATTTAGAGGAAAATTTTCCCATCAAATTACCACAGTCCCTTCCACGCCACCCTCTCCAATTTGATGCGCTGTATTTGATGGGGTCCATTGTTGGTCATTTCATTTTCGTTTGATAAGCAACTTCCAAACACATTCCGTTGAAGTTTTCTTGTTTTCTCATGCAAATTCCCTGGATGTTGTCCTCCCAAACATACTATAAATTTATGTTCGGATTAATTTAAAAAGTGATGGAATGAAATGAAATGATAATAGGTTTTACTGTGTAGATACTTTGAAATAAGTTATTCAAAACTTTGAATGTGTTTCCTCCCGAATCAAAACTCCCCAAACAAGAATGAAACTTCTTAAACAGACCAAAAGAAGCCCCTTTAATAGAGCATGGAAGGAGCATGGAAATTTGGATAGTGAGCATATATTATGATTGAATTTCATTATTACTCTTCTTACACATGTTCCCAACCCAAATATTATGACTATGGTTGAATTTCATTACTCTTATTACATATTCGTAACCTCAAATATTTCATCTTCACATGTCCATAAACAAACCTTGTTGGCTTGTAGCAACAGAAAAGAACAGTAGTGACATAATTAAAATTTGAGTCGTTGGTACAAAAAATGTCTCAAAAGTAACAAATTGCTTCATAACCACTAGGTTTTCATCATCATACATAAACTTTTATAAGACCATAAGACCATATTTCATATGCTTTAGCATACCTCTTTAAAATTTCATTAAATTAGAGCAAGTAGAATTACATTTAACCAAATTAAAAGTGTCAAATAATAAAGCTTTAACGACTAAATTAAAATTACGATAAGTTAAATGAAAGTCACATTCAAAGTAGCTTCTCTTTGATTTTCCAAGAATCCAAGTATGTGCCATCACACCTAACGATCCCAATCTATCTATCCCAAATTACCTCACCTTTAAATAAGGCCATGAAAATATTCACTTTTCTTCAATTTCTAACATTTTTGGATTGAAATTCTTTAAGAATACAAACTTAGAGCTTCAAGCTAAGATCAATGCCATGGCTTCCTGCTTCACATTGCTTATGATTCGGGCAGCTGCATCTTTCCCCCTCTGGGTCCTTCACTTCTAAAAAGTTATAAAGGGTCTATGGTCTAATTCACTTGATCGATGGTTTGAGTCCTTAGTTTATCCTATAAAATTTTAGAAGCAAGAAACAATAAAATATATTCGGTTATCAAAGCAAATCTATGTACAATAAAAAATAGTGAACCTTCTAGAACAAATAATGTTATTTACACATCAAAAGTGAATGATTTCATTGGACATTATATAAAATGAAGCATACAAAACCTTGTTCCTATCTACCACCACAAAATTCTGTCTTTTTCTCTTTATGGTTTTAGTTAGAAGTGTTTGTTTATTATGTACAAATAACATTAATTGCTCGTCTAACATAGCTTACTACTTACTTCAGTGGGTTGGTAAGGGAGCACATTGCCCTTGGAAAGTACACCTTAAAACAAATGCATTGGAGGTGGATGAACTTCGGGAGTAGAAAATGGTGGGAAGTTTGCATAGCCAGAATTGAGCTTTCTGCTGTTGAGCTCCAAACTGTTACCCCATTTGGCATCCCTGAGAGAGAGGTAGAGAATTTGGTAAACGCAAAAGGCAACTAGAATCTGAGAAGTAAAAATTAAGCAATGGAAATTAAGGAATTACTTGTAGCTGTCATTGGCTGAAGTGAAAATGCTTGCACCTTGGTTGTCATTAACAGATAATTGTTGTGGCCTATTGAAGTTAGAGAAGATCGGAGAAACTAGGAAGTTAGGTGGAGGAATCGGTGAGTTGTCTGATGGTGGATGGTTAGACCGCTTCATGCTGGCCACCTAGAACACATATATTTGTCGTCAACATAGGACTGAACTTTCTAGAGTTCCTCTGCTGTGAAACCAGAATGCATTGTGACCGTGGCATGTCTCATACAAGGGATCAAATAAGTTTAATCAATGTCAAGAAGAATCTGCTTTCTAGATCTGTTAATACTCAAGTAATCTTCTTGAATGCCCTTGTATAATAGCATCAATTACATCAAATTCCCTGCTTTTAAGACCAACATTATCCTTTCTAAACAACCCTATATGAAATTAAAACAAAATATACTATACAAAACCTCCTTAACCACAAGCATGAACCATGGAAAACGGTTACAAGTGTATTATACTAGTATTGCCTTGATGGAAACACAAGTGAGAGTAAGAGGAAGTAAGAACAGTTTACCTTATGTTCCTCTAGGGCCCTAGATGTCGGATTGTAATACAAACTTTGGTTTGAAGGGGGCTCTATATGATTGTGCAGTCCAATAGGAAATGATCCTGAAGAGGCCGGGTTACCAGGCCCAAGAAATTGATTCATCTGCAAGCAATCATAGCGTTAATTTCATATGCACGTAAATCATAGACATACCCTCTCAAATGAATATGAATTGTAATAAACCTTACCATGTGAGGTGGAGTGCTGTATCCAGAGTGACCATAGACAGATGTCATAGATGGTGGTGTGGTTGGGCCTAAATGATCTGATGTCGGCACGGATGGAACATGGGATGCAGGGCCAGGTGGTGATGGTATAGTCAGCCTTCTTGGAGGTGGTGAAGATGGTGGTGGGTGTGATTTCAAAGATGAAGAATGATTAGGATTTGAATGCTGGTGAGGAAATGAAAACCCTTCACCATTTCCCCTGTCCGGCATCTCTATGTTCTCCTGCTCCCTTAAGATCTTCTCAAGTTCAGCCACTCCAGGGCCTCTCTTGGGGACCCTTGGGCGTTTCTGCTGCTTCTTGGCACCTGAACCCCAAATGCTGGCCCCATTGCTTCCAGTCCCACATCCGCAGCCACTATTGCCAGTGTTGCTGCACATGTTCTGCCACAAGTGATTGTGAATTATGCACTGCTTTCTCCTCCACTTTCTGTTGCGTTGCTGTTTCAGCCATTTAAATATGAATGATCAATCAAATCCAAATGCAAATATATAATATTACAACAATATTGCAATAATAAACACAATTAGAGATGGTTCAGACATGATCCAAAATGCCCCATTTGAAGGATCACAAAATATAATCTAAAAGGAGTAACAAAAAATATTCATTCAAAAACAAATACCGTGATATATGGAAAGAAAATCGCATAGCATAGAGAGGAGAGTGCACCTACTACCTTGGTGCAATCAAGGAGACTAAACCTTGTCTACAACTTAGGAAAATCTTAGGATGCCTTGAGAGAGAGTGTGTGTGATATCTAAAACTAAATGTGTTCCCGGGATTTTCTGAGACCCTTTTGAATGTCCAAGAAGAAACAAATCAAGACATGAAGAGGAGTTTTTCAAAGCCCGGAAATCCAAGCATTCATCAGAATCTTTCTTGCCTTCTCGGTTTTCTCGCCCATGTTTTTCTCACTCACTTGTGCTCTCTCTTCACTCTAGGAAACCAAGCTTTAAGGATTCTGCACTGCGATTGAGATTTACTTCTCTTGTTAGATGCGGTTGAAAATCTCCCCCTTTTTTTTTTCACCCTCCAACATGAGTTTTCCTTATTTCCATGCAATTTATAGTTCTTGTGGACCCTGCTCTAGTGTATATTATGCTTCCGAGTTTAAAGTCTGTTTAGGTAACCAGGAACCAAAAAACTCACGTCTCATTTGGTCTTGTATAATTTAATAAATAAAAATTAGATAACTGTCCTGTAAATTTATATATCAACCTACTAGTGAAGAAACGTAAAAAAAATGAGAATTAACAAAATAAGTAATTGATTTTGTCTCTTGTTCTTTAGTGACATTAAACTTATAGGCTTAATTTTCTCTACCTTCATATATATCTTTCAAATACTTATGCTTAGTCACTGCTATATTATGTAGATGGAAAGAGCTGCATCCAAACAGACCCTATAAGCAATACCTACGATTTTGGAAGAAAACTTCATTAGGGAATATGTGCAGTGGTCTCTCCAACCTGGCAGCTTTTAAAGTTTGCATTTTTAAAAGCCATTATAGATGTATCTGCTACATAAGAAACCAATCTATGCCACAAAACCTTCTTTAATTTGCAAACAAAACGAAAGATTTGTCAAATAAATTTGACCTTAATCATGCTTTTCCTCTTTAAAAGCAAATCTTTCTAAAAATACATTATGAGGACCAGATATACATGTCAGTTGAGAAATCTTTGGCAAGGCAATAATACACCCCCACATGGGTCGTTCGGATGTAATCTTTACTCATTATGAAGATCATCCCCCCATTATCATAATAACTTTTTTTTCACTGATCTAGCTGAAAGCAGGTCCAAAATCCAATTATCGTCAAATTTCTTTTATATAATGCCATTAATAGATACCCTCATAAATGAAAAATGCTGACAGAGACCAGGAGGTTGTCTGGACAAGTTTTTAAACAATAGCATTTTTTCACTAAGTTTTTTTATTAGTAGGTTTATTTTTAAATATATATATATATATAGATAAGATAGAGAGAGAGAGAGAGAGAGAGAGAGAGAGAGGGGGGACAGATTACTTGAGAAATAATTTTAGTTATTAAAAGTATTTATATAACATTTCTAAATTTTGAAAATAGAAAAATTAATCAATAAATTATATTGGGATTAATTTCTATGCACAACTAGTATAATTTCAAAAAAAATGTCAAATCATAATAACTGATCGATTTTTATGCAAAAACATTTATGCTATTTTCTAATCATATCCTTTTACTTGCATGATATAAAAAATATACGGGTGATTTTCTTTTTTCACTGGAATAAGCTCTTCTAAAATAAAAGAAAGCTAACAACCAAAACTATTTTTTTTTTCTCTTTGCTTCATTTATATCGAAAGAGTATATATAATTGTGTAAACCGTTTCAAAACGTTTTCTCCCTGCTAACAACTTTTATCCTTATATACTTTTTTTAGAATATTTCTATTAATTTTTTTTATAAATTTATAACATTTCAAATAGGGACTTTATTTTCAGGTTAAGGCTTATCCACCTAAAAATAATAATTAATCTTCTTGTGAAGCTAATAGACGTAATTTTGTCTCTAAGCTACGAATATTCTCCATACACGTTATGAAATCGAACCTCTAACTAAATGTTAAGGCAGCTATCAATTGTGTTAAATATCATGGTTAAAATAATTACTTTATTTGCTAATACTATAATACACAATTAGATAATAACTATTGATAAATCAGAATTAAACTCATTTGCAGTCAACCTTAAACAATAAATAAAATAAAAGATTATATACAAATATGGGAAAATTCTAGTGTAGGCAATCCCAACAACCCATACCAAAAACAAACCAATTGCACTGCAAACTAAGGTACATATCCGAACACATCAAGGAGATAGAAGAAGATAGGATAGGCATATGAAAATACAGCCAATGCTTAATATAGTGCCTTTTCTTTATCTTCTAAGGCATACTCATCACTCGTCAGGGGTCAGAGCTCTGAGCCCTTTTCGTTGATCTTCCCTTAATCCCTTCCATGAAAAGATGCTATTTTCAAATCTGAACAGCGAACCCCCCACCCTTCTCCAATTCATTGATTACCATCTTGTGGCTCACCACCACTCTCCATTGTTGGTGCTGTGGGTTGGGCTTGGACCCATGTGGCCCAATGACCAGGCCCTGGCCGCCTCCTGGGCTCAACTTTGCTGCGGCAAATTGGGCATGTGGTTTTTGAACTAAACCACTTGTCAACACAATCAACATGAAAAATGTGCTTGCAATTTGGTAGCACCCTAATAGCTGCATCTTCCACAATATTGACTAAGCAAACCGAGCACTCTATAACTTCACCTTGGCTGAATTGGTCCGTTTCCTTGTACAAGAGCTTAGGCAGTGAGGCCATGACTAAAGGGTCAAGGCCAGAATTTGGTGACGACTCCACATCAATTATTGGTGCAATTTGAGTGTTGATCTGATGAATTTGAAGGTCGCTGTGGCGTCTTCTATGTTGGCGTCTTGTTTTGAGAAATTTAGCACAGAAATTGATGAAGATGATGAGCAAGACCATACCAAATAACACGAAAGCTGCAGCCAGCATGAACTTTAGGCCTGTGCCAAGTGAATGATCACCATATCCGTCTTCAAACGTTACCATGGCTTGATCTCACTCGGCAACGAAAGATTGGGTTTTTTGGTTAATTTATCTTTGTTTCTACTTAATATATTGTTGGGCTTGGAATGGAAATTACATATGGTCGGTTTAAGGTGGTTGGAAAAGTAGATCAGAATACGAAAATTTCTTTTCTCGTTTTTGTTTCAGTCTAGACAATTGACTTACAGCATCACAAACAATTTTCTTGAAGTGAGTGGAGTCATTGATCTCTGGGGACAATACTGCACTCGGTCAATAGTTCACACTTCACATCGACGTATCGGACTTTATTGCAGAAAATAACTGTTTAAATATAGTCTTATTATTATTTTTAATCAACTATCTAGTATATTGTGCGTTGCATATGCGTCAATATTGTTTTCTATTACTGAATTCTATTTTTGCTATATTTTGTTGTATTCGAGGCTTGCATCTTAGTCTTCTAGCTCATCACAGTACCTAATTTTTGTTGATTTTTTTTTAATTTTTCCTGTAGAAAATTTAGATGAGTTTAATTTTATACTATTAACCAATAAAATTTCACTAAAATAACGAATTGTGATGAATGGTTTTGATAGTGGATAATTATTTGATTTGATTTATAAAATATTTATTCGTTGACAATGTAAAATTCAATACATACAAATTAAATTCAGTTAGATATGGATAATAAATTATCAAATGGCATAAAAAATAGCAGATAAGAATCTAAGGATAAAGTGATGAAATTTTACCTTTTGATCAATAAAGTTAGAAGTGAAGGGTTTATTTCATTGATCTAAAGGTGAAATTGTTCACTTTTCTCTAAAATGAGATTCTCACTTTAGATTACTGATTCCATAAAGAGCACTCAATTAATTTTGAATTAGATCCTTTAATACCATATATACTTTTAACATTATGTTGTATGTATAATAATGTAAAAATTTAATTTTGATACATTGATAATATGAAAAAAAAACTTACAAGTATTACCTTATATTAATAAAATATGATTAGCTTACATCCAACTATTTAAAAAACTATCCAAATTGATATATTTGATTGGATACGTTGGTAGTGCATTAAAATTAAATTCATAATATAAATATTTCATTGAATCTACTAATCATAATAGATGCAATCTTTTGTAAAATATAAATCAATTGCATTAAGTTGGAGTTTCTATAAGTTTCATAATTTTACAATCAAAATAATCAAAAATATTTATATATATGGTCCCAAAATAGTCGCTACATAAAATCAGTATTAATTATAAATATTGTCCATTTATCTTATGTTTAAAGAAAAATATTTTTTAGCAGCAAAAAAAAAAGATTTTTCGAATATACTCTAAAGACTTCCTACAGCTAGGCACTGTATATTAACATGTACATGGGTGAATATAGAGGTACAATGTATCAACATGAAATAGATATATTATATATTTATGTGAGAAATCAATATCTTTAATATCAAACTTTGATGTATAAATAATATAACTTGTTTAAAATTTAGAGTAAAAATTGGTCCTTAAAAAGTCGCAATTTGGTTTATTATATATATCATTAATTTGGACCTTAAAAGAGTTATGAGATATAAATTTAATTCTTAAAATATTCAAATTCTTTTTAAATTATTCAAAATCTTTTAATTTTTTGAAATAATTAACTTGAAATCAATTTTAATCTTTGAAGAGCCAAATTGACATTACAGCTCTTTTAAGAACTAAATTGATATCTCATAATTTTTTTAAGAATTAATTTGAGGTTTTACTCTAAAATTTAATATCAAGACAATATGCCTTTTAACATTTTTAAAGGAGCACATCATCCTTTTCTCTTACTTAGATGATAAAAGGAACGTCGTGTTTAGTTGAATAAATTAAAAAGGACATTATTTAACAAACTTATATTTGTTTGATCATTTATGATAATGAACTTTCCACCAAAATTTTAAAAGATATTTTGCTGGATTGTCAAAAGGCATTAAATGATTTTTGACGAACCTAATGTATTGATAATTATAAATGGAAAGCAATTGCATATACAATGGAGATCATTATTAATTCAAGATGAAAAACCTCTAATATTGTGATATGATTGTTAGCTTTTAAATAAATAAATAGGTTATATCATTTTATTTCATTCGATTATCATCATATATAATTTCTATCAAAGATTATGTAACATCACTTTTATGTAATTTATGTTTCTGCTTATGGAGAATATATATGCATTAACTAATATAGATTTCATTTAGGAATTAAAAATTAAAATCCACGTAATTTTTAGGAATAAAAATTATATTTAAGTAAAAAATAAAAATCCCGAGACAAGCAAGAGGTAGATTTCTCAACACGCTAGTTTTGAAAGGATTTAAGTGGTTGGTTCATGCATATGAGAAGGAAAAGCTGAAGTTATCTTGCAATAATAATGTCATTACTTAGCGTTTGATAGTTACCCCCCATGGCCCCATTCCCAGCTAAAACCATGGTTGGTGCGTGTTTTGCGAATGAGATTTCTGCTCAATTTCCACGTCATGTTGCGGATGGATTAGGGAGTCTGAAAAATGGGATGCCGGTAGGAAATGACAACAAATTAAATAAATTGAAAGTGAGTGAACCCCACGGCTACTTTTTCTTTTATGATAGTATTATTTGCACTTATATTTTTTGAAATATTATGTTAATATATTTTTATTTATTATTAAATAAGATATAAATTTTAAATTAAATAAGATATACATCTATCTAATAATAGATAAAAATATATCGATATAATTTTCATAAATAATAAGTATAAATAATATTTCTCCTTCTTTTATTTGCAAGTTAGCCTTAGAAGAAGGAAATAATCATGAGTTTTAATTTTGTTGTCCTGCTATCTAATTAGATTATTTTATTTGTATGATTTCTAAAATAATAGATGAGATAATTAATTATATTTTTAATTTTTTAAGTGAAGACAGATATTTTCATTCCACCAATAAAAAAGTGAACATATATATATATATATATATATATATGTGTGTAAGGACAACAACAATAAAACATGAGTAGGATACCTCAACAGAACTAGATAATCAATTATATATGATAATATATAGTTAAGTAATACTATAAAAAAAATTTATACTGTAATCACCGCATCAAAATTAAATCCAATTAGATTATTGATTCATCATTTATTGAATTTGTTTTTCACCTAATCTTATTGGTGTACGATCCTTTGTTCGTCTGGATTGGATTCTTTCACAAACCAAGGTTTTGTTACATAGACTTCCATTATTTTTCAAGCTGGAGGTTTGTTCTCATTCTTTTGTTGTATTTTCCTTCTTAATTACTTTTTGATTGAAAAAAGAAAAAAAGAAATCCTTCTGAATGTTACTTTTGTGTTTTTTGTGTATCTTTTGGTTGTTAGTGGTCATGCTTCTGAATGTGATTTTCTTTATTTGAAATTTCATTTTTAGAATTGTCTGTTGATAAATTCCATTTAAAAAAATACAATAAAAATGTAAGCTTAAATTCAATTATTTTTTAATGTGGAAATTCAAATTATATTATGATTAAAAAGTAAACAATATAAAGAAGGGTACAAACATACGGAACACTCACATATAAGAAAAGCAAAGTTTTTTTTATTTAATTGGAATGCAACGATAATGTAAAAAAGTTTTGCACATTCATTCAATTATGTAATGAGGCATCAATAAATATGGTTACTTTTAATCTTCACTACGTAAAAAGTCATATAAAATGAGAGATTTGATTGGATGAGGATAAAATATTTTTATACTATCAATATATCAAAAAAACATTGAGAGAAAATGATATTTTAATATTATTCATCAAAAAAAACTAAAGTATATCACAATAACGATTAACAATTTAACAATGAAAGGTGGAAGGGATGAAACCAAAACCACACTCTCAAGTCTCTAGTAGGGGTGGCAAATGGGATACCATGGGGTTGGCCATAAAATGGAATGGGTGAGTTAATCTATTTTAGTTATTTGAATTAAAAGTATCAACTCGTCTTGTCAAAAAATGATAAATTGAAGGTTAACCTACTTTTTGTTATATTTTTAGTTATTTTACCAACCCGCCCCGCCCTATCTGTCATGGGTTAGCTATAAAATGGGGTGAGGCGGGACCGGTCATGATTATTTAGATTGAAAATGTCAACTCATCCCATAAAAAATAATGGGTTAATGGACCAACCGATAGGTCTAACCCATTTTGCCACCCCTACTCCTAAGAAACAATTGCTATCATCCAAATGAGGCAACTACATTTGCATTCCTATTCACAAAGTAGAAGGAATGATTTTGAAAAGTAGCAGAAAGATTCCAAATGTTCCTGTGGATAGTGTTCTGTTTAGAGTCTATATCAACATTGATGGATCTAAAATATTTAGGTTATAGGGACAAAAATGATACACAATTACAATAAGAGAAATTCACATAATTTTTATTTTAACATAGAGTCAATTTAATAAAAGAATCTAAATATATATACATCTAACTATTTCTCACAAAAATTTAAATTTTTGTTGGGGTGGGGAATACATGGACTTGACCCTACATCTCAATGATTTTGTTATGAAATATTATTCATTTATGGATGTCCTAATCTTTAACTGATTCAGTTAAAATTTGATTAGATTAGATAGAATCTTTTATGATTTGATGTGATATTATCTCTCTTCCTTTTGCTATAAATAGCCTTTTGGATCCTCCATGTAAAGTATTTAAGATTATCAATAAGACTATTTTTCTCTTCTTCTCCATTATTCTTTCTATTCTTATTCTTTATAACACGTTCTAGACAGAGGCTCTAAGAGAAGAAGACTTAGGTATGTCAAATCTTTCAAACCTCGAATTTGTTGCCCTTGATATTTCAGGCAAAAATTACCTATCTTAAATCCTAGACGCCAAAATTCACCTTGATTCAATGGGTCTTGGAGACACCATCAAATAAGGAAATGCTACATCCCTGAAGGATCAAGCAACGGCTATGAGTTTCCTTCGTCATCATCCTCATGAACGATTAAAAACTAAATATCTTACTCTTGAAAGATCCTGGAGATCTTTGGAGGAGCCTAAAGGAAAGGTATGATCACAAAAAAATGGGGGTATGAATGGCTACATTTGCGGGACTTTAAGTCCATAAGTGAGTATAATTCCGCAATGTTTAGAATTACCTCACGATTGAAATTATGTGGGAAAATATCATTGATAATGATATGTTGGAAAAACATTCTCGACTTTCATGCCTCGAATGTGCTCCTGTATCGAAAAGGGGTTTACTAAATATTTTGAATTAATTTCATGCCTTTTTGTGGTTGAACAGAATAATGAATTACTCATGAAAAATCATGAAGCTTGCCCTGTTAGCTCTGCTCCATTCCCTGAAGCGAATGCAACAAATTATAACCCTAGAAGTGGTAAAAATCGTGATTTCAATAAAAAACACAATGAAGGAAAAAGAAAGGTCGTTTTCATGGTGATCCTCCCTCTTCTTCCAAGAATAAATCTTTCAAGAAGAAGAATGACAGAGTAAGGATTCAGATAAGAAATGCTACCACTATGGCGGGAAAGGTCATTGGGCATGTACCTATCGTACCCAAGACACTTGGTTGACCTATATAAGGCATCAATCAAAGAAAAAAAGACAGAGGTAAACTTTGTTTCTAAAGATAATTTAGACAGCCATGCCATAGTGAATTCGAGCTATCTTGATGTATCTGATTTTTTAAGGATCCTGATGGAAATATTGGTCATCTGATTAATAATGGGAATGTCGAGTAATTAAATTAGTCTCTTCCAAATTTAATTTTTCTTTTTAGGATTTCTTTTTCTTTTAATTCTGTTTAGGAACTTTGAGTATGTAATCTCAGTATTGAATAAAAATAATGCTTTATTTTATATTTATTATTATTTTTATTATTTTTTTTAACTAGAAATTATAGTTTTTTTTTGTATTTATTATCAAAATTCAAATGATCGATGCAAAGCTGCAAACCAAATATATATGCAATACAAATCTTGTCTAACAAATTCTTTGTGGACGTTACAAAACCGACACAAGCATCAACAAATTCAACATGGAACGAATACATGAATCATGAGGTTCAGTGGTGTCGTTCTCTTTTTTGGTAATTAGTGGTGTCATTCTCTAAAAAGGATTGAAAATATTTGATTTTGTTTTAATTTAAGATTGCAATATTGTTTTGCCTCATATATTGGCTAACTTGCAGCATATTTGTTGCCTTTATTTAGGAACAAATCATCTTAAAACTTATTTTATATCACCGCATACCACGTGTGTTTTAAATTAGGCAAACTATCTTTTCATTTTATGGTTTGATTTGTGAACATATATAATAATGTTAATATACAAGTCAACATGAATTCATATAAATAAAAAAAAGTAAGGTATGTGAATTCTATATTATTGAATTCATATGTTACATGACTTGTATTTTATACATGATTTGTATTTTTAAATTCTATTACGTGAATTCTATATACATGAATTCATATATTAAAATGCAATGATGCTTTTGAAGTAATTGTATTATATATATATATATACAAATTTTGATGTTGATATATTTTATTTTCTTTGAAGAAAATGATCAGGAAAAATAGTGCAGATATATGTCTTCCTGGAGCGCAACTACACATAGTATTCTCAAAAGTAAGATTTACTTCACTCATCTGAGAATGGAAAAAGCAAGTGTTAATACCATTATTGGTAGTACCGATATGATTGAAGGCTTTGAAGAGCTATTATTTTGTTCCTGGGGAACAAAGTTCATCATAAATGATGCATTATTTTTTAGCAAGTCTCAAAGAAACTTACTGAGTTTCAAGGATATTTCCCAAAATGGATATCACATTGAGATAGTAAATGAGGGAAATAATGAGTACCTTTATATTACAACTTGTGATTCAAACAAGAAAGTTGTACTAGAAAAATTGCATTCATTTTGTTTCTATCTATATTACACTAATATTAGTGCAATTGAATCAAATGCTATTGTAAACTAGAAGTTTACTAGCCCAAATGATTTTAACATTTGGCATGATCGTTGAGACATCCTAGAGCAATAATGATACAAATGATTATAGAAAACTCACAAGGGCATTTATTGAAGAACTAGAAGATTTTTCAATTTAATGAGTTTTCTTGTGCTTGTGTTTTCAAGGAAAATTAATTACACGACCCTCACCAACAAAGATTGGATTTGAATCCCCTTAATTTTTAGAAAGAATTCAAGGTGATATATGTGGACCAATTCATCCACCTTGTAGATCTTTTAGATATTTCATGGTCATAATTGACGCATCCACTAGATGGTCACATGTGTGCTTATTATCATCCCGCAACTTGGCATTTGCGAGATTACTTGCGCAAATTATTTGACTAAGAGCACAATTTCCGGAAAATCCAATCAAAACAATTCGCCTTGATAATGCTGGTGAATTCACTTCTCAAGCATTTAATGCTTATTGTATGGCCAGTGGTATAAATGTTGAACATCCAGGAGCTTATGTTCATACACAGAATGGGCTAGCCGAATCATTTATAAAGCGCCTCCAAATGATTGCTAGACCATTGCTTATGAGAACAAATCTCCAATATCTACTTGAGGGCATGCTATTTTACATGCTAGCACTTATACGTTTGAGACCAAGTAGTTATCATAAATTTTCTCCCCTACAATTAGCTTGGCCAGCAACCAAACATATCCCATTTAAGAATTTTTGGGTGTGCGGTATATGTCCCAATTGCCCCACCTTATTGCACCAAAATGAGACCCCAAAAAAAATTGGGAATATATGTTGGATATGACTTTCCCTCTATAGTAAATTATCTTGAAATACAAACGGGAGATGTATTTAAAGCTCGATTTCCTGATTGTCATTTCGATGAAGTAATGTTTCCAACATTAGGGAGAGAAAACAAGGAAAAGGAACTAAATTGGAATGTATCATCTTTGATTCATTTAGATCCTCGATCAAGGCAATGTGAACTAGAAGTTCAAAAGATTATACATTTGCAAAGAATAGCAAATGAATTGCCAGATGCATTTTCTGATACAAAAAGGATAACTAAGTCCTATATACCAGCTGAAAATGCCCAATCGAATTGATGTCCTTCCTGGACAATCGGTTAATGAAACAATTACATGCCAGAAGCATGGAAGACCAGCCGGTTCCAAAGACAAAAATCCTCGAAAAAGAAGAGGGGCAAATGATGTTATGGAGGCAAAAAATTCTTTTCCTATAGAAGAGGATAGAGACATAGTAAGGACATCTACAGTAGTCCAGAATTTGACATAATTGAAATGCCAGAAGACGTTCAGGACCTGAAAACAATAAGAATATTGAAAATGATGATATTTCAATAAACTATGTCTCTATAGGAAAAAGATGGAACCAAATAGAAATTGTTGTCAACAACATATTTGCATATAATGTAGCGCTAGATATTATGCATGAGAATGAGGATCTTGAACCAAGAAGCGTTGAAGAATGTCGACGTAGAGATGATTGGCCAAAGTGGAAAGAAGCCATGCAGGCTGAATTAGACTCACTTGCAAAACATGAAGTCTTTGGACTTGTAGTCCAAATGCCAGAAGGTGTGAAACCTGTGGGATACAAATGAGTATTTGTGAGAAAAAGAAATGAGAAAAATGAAATTATACACTATAAAGCTTGACTTGTAGCACAAGATTTCTCACAAAGACCTGGTATAGATTATGATAAAACGTACTCCCCAGTAGTGGATGCAATAATGTTTCGATATTTGATTAGCTTATCTGCACATAATAAGCTAAATATGCATCTGATGGATGTTGTGACAGCTTATCTATATGGTTCATTAGATAATGATATCTACATGAAAGTCCCTGAAGGATTAAAAATATCAACAACATCCAACGAACGCCCCAGGGAATGTATTCAATTAAATTGAAAAGATCTATATATGGTCAAAACAATCTGGATGGATGTGGTATAACCGTCTCAATGAGTATTTGATTAATAAGGGGTTTAAGAATGATGCTATTTGCCCATGTGTTTACATAAAGAAATTTGCATATGGATTCATTATAATTGCTGTGTATGTTGATGACTTGAATATCATTGGAACTCCTGAAGAGATTCCCATTGTCATAAAGGACCTACGAGAAGAGTTTGAGATGAAAGATCTTGGAAAAATAAAATTTTGTCTCAGCTAAGATTGAGCACTTAGCAAATGACATATTTGTTCACCAGTCAACTTACACAAAGAAAATCCTTTAGATATTTTATATGGATAAATCACACCCATTAAGTACCACAATGGTTGTAAGATCATTATATGTGAAAAAGGACCCATTTCGTCCTCGAGAAGATAACAAAGAAGTTCTTGGTCCTGAAGTACCATTTCTAGTGCCATTGGAGCACTTATGTATCTTGCTAATAATACACGATCTGACATAGCATTCCCCGTAAGTGTATTAGCAAGGTATAGTTCTTCTCCAACCAGGAAGGCATTGGAATGGAATTAAGCAAATACTTTGGTACCTTCAAGGAACAATTGATAAGGGGTTTCTATTCATATGAATCCAATTCACAATTGATTGACTATGTAGATGTAGGATATTTATCAGATCTACATAAAGGGAGATCTCAAACAGGTTACTTATTCACATATGGTGATACAACTATATCATGGAGATCTACAAAACAGACCTTAGCCACTACTTCTTCAAACCATGTAGAAATAATTGTAATACATGAAGCAAGTTGTGAATGTTTCTGGTTAAGAGCAATAAATCAACATGTTCGAGTATCATGCGGATTATCTTATAAGGAAGAAACTCCAACAACTTTGTATGAGGACAATGCGGCATGCATAGCTTAACTTAAAGGCGGTTATATCAAAGGAGATAGAATAAAACACATTTCTCCGAAATTCTTCTTTACACATGACCTTCAAAAGCAAGGAGCAATTGATGTCCAGGAATTCGCTTAAGTGATAATCTAGCAGATTTATTCACTAAGTCACTTCCTACATCTTTTTTGAGAAATTAGTGCACAAAATCGGATGCGTTGATTGAGAGATCTTCAAGGATACTCCTAAGAGGGGAGACATATTGTACTATTTTTTTCCTTAATCAAAGTTTTTATCCCAATGGGTTTTTCTTGATAAGATTTTTAATGAGGCTCTATATTTCCACTATGAGGATATTGTACTCTTTTTCCTTCACTAAGATTTTTTCTCATTGGGTTTTTTCTTAGTAAGGTTTTAATGAGGCATATCCATGATGGACATCCAAGGGGGAGTGTTATGAAATATTATCCATTTATGGATGTCCTAATCTTTAGCTGATTCAGTTAATATTTGATTTGATTAGATAGAATCTGTATGATTTGATGTGATATTATCTCTCTTCCTTTTACTATAAATAGCCCTTTGGATACTCCATGTAGAGTACCTTTTGATATTATCAATAAGACTATTCTTTCTCTTCTTCTCCATTATTCTCTCTATTCTTATTCTTTATAACAGATTTCAAATTTTCTCTTTCATTTTTCTATTATACTCTCTATTCTACTAATAAAAATTGGATACATATTTAATGATGTCATCACCCATTATCTATAATTCAATCATATTGTTTAACTATTTATTACTTTTACACATGGTAAAAATTTATTGCGAAGATAAAAAGTGGGACAGGAAAAGGGAACATGTGATTTTTGTTCCATGTCAAATGTATTTTGGAAGATCTTTAATTAGCTAGAGACAATTTGATTCCACCATTATATTATTCATCCCATTGTCCGGTAGTTTCATGCCTTCCAAAATATCACAAGCTTCGAGCATGATTGGAATTGGATGGATATCAATTTTGAAGCTACCATATGCAAGAAAAGTATCAAATAAAGAGGAATTATATATGCACACATTCATATTTACATCATACTCTTCCACCTCATTACAAGACAAAAGGGGAGTATAAAATACCAAGGATAAAATGGGAAGAGAAAAGATAAAGGAAAAAATAACGTACAAAACTTCTTATTTCTCTCTTTGTCTTGTTTTTCTCTCACACCCACCTTCCCTCAAAAGTTTTCATCTCTCTCTTTTGTCACGTTGCTCTCTCATTCTTCATTATTTACAGGAAGAAGGAGAAGGAGAAGGAGAATCAAGATCTATGGACAGCACACAAAATTAATCATTATGCATGAAGGCTTAATTCATTCCATTTTAATTTTTCATGTACTTGTGGTTTATAACTTTTTTCATACATGTTTATAACTTTTTGCATACTGATTTATAACTTTTTTATATATGGTTTCACATTTAATCCCGAACTTATTTAGTATATATCCTTAATTAGTTTACAATTTTTGTGTCCTGGTTTACAACTTTTTACATATGATTTACAACTTTTTAGGTATTAGTTTATAATTTTTCGTAACACGCATTTATAATTTTTTAACTCCAGTTCCAATAGTAATAGCAAATCTCAACTTTTTACATAGCCATTTTTAGTCCGTTTTGTTGCTAAAAAATATGGAAAAAAAAATTATCCATGTCTTAGGACATAAACCACAAACATATGAAAAATCAAATGGAATGAGCTAAGTCTTCATGCATAAGGATTAAATTTATATGTTTCCAATAAATTTTGATTCTCTTCTTCTTCTTCTTCTTGTAAATGATGAAATATGAGAGAGAACGTAACAAAAGAGATAATAAAAGCTTTTGAGGGATAGTGGGTGAGAGAGAGAGAGAGAGAGAGAATGAGTTTTGTATGTTACTTTTTCCTTATCTTTTATCTTTCCATTTTATCCTTTGTATTTTATACTCTCTTTTTGTCTTGTAATGAGATGGAAGAGTATAATATAATTATGAAGGTGTGCATCTATCATTCCTCCCAAATGAAATCGTAACTTGTAAACAATATATCATAATCATTTGAAAAACATCATCCCAATCACACGAAAGGAAAAAAAAATGCGAATTTGAAAGTCTTTACCACCGATATATCAATAAGCTATTTCATCTTTTCCTCTCAAAGAATAAAAATTTAAAATAAATTAAAACTCACATGATACACAATTGTAATATTTATTGGATTTGGTTAGGTTATTGAAGTTCCAACCAAGATCAACGAAGACAATAGTGCATTGGGTTGATTCTTTTTTTTAAATAATTATTATTCCTCCGACCAAATCAACCTGCATATTTGAATTGGGTATGGTTAAATATGCATAAATCGCGAATCAAGAATTTTACACGAGTTTCAGCTTGAGTTTAAGTGGAGCACAATTGAACAAGTTGTGTTTTTAGAGAAAGATATCTGCTCAAGCTTCAAATATGTCGCTTGTGAAATAAAAAAATCTCGTCATATCATTTTCACATTTAATGAGAATAGTCTTGTATTCAAAATGTGCAAGAATATCTTGCAAAACCAAAAATGAAAAAAAATCAAATAAAACAAACTTAACATATCTCAAATAAAGAAAAAAAAAACATAATGAAGTCATACATCATCCCAGGATGTCAGAACAAACCAATCGCATATTTGTTATTTTTAAAGAACTAGTAGTGCAAAACATCAACTAACTATATATTTCCCTAATGGCTAATTTCACCCAATCTCCTTCAAATTGAAAAAAATAAAATGAAAAATTGGTGTGTATGACCAATCCAGTTTCTTTGGGGTTATTTTATCTTTTATTATTTTATGCAACAAACCAACAAGCCACTTTGTAGGTATTAGTTTAGGAAAATACTATGTGGCTCGAAAACCACTGGTATGAAGTAATGAGGAAACATCCACTTCAATTCAATTTCTTTTTTAAATTTTACCTATCATTTTTTATTTTTAAAAGTATCAAATGCTCACCATATGATTGGTTTTCGTGTGTTATTTACGAAAAGTTTTTTGTAATGGCAAGCATTGCTCGTTACTTTATTGTTTGGCTGCTCCTTTTTGCTCCTATAACTAGGGTTTATAGTGGAAGATGGAAGTGAGAACCCTAAATAGAAATTCAAAAGGTTTAACGAGCAATGAAGTGCCGAGCAGGTCCCGTAGCTCAGTTGGTTAGAGCGTTGGTCTTATGAGCCGAAGGTCGCGGGTTCGAGCCCCGCCGGGACCACCTTTTTCATTCAACTATTTTATTATATTATTTTATTCTATTATTAAGCCTAAGTTTTAGTCAACGTATCACAGTTCTCCACGTTGTACCAGATGTACCAGAAACACGACGTAACGCTGTACCAGAAACAATCATCAGCCACGCCATCTGTCTTAGGGTTTCCCTTCATACCAACGGCCGACAATTGGTCCACGTCGAGACCTTAATTTAAGGAACTACACCTGCCTGTACCAGATGAACCCCACGGCTAACAACATGAACCTCGTCATCGCAGTCAATCATGGACTCACGCATCCCCATCCACTCTATGTTTTTCGTCTTCCTCCCAGCCAATAACATTAACCCAAAAGGAGAAAATATAAAAATAAAAATGATAACAAGAAATCCGTTTCCATAAGAAAAATTATTAGATACACATTACTAAATATGTGCCTAACATATACATCCGTAATAAAATTAAAATGACACTAATTTTGAAGTATTGATATATTATCATCTAAGCACATATTTTTATTTGTAAGTTTTCTATAATAGTAGATAATTAACTTGAATACTTTAGCAAATATAATAATACATGATTGTATGTCTGGGTAAAATTTTTTTTAATACTAAAAGTACATATAAATTAAATTCAATTAGAATTTAATTAAGATACAAAATTAAATAAGGTAATTACAATTGAATAATAAAAAATTATGTCAACATGAAATGGTATAAAGCATAAATATATAACTAGATAAATATAGTGTAATATATATATATATATATAATATTAAAAAAAGCTTAGCTCTACTTCATTGCATTTTTATCATTCATTTTTCAAATTAATCATAACATGTGGGTAAATTTTTAACTCAACAACCCATTTTAAGACAATTTTAATATACATAACATATACTATCTAGTCTGATTTAAGAATTATCAAATAGAAAAAAAAATATAAAAAATGACCCCCAAGTTTTTTCTATATAACTATATACTTTTATTTGCAAGATGCAAATGTATGTTGGTGAGCAGAAAGTATAATATACACGGAAGCGCGAAAAAGCCAAGCCATCAGCATCAAGCTATTGCCATCGTTTGTTCAGCTGTCATCATAAAAAATCCAACCAACTGTGCTACGCCAAGGTACTGCACTTTCCCCTTGCATACGTTGGTCGAGGACTTGAGGTTTTCACACACATAATAAAAATTTCCCGTTTATTATTATTATTATTTTTATTTTGTCAAGTTCAACATTATGCACAAGGGAATTAAAGCTGGCTTACTGGGCCACGGCAATCCACATTCCACACCCACCTTTTATTCTCTCTCTCTCTCTCTCTCTCTCTCTCTCTATGCTTTCATTTCATCTTTCCTTCCTCTTTACTTCAACACTCATATTATCTTGCCACACATATCTTGGTTGCCCAATTGAGGAAAAAGGGGCCTCCTTTTGGACCATTTACACCTTCTTCTCTGGTATGTATGTCACTCTGACCTCCCCTACAGACCCGGATGCATTTTTTTTGGTTTCTTCTTGTGTCATTGCTGAGATTTTCAATTTTGCATGTGTTATTTTGGGTTGGTTGACTTGATGAGTTGATGAATTGTGCCATATTTTGGCCAGCTTGCTACTTGCTTTGCAATGAATCTTGTTAGTTCTTAATTCTTTTTTGCTTTCAGCAGTTGAGTTGTTGATCCATGCTTCTGATGTTCTGACTGCTGGTAATGGTAGATCAAAGTATTAGTTTGACTTGGAAGACCGTGTAGTGTGATTGCTTTAATTTCTCTTGTACCTGGCTTGGTTGTTATGGCTGGAAATACTTGTATTATTGTATTGGGAAGGAAAGCCTTGTTGCTTTTTGTTATTAATTTTAACTGCATGGCCTATATTAATCTATACTTATTACTTAGCTTTAATACGTGCAGTCTAATGCTTTCTTTCCTGTGTAACAAACTGTGATCCTGCCTGATGGGCATAAGCTTTTCTGACCTTATTGCAACTGCTGATATAATCCGGGATATTTTATATCTGTAACATAAAGTTTCATGCATGCAGAGCTGTAAAAATTGCATAGAATATATTGGACCCTATTACAAATTACTTTATCAGTCTTTTAAAAGCATGTATTCATGCTGAGACTAATGTTTGCAGAAGTAGGTTTATGGCTTCGTTTAATTATTTGAATAAAAATAACTAACAATGACTATTCTCCTCTTCTGGCTATTTGTTTGCTTTGTATGGATTTCTTGTGGTTAAGAACAGCATACTTAATTATGTATTTGTGGAATGATATGCTAATATTTGTTATATTGTTAAAAATACCCTCAGGACTATGTTAATTTGAAAGAAGTTATTTCACATCAAGAATGGGTTCAGGCGATTGGTTTAAGACATTAATTAGCTTAAGAAAATCAAAAGAAGGCAAATCAAAGAAAGCAAAGGTACAATGCACTTCCTGTCAATTTTAGTTTCTTCATCAGATACTTGCAGGTTTAAGTTGCATGAGTGTCAAAATGTTGATTGTAAGCATCTGTATCTGCATTATTTTCCTGAGAAACCAAGTTAGTTGTTGAATTTTATTGCCATTTATCTTGTATTGGTACACTATATTGTAACTGCTGTTTGGATGGTTCTCGTTTCTAATTATAAATTCTAATAAGTTGGTTCTAGAGTCTAGACCAGACTTAATCATCGCCCAGCACCAGAATTGAAATGACCAATATTCTGTCCAAACACAGTACTATGCTGCCATGAATTAAAAATCAAATCAGTTTAGAAGCCTTCTATCTTGATATCCAAAATCTGTAACTGCAATATGCCTCTGAACTGAAGTAATTATTTGTCAAACAGATCTTATAGAAGGTAAAATTTTATTTGAGTTTGGCATGGTGATGCATTGGGGAACAGTGGGTGTTGTTGTTTATAACAAGCACCTGGTTAATTTGTTTATGTTTAGGCTGAAGCAATACCATTTATTACCAAGCATTAAAAATTGATTTTTTATGGGGGCCATTGTAACAAGAATGTTTCTATCTCCATATCTGGTCACAACTTGAGACAGGGTACTTTAGCTCGGGAGAAACTAAGTGCTTTAAACTCAAACGATCATACAGGAAGTTTGGCAAATGGTACTAAAAGTGAAAATCTTGTGTCAGTTGAAAATATTGCTGCAACAAGGATCCAGACTACATTCCGGGCTTACAAGGTATGTCTAGTTCAAAGTTTTGCAGATAGTATTTCTTTAAGTAGAGTCTAACTCCTATCTTCTGATTCTAAAGCAAACTTGGTTAGACTTAGCAAGCTTGGTTAGACTCCAAGCTTGCTGGGTTAGACTCTAATATTACAAAGTCTAACCAAGCTTGCCAAGTCTAACCATGCTTGCTAAGTTGGTTAGACTCTGCAGAGTTCAAAGCTTTGTAGAATGGGCAAACTTGGTTGCTCTGGAGTTAGAGAAAAATCATACACTATGCAACATCTTTCAGTATATGTGTTGACTCCTGTTTATTGTCTTCTTATGCAGTCCATTTATGACTACAGCTCAGATATGTAGATGTAGCTATGTGTTACTTATTCATTATAGTACAAACCTTTGTTATATCTTCTGCTGATTTTTGTTTTGCAATGCGGACTTTTAAACCTGTCAGGCTCGAAAAGCTCTACGCCGCTTGAAAGGGTTCACAAAGCTGAAGATTGTAACACAAAGTTACTCCGTTAAAATGCAGGCTAATACTGCTATAACTTACCTTCATTCATGGAGCAAAATACAGGCTGAGATTAGAGCTCGACGAATGTGTATGGTGACAGAAGACAGGATCAGGCGGAAGAAACTAGAGTCTCAACTTAAACTCGAGGCAAAGCTCCATGATCTGGAGGTAACCTTAGCTTGCCCTAATTTTCTTTATGTTTGTTTCGGTGACAAACGTAAATTTTCTTCTTATGAAGTTCCTCTAAGTGAATCTTCAGTTATTTTATTCAGAGGCTTGGTTTTGGTGGTAAAGAAGTGGCTCCTTTTCATATTTTATTAGTACTTATTAGATGCATTTCTAGTAACTTAATAAGTCACTAGGAGCTGCCTTTTCTCTTTTCTGTAGTTGTAACTAGTAAGTTGAATTATTCAGTGAAATATGAACTAAACATGTGTAATCAAAATCAATTCCAGAGATCACATCTTGAAATCATTCGTCATTGTAATGGTTCACAGTTTTCTAGATACATGAGCTTGTTTGAACTCAATTCAGTTAAGTTTTTTCTGAGCGCTAGATGAAATAAATTACAGGTGGAATGGTGTGGTGGTTCTGAAACCATGGAGGAAACCCTTGGAAGGATACATCAGAGAGAAGAAGCAGCTGTTAAGCGGGAAAGAGCCATGGCATATGCCTTTTCTCATCAGGTAGGTTGATCCTAGGAAATGTCTCATTATCTTGTTTGACCTGATCCAACTGAAAACCAAATTAAATTCTTATGAATTGTAGTGGAGGGCCAACTGTAGTCAGAGCCAACTGCTAGGTAATTGTGAACTTGGCAAATCTAACTGGGGTTGGAGCTGGAAGGATCGCTGGATTGCTGCTCGCCCATGGGAAAGCCGTGTCCCCACCGTGCCCATTAACCCAAAGAAAGGTCATAATCAGCAGTCAAGCAAGAAGGATAAGAGCACATCAACACCTAAAACACCTGCTTCAGTTAAACCTTCTTCAACCAATCCAAAAGGGACCCGTCCTGTGGTAAATGCAAAAGGGTCCACAAAAGCTAGGAGATTGTCTTATCCAACCACAGAAAAAACTGTGGTGCATGAATGAGTGCAACGAGTCCTCAGAAGTGGTTGCCAAGACAAAGCGCACTTTTAAGTATCAAGCCTATTGCATAACTTGAGCTGAGTCAGGTTGAGTTTCAATTTGTTGAAGTCCATTAAGTCAAGATAAAAAGCCATCTTATTTATTCATTGGGTTGGTTCCAATCTGTGCATATGAAAGTGACTTAAATTCAGACCACTTTCGAGAATAGGTCAACAGACCTGCATTTGGGTGTGATTTGTTGATTGCTTCTGTTTATTTTCTTTCTCAATCTTGTATATTCATGGAAGACAACTTGTAGATAGAATACTATCTATTTTTGCCCCCCTTCACTGTTGTTGTAATATAAGTTTCTAAGATGTGACTCCCTGTTTTTTATTTCCTTATGGTTAATTATCACCATTTTGAGATGGGTTGTGCAGCCTCCTTGTGCTCCGATTCCATTTATAGGTTACACAATGCTATACTACATATCATTGTTAAACTCTTTCTACTTCGTAACTATGTTGATTATACACATCCACTCCCCTGTCGAACCAACTTATTTAGTGACAAATCACGCATAGTACCATATTTTTAGTTGAATAGATTCAATTTCCATACTTGATATATATTAATTGTCCAAAAAAATATTCAGCTGACAGTATATAGTAATAGAAAGAGCATAGCTCCAGCTGGAGAGTGGAGGGTGTAGGCTACCTATTGAGATAAGTTATATGAATCATTCATCTGACGCATTTCTCTACATCTATATTATGTCTACTACTAAAGTACTTGACTTTTTTTTGTCTTAGTTTATCTTTATCAGCAAATTTAACGGGGTGTTTGAGAAAGGGTTTAGATAAATTGAAGTACAAAAATCATTTCTCTTTAGTAGGGATACAAGGGGATGTCTGGAACTTGGAATTTTATTTTCACGGCTGTATGTTTCATAATTCAATGTGAGCCTCTTCATGCCAACAAGTACAGTGTGCAGCTATCATTATGTCCGACAAAGGAGAAGATAGAATAACCTGTCAAACTGCCACCGATCTAAACTCTAAATTATTTTTTCATGAAAGAAATCAACCAAAAAATTGGCACCAAGTCATTCAATGCCAATATTGCCATTTATTTGGGTGCTGTGAACATGCTTGGTTTTTGGTTCAGAGAGTCAAAGGGTGGCTACTCAATCCGCGGATGCAGGTTGGTCCATAGGGCAATAGCTGCTGCTTTGCATAATACTATTCACTTACACAAAATTACATTTAATTTGACGCCTAATTTAAAAGCCTGCGTTGCCTATACTCGGAGTAGAATAGTTCCCACAAAACGAACACAAAAAAAAAACCCAAAAAACTCTCCCTTTCTTTTCATGTCAGTAATCTAATCCATTTGTTATATGGCAAACTTTATTGGTGCAACAGGTTTATTACCTGACAATTATACGATACAATTCGATTATTGATCACATTCTCAATATGGACTTTTTATATGCTACATAGAGAAGGGATATCCTGAAATAAAGAGATCAATTCTCAATCTTCAAATATAAAAGCTCATAAAAATTGGCACAATCCAAATTTTAAAAGTGATAATTCTAACCAATGATGAATTTACATTTCTTTTCATTATATTGATCTAAGGGTAGAACTCCTCATTTTATTATCTAAAGTGAGATCCACTTTAGAGGATCCAAATTCTTTCTCATGAAACAGTTGCTTCAAAAGCTGCTACTGTTGATAACCAACAGCCTCATTGTTTCATCACTGGCCCCTTTCTGTTCTTTTATGGTAAGTATTTACATGTGATATCAAGCTAATGAGGCAGTATCACTATCGAGAGAACCTTCCAAACTTGAAGAGCAATAATGTACACTTAAGATCAATGTTAATATAAGAATCCTTAAAATATGGATGAATAATAAAAATTCGGCATTTCCTACTCAGCTTCTATAATTCCTGCATTAGCTAGCAAGTTTGTTGAATTAAATAATTTATCATTTATGAATATGATCAGCCATACAGGATGAAAACAACAAAGATCAAAATTTTGGCACCATAGTTTCCTGCTCAAATTTTGCAATAGCAATAACTCTAGTTGCTTACTTGCCTAATAGTTTGACAAATTTCACAGTCATGTGTGTATCATTAATGTGAGATATTGGGATTTGTGGTAATAAACCTGTCTTTGTTAGTTTGTTATTGATAAAGAGTGAAGAAGATGGGTGAACGGTGTAGGAGAACAAAAGAAGTTACTCATGGTACTTTTCCACTTTAAGGAAATTAATATTTGTTGCCAAAAACAGTTACTCCTTGAAATCATCTGATCAAGGAATCTCAACCAATCAACCTACCATCAAATTTCATTAATTTCGACAGTTTCAAGGCATCATTGGCACGTCTTACGCATGACATTATGGCAATAGTACTTAACTGCCAATTGAGTAGTCATGGCTTCCATTGTGAAAGAGTATCAACATTCAACATAGCTCTCTCTCTCAAAGTTGATGGATTCTTTCAATGCCAATGGAGGATCATCAGAGAGGCTCAAGGTCTTGGCACAACAACTCAGCCTTTACAAGCCCCCACCAATACCATTCTCGGAAGACATATTGGAGCAGTTCAAGGAAGAAAGTGTTGTTTCTTCGCATGCTCCTAACAATGAAAAAATCAGACTCAAGAGAGCTGCTGTTTTGATCTGCATCTTTGAAGGGGATGCTGGGGATCTTCGTGTGATACTCACCAAGCGATCTTCCAAGCTCTCTACTTACTCGGGTCAGTCCAGTTTCTTACAAGTGTTGTTTGTCTAAAGGTTTCAAAAGGAAGATAACTTATGTCATCATAAAAAAAATTGTATCCTCTTCTTCCTTACATTGTTTAGGTTCTGTGAATTTAGAGGGGATGGGGGTTTTCTGTGTTGACTGTTGGTGTTGTTTTGCAGGTGAAGTGGCCTTGCCTGGTGGGAAAGCAGAAGAAGAGGATAAGGATGATGGAGACACTGCAAAAAGAGAGGCAATGGAAGAAGTTGGGTTGGACCCAAAGCTTGTTAATGTTGTTACTTTTCTTGAACCATTCTTCTCTAAGGTATGAGTTCTATTTGATACTATACTACTTGAAGTAACTCATAAAGCTGCATGATTGATGTGCCCGCCTGGGTAGTAAAGCAAGACTGAGTACTCCAATTATGTGCCATTAGGAATTTTACTTCTAATATATACATGCAAGGAAGCAGAAATTTAAAGCATCATACCACCTGGATATGCTAGAGTTTTCTTATCAAATTCTTTGGATAGAGATAAACCTCAGCTCATTTTCAAAATTTAGTTTTTAATGTCACTTGTTTTGAATTTGTTTTTGAAATTCCACGTGCGTTAGATAGTTGGACACCCTAATATGTTTGTATTTTTCTCTATAGACTACAGGGTTCTATTGTCTGTACTCCGTATTTATGGTCAGAGTTTGGAGAGCTTTTCAAGACTCATTAAGATTTTATAATGGCAAATCTGAGGATGCAACATAGTTATCAGTTTGACAACTCTAGTATGGTTTATACCAAGACAGGTTCAATGAATTGCAATGTCTTCCCTGAGATGATTTTGGACTCTAGGTTAAATTATTAAATTAATGTAAGAAAGGACACGTACATCTAAGTAAACAATTCATTTAAGAGAAGCATAAAAAATTGGGTCACAGAAAAAAGCTAAGTGCACAGAAATATTTGACCAAAGTGGAAGTAAACCCCTTTTTCTTCCTTTTGTATAGTACCTTATAATAGTGGTTCCTGTGATTGGCATACTTCATGACAAAAAAGCATTCAAGCCTGTTCTGAATCCTGCTGAAGTGGAAGCTGTATTTGATGCACCTTTAGAAATGTTTCTCAAGGTGCACTCTTAATTTTATTTCCTGTTTTCGTACTTTTTATTACATCTAAAGTTTGTCTAAAGTCATTACTTTGATCAGGATGAAAATAGGAGTCAGGAGGAGAGACAGGTGATGGGAAAGAAGTATCTCATACATTTATTTGACTATGAAATCGAGCATAAGAAATACCTCATATGGGGTTTAACAGCTGGCATCTTGATAAGGGCTGCATCAGTTGTGTACCAACGGCCTCCAGCTTTTAAGGAGCAGAATCCTGTATACAAAATTCCTGATATAACCAAGGAAACTGTAATGCATTGAATTCAACGTTTACTGTATTTAGTCCACGATAGTTGTTATTCCTATAATAATCACAACTATAGATTTTAAGAATCCAAGGTGGGTGCTTATAGTATTTACTAAGACAGGAAACAAGGTTGGCGCTTAGCTGCTTATATTTACTGAGAAATAAAAAGGGTAGTGTAGCAGCACTTGAGTTCATATTCCTGCTTACATAATGTCATCATGAAGTTGAGGAACTTGAGGACGTTGAATCCCAGACACATTTGCTGACTAATAAATTGTTCTTTCTCGGTTCTTTTAGGTCAGATTGTCCTTTTTCAACCTAGAAATTCTTGTAAGAATTGCGGGGCTCAAAAGTAGAAGGTAATTTGGTCTTCTCATTTGTTGTTATTGGATACTACTTTGATTCAATAATTAGAGTAAGATTACGACATCTGGACATTTGGCTTTGTAATTTGTCAATTTATGTTATGAAAGAAAGGAACCGTGTGGCGTTTGCCACAGGATGAAGTTCATTGAATTTTTCTCTAAAAAAGAAAATTCTCTCTGATTATTTTGCAAATTTTAATGCCTGGATCTTTCTTTTTGATTTTTGGCCTACAATGCTTGCTTGAATGAGTGAATCTTTCTCCATCCGCTATTTTCGTTGCATGGACCATGAAGCTGTGCTATATTGTACCCATAGATACTCTTCTCTTGTACCATGGGGAAAAAGGCCCAGCTCAAAATTAACAAGGACAAAAGGTCAGTCATCAAATTGGAAAAAAAGAGATGTTTAGTGTAAATCATTTATTTATAATAAGTTTATAACTCTATAATATAAAGACACAAAAACAATCCATTCCTTGTACTTGTTTTGGCTTCATATATTTTTATACTATAGAGCTGTAAATTTATCATATAAAATTATTATACATTAAATATTTCTGGAAACAAAAATGCTAGCAAATGTGAAGCAGCAACATTAAGAAGTAAGAACTAACTTCTAAAAGTTTAAGGAAGTGTTTAGAACTTGTTTGATTTGAGTTTTTAATTTTTATTTTTAGTTTTTTAAATTTTATAAAAGAACAGTTTTCAATTTTTATTACTAGTTTTCAATATTTCTTTTACAAAAGTTAAAAAATTGAAAATCAAAACTAAAAATTTAAACCAAATAAATCCTTAATACTTTAAAACCTATTAATCTAACTCCATATAATAAGGTTTTTAATTGTTTGGTCAGCATACTTCCAGCGAGAAAAAAGACCAAAAAAAGAAAGAGTGATAGAAAATGAATAGTGCTCCTTATGGTCTCCCTAGAAAAGCCAACCAGTTGTTGATTTGATTTTCATCATCTTAACCAATGGTTAAATATAAAAAATATCATCCATTAACACCTTCTACAGGTCCATCTGCTATATTTTAGTAAAGAGTAAAATTAGCACCCCACAACAACATCCAAAGCGGAAAACTTTGAAGGGGAAAATGGGATCAAACAATTCCGAGGTACGAGGTTCCCAGAGATTACAAGCTTTGCTTCATTACTTCCAACCTTCCATACACAAAAACCCCCACAACTTGCCCCACAACCAATTGACCTCAAACCCCACCAAGAGAGCTGCAGTTCTGATCTGTATCTTCGAAGGTGCCGATGGAAATCTCAGAGTTATTCTCACCCAAAGGGCTTCTCTCTCTCAACCCACTCCGGTTAGACTTTTTTTTTTCATTAAATATCTAAATTAGTCACTCAGAAAATCAGGTACAAGTCCCTTGGATTTTAAAAGTTCTAAATTGGCCTATGTCATTTCAAAAAACAAATTGATCCTCTATGCAATGTAAGAAGGGATCGATTTATCCCCTTTTTAATTATACGGATGAACCAATTTATTTATGTATTTTTTTTAAAATGTAAAGAACCAATTTAAAATCTTTAAAATCTGAGGGATTACTTTGTGTCAATAGAGGGACTAATTTGAAAATTTTATCTTTTTTGTTTTTCATTTTCAACCATCCCCATTTCCTCCAAGTCGCGAAGTTTGAGTCTTTTTTACCAAACCTCAAATGGGTTTGTGTTGTTGTGTGCAGGTGAGGTTGCTCTGCCTGGTGGCAAAAGGGAAGAAGGCGATACTGATGATGTGGAAACGGCTTTGAGGGAGGCTAAGGAAGAGATTGGCTTGGACCCTTCTCTTGTTTCTGTTATTACTCTTCTTGAGCCCTTTCAGACTAAGGTATGTACTTTCAATTGTTTAGGCCTTTAGGATTGTGTATTTATGTCAGTTCCTTCTTCTTCTTCTTCTTCTTTTTTTTTCATTTTTTCACTTCATCTTTGTTTTGTTTGGTAGCAATTGCTGAGAGATTGTGCTACTCACAATTTGACAAAATTATATATAAGGAATATAGAGACTTTTTCCTTTTTTTTCCCTACGAGAATATATAAGTATTTTTCGCAATTGCATGTCACTAGTCAAATTATTTTCTGCACAAGAAATTAGCTGCATTGTTCTTCTTCTAATTTATGCGTGACTCAATTCCTTCACACAGTGGTTTTTGATTGCAGTATGGCATTACAGTAATACCTGTGGTTGGGATATTGTACAACAAGGATGCATTTTCACCAGTTTTAGATTCAACTGAAGTTGAAGATATATTTGATGTTCCATTGGAGATGTTCCTCAAGGTTGGTACTAAAGTTCCAGCGCTTACTTATATTTTGTACTCTAATTTTTATATATTGGTGAAAAATTCTGTGCACTCTGATATGATTAAATTCAAATGAACTTATTTTTCGACATAATGGTCTAATGCAGAATGACAATAGGAGAGCTCAGGAAAGGGAATGGAGGGGAGAGAAGCATCTTGTACATTATTTTGATTATCAGATTGGGAATAAGAAGTATGTGATATGGGCTCTAACTGCTGCCATCTTGATTAGGGCAGCTACCGTTTTACTTCAACGGCCACCAGCGTTTCTAGAAAAGAGGCCTAAAATATGGGGAGGAATTACTGAAAATGACATGATAATATTACAGAATAGTTCCAAGTAGTATTATTGTTATTATTATTTTTACATCTTTTAAGTTTGTATGATAATTATCCACCTGGAGCTTCTCTGCATTTTTTTGGCAATTGAAAAACAAATTAGAGAGGCAAATTGAATTTGTCATAGCCAAAAGTTCCCAACTAATAATATGCATCTTATCGTGTAGGTAATACTTTCTTAGTGTGTATTCTGCATCCATTTTCTGGTATTCTAGAGATATTTATATATTTAATACTTATTCTCTATATACTACTATGTCAAGAGACTTTTGCTATTTGTTATATATACTATATATAAAGATGATTGACATTTTGAAGGAGCTATAATATAAAATATCTATAACTATACAATAAAAGTGTAAAGTTTGAGGGAACTTTGGCACCCATAGTCTCCCTTTCCTCCGCCTTTGAGTAAGCATATTTGGAAAACAAGTGGGAGTGTTAATAGATTTTGCAACTATAAAATTGATTTTGTCAAAATTTTAACATGTTTGGTTTTACAGTATGACACAATTCTATCTAAAATCAATTATAGTAGAAGTGAAAAGTTATTACTTCTAGATTTTTACTATTGTAATCCTTGTCAAAATCATTTCTCATATCAAACTATCAAATATAAATCACTTTATCTCAAAATTAATTCTAACAAAATCAATTTTAAAAAAATCAATTCTATTCAAAATTTATTCTACAAATGCGAAATTAAACACACACTAAATCTATCTTTTGATATTACGTCTACTTGTAGATAGTAGATCACCAGATTCATAACAAATCTCAAATATCACCATTTTGGAGGGTGCAATTTAGTCAGAAGTTTTGATCTATTAGCAGAAATCCATCTGTCATGTTCACTTGTTCAGTTGGTTTTAGTGTTTTTCTTGTCAGCCAGTAGAACTTCCAAGAATGATTCTTTTATTCTGTGCACTAATGTTTCAGTGGATTTGTCCAATGGACTGACTACGCCTACCACATATTCATCCCTCAATCTTTAATAAGGATAGCTAGGAGGCTCGATTTAATTGAGGAATCAATCAGCTTAATTATTTAAAATAAAAGAATAAGTGGTTGAACAAGTTAAACATTACAAATGGTTGTGCATGTTACTTGAGCACACATTCAGGAACATGCAAAAACTTCTCCAACATAAGGGCTGAGATAAAGTAAGAAGAATGGTTCACTATAAGACTGCAAAAAGTAAATCTTTAGATTTTATCAAAATGATTTAAACTAAAATATCCACTCATGATGTTTTTAAGTCATTATATAAATTTCAAATAATCTTTAATTTTAACCATTCATTCATGTATATTTATGTCACATATATTTTCTCCAACCACTCTCGTGATCACGAGTCTAACTTGATAATATGCCCCTAGCAAATGATACCTCCGATTCTTCCATTGCCGATTGCTGCGGTATTTGAGACAACTTTGGAGCGGCATATATGGGAGGGGAATCATAAAAGCATATGTAAAAATATACTCTCATATTTATTTTGGTGTGTCTGATAAACTAAAAGGCAAACTGAAGTAAACTATGCAATGAAGTTCTAGAGAATATGTAGATAACTCAGCCAAAAAGGTTAGACCACCACGTAATTTTAATAAAATAGTCACACTTGTTTCATTTTATTTATTTATTTTTTCTTTTTTCTAATTTATGCTAATACAAGAACCAAAGTTCTCTTTTCGAGTCAGCTGAAGCTTATGATCTCCCCAATAAAATTTCCCTACATAAACTTATCAGCAGTACCTTTAGCAAGCTACAGATACAGAAGAAAACAGAGAAAGACCCTTGTTGCATGAAAATGCTTGGAATCCCCCGTGTATATGGAATTTCTGAATCTTGCTCATGTTTAAGAACAATGCAACTCCCCACAAAAAGAAAAAAAAGGTGAAACTGCAAATAATGAAAGTAGTAATATACTCATCAAATAGCTGGGCACACAGACCGTGTTATATCTATCATCCTCAGCTAAATACCTCATAAAATTTCTCAGTGACAAGTAAACCTGAGTCTATTGACTCCAATGGATCCTTTCTAAGACGGTGCCTCAAGCAGTTAGGGATGACAGTAGCAATATCCTCTGCAGTCACTTTGTTTCTTCCCTTCAGAGCAGCCAAAGCTTTCGCGGATCTGTTCGTTACTATGTCTCCCCTTAATCCATCCACATTCAACTCCGCACAAACCTTGGAGATTTTCACCTTGAGATCTTGATCAATTTGAACAGAAGAAAGAGAACTCCTTGCTGAGGAAATTTGGTTCTGGAGCTTCTCCTGTTCAGCTTTGTAAGAGTCACGGAATTCCTTCGGGTTCTCATCAAATCGAGCTCTTTCCTCAACAATCTTCACTCTAAGCTCAGCATCCCTAACAGTCCCCACTTGAGCATGCATGCCAAACCTATCCAGCAGCTGAGGCCTGAGTTCACCTTCTTCAGGGTTGCCTGAACCAATCAGGATAAACCGAGCAGGATGCGAAATGGAGATACCCTCTCTTTCCACTGTGTTCCAGCCTGATGCAGCAGAATCCAACAAGACATCCACCAAGTGATCATCCAAAAGATTAACTTCATCAACATATAGGATTCCCCTATTAGCTTTTGCTAGTAGTCCAGGTTCAAAGGCCTTGACACCTTCGGTCAGGGCTTTCTCAATGTCAATTGTTCCACACACTCTATCTTCCGTAGCTCCCAATGGCAAATCAACCATGTTAATTTTGCTTAAGACAACCTCAAGCTTCTCTCCTTTCAGAACACAGTCTCTCACTTCAACACCCATGAATTCTGGATCTTCTGGGTCTGAGTTATAAGGGTCACCAGCAACAACCTTGATTTCAGGAAGCAAGTCAACTAATGACCTAACTGTTGTGGATTTCCCGGTTCCCCTATCTCCCATGATCATGACACCTCCGATCTTGGGATCAATAACATTAAGAAGAAGGCAAAGCTTCATCTCATCCTGTCCAACTATAGCAGAAAATGGATACACTGGCCTCTGACTTTCTTTAGAAGCAATGTTCTGAGCCTGCATATGAAAAATTCACATAGTTGGCATGTTATTAGAAACATACAGTGAAAGAAAAGAAGAAACAAACATTGAGGTAAAAAAAATGCATGAAATAAATTGAAGGGACACAAGATAAGTTCAAACAAGGATATATTTTCATTCCTTTATTTTTGACCTTGCTGCTTTCTTCCTATCAACCACAATTTAGATGTGTAAGAGTACTAGAAACTTTCTACTTCTAGATAGAATCACAGTAGAGTTTAAAATTGGTGTCTTCAACCTATAATTTATCAAAAAAGAAGATTCACTTGGATGCAGACAGGAATGACATGTAAATAAGTTAGTTAGTTCGAGTAGTGAGCAGAATTAGTTGTAATATAATGATTGATGTTTACAAATAAGCTGAATGTAGAATTTCAAATCATGAAAGGACACGTTATTGAGTAACTTTCTCTTCTCAAGCTGTTTCTCTTAGCATAGATAGTTTAGTTTGTCCATAACAGATGCCCAATGACTAAAAAAGAAATGCAAAAAGGAAGTCTTTCCAACAAACACAAACTAGATTGAAACGCTGTCAAAGACAATGAATAAAATTCTGACCTTAAAAATCGATCATCCCTTACCTACCTACCTGTTCTACAGAGTTCACTTCAGTGGCAACACTTGCAACTGAGAACTGAGGCCTTCCCTTCATGCCACGAATTCCAATTCCTCCATAAAACTTGCGCCCATTGCTCTGTCCTGCAAAGCCATTGCTCTGTCCTGCAAAGCCACAACCACTCAACATTGCTAACGATCACAAAATGCCCACAATGACCCACCTTCCCTTTCCAATTACAAACTCCCCAAGGCAAAAAAATTTAAAAACTTTGGCACAAGGAAACACTAAATACGAAATGGGTCTGCCACATGCCCTCCAAAACAAGAGGGGAATAAAAAAGAAGCTAAAGCAAAGGAAAAGGCATAAACTTGGTAAAGTAATGTACCTGAGCTTATGGAGAGAGAGTGAATGGAATACTTAGAAGAAGAAGAAGAAGGGAAGAAAGGTATCGTGAAGACAGGACTGCAATTGAGGAAGTCCCCAGCGTGGACGCCATAGACGAAGAAGAGACGTTGTGAGTGTCAATGGCATGCACTAGTTGCAGCTTGTCTCTGTTCTGTCCTTTATTCACAATTCATGGCAGCTGGCTCGCTCCTTATCAACCTCCGGGATAAGAAGATAGATTTCATTCGTATCTTTTAGCCAATGGCAATGTTCCATTTTTTTCCCCACTCTCTTCTTTATTTATTTATTTTTTCTTTTATTAAGATTACATTTACTCTTCCGTGTTTTTCATAAAAAAAATACTCACGACAGAAAACGTTTGAACAAATACTAATGTTATGGGTGAAATAAAAATGTGATGCGTAACCAAAAAAATAATAATTTTATGTGTGAAATAATAATAAAGAAACAATAACCTCGATGTTTTTAAATAATAATGTTATGTGTGAAAAAAGAAAATAATTAGGAACATGTTTGTGTGAATTATACACGATTAATTTCTCATTAACAAAGCGGCAGTATTGTTGCTATTGCATTCGGTAAGAATCAGAATATGCTGTTACTTATCTTTTGATCTAAAAATGTAGTAAAGGAGAATGAGAATGCGTTCGGAAAGAAAGGGAAGAGAAAAAAATAGACTACTCCTCAAATTGAACGGGAATTTGTGAGTTGTGATTTGTGAACTTAGTATTAGAAGTAGAGGAGAAAGGAGTTTTTTCTTTTTGGGTAGTGAAGAGAAAGGAGTTTAATATTGAAGTGAAATTTACTGAATGAAAATAAGTTGCTGAAGTTATGGTTTATATACAGGAGATACAATAATTAACTGTAACAGAAATGGATTGCAAAACGAACAAGCTAATATTTAAGGCAAGGAGATATCGGCATGAGTTTGGAGCTGCACGAATTTTAATGTAGCTGCAAGACGTACAAGCTCTTCTTAACAATGCAACAAGGTCGAAGTTTAATACTAATTCATCCAAGTACATAAAATTTGTCCAGACAGCAGCTCCAGTTCTAACATAGCATCCAGGTCCAAAGCTTATTCCAAGCCAAGAATTAGACCCTGAAAATTTGCTGAGCAAGCATCTGGTTGAGTAACACCTCCTCACTTGCAGAAGTCAGCAACAACTTGCAGCCTGAGCTATCTGTCCCAGAAGAAGGCCCTTGCATAGGTCACGCAAGATCAGCAGAACCTTATGCTCCATTTGTAGCCTCTCACGCAGCCTTTTAGCTCTTTCAGCCACATTCTTCTCACCATCAAATTTCAAGCCCAATGTCTCAGCAATTTCATCTTGAATCTTGCTATTATTTGGCTTGTGTGATACATTTGCCATGATAATCACATCAAACAACTTATCCCTCTTAGCCCTTCTCCAAACCTTCTCTATAAGATCAGCAGTTTCAGTTGAATCTGACCCACACACCCCAATGGTGTTAATATTTTTGCCATGTGTTAGGGCCTCCATAATGCCATCTAAGGCTACCGTACTAGATCGGCCGGCCTCACGGACATGGGAAGTTATCCTGCGACTGCGACCCTTTGGCTTCAGATTCCCTATGTCAATAGTTTTGACATAATCATTTTTTACCAATTGAATCTTCTCTCTGTCATCAACTGTAGCTGTATCCGAAGCAACTAGAGCTTTCCCTTTGTCCGTGCCTTGCTCCTCAACACTGGTGTTGTGGTTGTCCTCCTCCTCCATCTGCTTGCAACACCTCCAAATATATGCTCTACAAATATTGTATGCCTACTTTTAATTTCCCTGAAGAAAGTAAAACAAAATCTTTTTGACTAGGGACAAATCAATGTATAGATTAATTAGCACAGATAACAGTAATATTTATAGTACACCGCCATGAAAGATAAATAGGAGATGGAACCACGGTTTGATTCCTGAAGAGGAGTTTCTTCAGCCTCTTTAAGATTTTAGCTACAAGCCAGTTAATTCTACTATGCAGCTCGAAAAAGTAGCTGAAAGAAGTTGCACCAGAATTTTCTCAATAAAGAACTTAAATCTAGAAATGCTGACCCTATCTGTAATCCCACAGTCCAATGCTGATATTAAAGTAAGATGCTTACTTTAAAGTGATAAAAGTGGATAGCATTACTCTAACCGTGATGAACTGTATATACCAAGCTCTGTACAAGGTAATAATAATAGTTTTTTTATGAAAATTATTGATAGAAAACTTCCTTGCTGGACCAAGGATAATGTGACATCACGGCCTCAAAATGTGGTTGTCTGTGTATAGATTATTGGTTGATACAAGGACATCCTGCACTCACTCCTGTGACATGAAAAGCCTATGTTGACGAAGTAACAGCTCGTCCTTCCTCTACGTGGGTCATCTATTTCCTGTTAAGCATACATGTTAAAGTCGTACCGAACATATGGGTCCACCGTAAAACCTGCTCTTTTGGAGTACAATATAAAATATAAATGTAGATATATATCAATACAATTATACGCTCAACCTAAAACTCACTTCATCACAAACTAGAGTAAAGAAAAGAGTGACCTTTGATGTAATGGGAGGATGTTGGAGGGAAAAGGGGGAAGCTTCCTTCACTGAGAAGCATCACTTTCCTCCCTCCTCGCTATGGTTTTCTATATAAAGACAGAGAGCAGAGAGTGAGGCGGACCTTTGGGAGCTTGAAGGTCCTTTTCCTTTCTTCTTCATCAATCCCCCTCTTGTAAATTTAGAAATCTCATATCTCGTAGTGTTCAATCGGAACTTCCCCAAAACACACACTAAAGAGTAAATGCTAAATAGTAAAGTCAGATGCATGACTTTGCCCCAAAAATAAAAAATAAAAAGTGTTGTAGGATGCATAAAAAATTTAAGACTTGAGCAAGAATTGTAATAGAGACTTGAGGAGAAAACACCCAATGGACTTGTCTCTGAAGTTAAAAAAAGTGAGAAGTAACTATTCTTTAATTATTTAACAACTTATGATTATAATATATTTAATTAAATTAATGATAAATATTTTATCATTTTTTCATATTTGAGAAAAATCCACTTTTTTAAAAAATACCCTTAAATTTGAGATCTTCACTTTGATACTCCATTTCTTAGAGAGAGTAATAGAAAAACCGAGTATCATTAATTCAGAGTATGAAATATATTTGTTTTTTATTCAATCTATACTTGATTTGTCTCTGTCGATATGTGAATATGAATGTAGTTTGGCTTTTTCATAAATAAAATTTTCTTCCACGAAAAAAAATGAATTGATCTTCGAACCCAACAACCAGGCAATAGCTCTTCAGGAAAAACAAGTAATAACGAAAATAAACAGTTAGGCTATACATTTTGCAGCAGTGCATAAACACTGGAACATAATCAAAGTTTAATACTAATTTATTAAAGCACAGAAAATTTGTTCACAGAGAAAGAAGCATATGAAGTTTCCAATTTAAAACAATCACCCTATTACATAGCATTCAAGTTCCAAGCTTTATCACTGAGCCAAGAATTAGACCTTGAAAATTGCCTGAGCATGCATCTCCTTAGATAACACTTCCTCACTAGCAGAAGTCAGCAACAACTTGCAACCCGTGTGATCTGCTCCAGAAGGTATTCCTATGTTGTCCAAATCAAGGCCCTTGCAGAGATCACACAGTATCACAAGAATCTTTTGCTCCATCAGTATCCTCTCACGCAGCCTTTTAGCTCTTTCAGCCACATCTTTCTTCTCATCATCAAATTTCAAACAACATGCCCTGGCAGCACGGTGCCTTATAGATCTTTTAGCCACATCCTTATTCATTTCAAACCCCAATGCCTTAGCAATTTCATCTTGAATCCTCCTTTCATTAGGCTTGTGTGATAAAGTTGCTATGACAACCGCATCAAACAAGTTATCTCTCTTGGCCCTTCTTGAAACTTTCTCCAATAGATCGGCACTTTCAGGGGATTCTGGCCCCAACACCCCAATGGTGTTATTGTGACCACATGTTAGAGCCTCCATAATGCCATCTAATGCTACTGTCAAAGATTGGCAGGCCTCACGGGCATGGGCAGTACTCATAGCGGCCCCTACTCCCCCTGTCAATTCCTCTATCAGTGATAGTATTCTCAGTTGAAAATTCTCAAACCATGACATGGTTAAAAGCTTTTCTTTTATAGCTTTCATCCAATTCACGATTTTTAAAGTTTTCCCAGTGAAAACCACAATTTTTTCCACTTGGATCTTCTCTCTGTCAACTGGCTTTTTGTACATCTGCTGCAACACCTCCAAATACGTAGTTTAATGCTTTCTCTTGTGAGCTTTAACCCTGCCTGCTACTTCTAATTTCCCAGCTGGAAAAGATTTGCTAAGGCCAAAAACATAATATTGAAAAGATGCAAAATTCCCCAAACGGTATCATATTCTCACGCAAATAAGCCTAAAAGTAGAATATAGAAAAGATGCAAATCTTTTCCAAATGGTATCATATATTCCTACACAAACTTTTATACAGTAACAAATATGCAAATCAACTTTTATGCAGTAACAAAACTGCATACCACCTAATACTCATGGGGAAAAGTACCTGTAACTCTGTATCACATATATAATTTATGGACAACACATATGGTGCAACTTTATATTGTCTGTGCAAAGGTTATTATAAGGACATGAAAAGTTCAGCTCGGAGCTTCACTGACAAATCTTGCGTAAATGAAATTACAGTACCATATTAGAACGTAGAACTTTCCCTGAATTTTTTGTGCTAGTACCAGCTAACATGAAAAGTATATTCGTTCTTCTTCAAGGTTGCGTGGGGCATCTCCTATATTTTTGGTCTCTGGATAAATTAAAATTAAGCATATATCAAAATTTTATAATGTGTCAAGTTATGATGATATTTGATTATGAGTGCATTATAAGGTGTCTTGAAAAGGGAAAGGGCATTGGAAGCCATGTGCGGTAGACCAACCAAATAATTACATTTAGGTAATATTAAAGAGAAAGAAAGTGTGGTTTATTATTCGTATGCAAGCTGCAAGATGTTCCACGGTATATGTAGTCCACTCGTGTGCACATTTAAAGGAGATGATAATCAAGAATAAGGTCTGTCCGAGTCATGTTGGTTCATTGCCTTTCTTTTATATCATGCAGGTTCCTGCATCGTTTGTGTATAGTCTATAATACCTTTTCTTTTTGGCTTTTTTGTATAGTAGGAGTCATTCCGAGGAGTTGGAATTTGACCAAAATGAACTTGGAAGGTCCGAGTTCTAAAGCCGACACACCATTTGAGTTGGCGAGGCAGTTGACGAGGCATGAATTAGGCAACGAGTCTCTGAAATGCAAGTAACAAGCCTGAAAATTTCTCCGGAAAATGGAGAAATCCCACTTGTCCCGCTTGCTTGAGATTCCCTTGTCTAAGTTGGTGAGGGCCTAGATTGAGGTAACGAGTCTCTGAAAATTTCCGAGAAATGAAGGAATCCCACCTGTCCCACTGCATTGCTTGAGATTCCCTGTAATTTGGCAAGAAGGCAAGTGATAAAATGAATTGAACATTGAATTGAGCTCAAGTCTCAGTTCTTCTTCTATATATTAGCCTATGTAAATGAGTTGAGAGAGAAGATTGTTTATAGAAAAAAAAAACACACTAAAGCTCTGCCAGAGAATTATTGTAAAATTTAGTTTAATTTTTTTTTTTAGAGATAGAGTTAAGAAAACATTGATATTAGGTGGAAAAAATGCCTAGAAGACGTGACGATACAATAGATTCTCGTAAGCATATTACTGAATAAGTTATTAATGAAAATATAAGATTATCTTATTTTATTAATAGATTATAATATTTATTCTGTTTACTTATATTATTTTTAAAATAATTACATTTTAATTTTATTATGAATTAGATTATTTATTTGTTTGTTTTAAATTTTATAAAAGTGGATTAAAAGTAAAAAAAAAAGGTACATTTTAAGAGAAGGAGAAAAATGTGATGAGACAGAGTGAAGAGTAAAACATAGGAGGAGGCATTGGACGCCTATCATATCAGATTGTACGAAAATATTTCTCTAATTTTTCACTGATAAAACAAAAAAAAGCTGCTTTATTGTTGCTGCAACTGGCCAAATTTCTGTCTTAGAATAATATTTATGCAAACATATACAGATGACATTGCCAAGTTTCTGTCTTTGTATAATAGTAGCAGTGTACCCGTACTACGCCACAGTTAATTTTTTTTCCCAATTACTGAGAAAGACCGATATTAACGTAAATAATTTCATTATATGTAAGATTATAATAATGAATAACATTTATTAAAAAAGGGAATATATTAAAATAATTTTTTCATGAAAAATCACAGCAGGAATTTTAAAGTATGAATTTCGCTAATTTTTATTTCCTAACACATCAAGATATAAAAAAAAATCTTACGTAACAAAAATATCCTGCCTAGCATATTAAACGTATTAAAGTTTATATTTTTTTAATTTTCATTATTTTTGTATAATTAATTTTAAACAAAAATAGATTCTTCCAATTTATAAAGTAAGAATTTCAACACTTTATATTTTCTAATTATTTTTTATTTTGTATTATTAGTTTTTTATAATTATTAAATAGTATTTAATATCCATCACTTAAAACTAAATTTTAATGAAATGAATTTTAATTTAGTATTCCACAAATTTGATCGCTATTAAATTTCTGAAAAGAGCTTTACTTATCATGAAACTATCTTTACAACCGTAATAAACTTATTTGTAATGCTCAAGATGTTTATTGGAGTCTATTGTAGTCCCTAGGCTTCCTTTTTCAGTGAAGAAATATTGAGGTTGATGATTGATTAAAGAGTAGAGCTTAATCCTGTTTTCGGTGGAGATCTTTATTTTTTTAAAAAAAAAATTTTGAAAATGTGACATGTGCCTCTCAACATTAGAGCCCCAGTGGAGAGTAAACTTCCTTTCTGCAATGTGTATAACACCTATAAACCTTTCATATCATCTTAAACAAAATAACCCCATTGAGAAGATAAACTTCAAATTAATTAAAAAAAATATTATTTATACCCACAATCTACATGATACTATGCTACTTACATCTCATGGAATGATAAATGAGATATATTATTTGAATTTCTTATGGATTATTAATACAAATAATATAACTCTTAATAAAATTAGCAAGCATAACTCTCCTTCATTGACGTACACTATAGTGATTTGTTAGATAGTTCCTACAGCATTTTCTCTTCTTCGAAATCACATCATTTCGTCTCGTTACCTTTATTTGAAACAAAAAAAAAAAATTATAGCAACATGAAAACCTCAAACTACTCTTCAATATGAAGAGAAAGTATTACTGAACAATAGGTTCACAAAAGTAACTCCCACTATTACAGCTGCATAAATTACATATCTACGGCTAAGCCACTATGTAGGCCCTAGGTTTAGTTCCGGACAAGGTTGTTATAATTTCCAACTTTTCTCCTAGCCAAAGTAGCCTTTCAAACTTAGGCCCCTAGACTTGTGGATGCATTTATAGCATACATGGACCTATCTATTAATTGTTTAATCCAAGAATGATGGGCTTGGCATTTCGACGTGAACAGAGACAAGTATAGTAGGAATAGGAATTCTTATTTTGTTTAGTGTGTAGATTTGGTGCAAGAAATAATAGTGCAGAGAGGAAAAAAACAACCTTACTCGTTCCAATAACTTTTTTAAGAATAAAATACTTGACTGTTGAAGGTTCTATGCTGCAAAACGAGGCAAGAAAGTAGCCTCCAAATGAATCAGTATCACCAATTCATCATCATCGGTGAAATCCAAGTTGCAACCTGTCTTAATTAGAGGAATTGATAAGTAGGGACCTCGAAAACCTTCTGAGCAAGCATCTGGTTGGATAACACCTCCTCACTGGTAGAAGTCAGCAACAACTTGCAGCCTATGTGATCTGCACCCAACGGTATTCCTACTTTGTCCAAATCAAGGCCCTTGTGGAGATCACAAAGTATCACAAGAATTTTCTGCTCCTTTAGTATCCTGCCGCGCAACCTTTTGGCTCTTTCAGCCACATCATCCTTCTCGTCATCATCAAATTTCAAACAAAATGCCTTAGCCATAAGCAGCCTTATAGATCGTTGACCCACATGCTTCCCATCATCGTCAAATTTCAGATCCAATGCCTCAGCAATTTCAGCTTGAATCCTTCTATTATTGGGCTTGTGTGATACATTCGCCATGACAACCACATCAAACAAGTTATCTCTCTTAGCTCTTCTTGAAACTTTCTCTAATAGATCATCATTTTCGACAGAAGGTGGCCCGCAGACCCCGATGGTGATAATGTCACAACATGTTAGGGCCTCCATTATGCCATTTAAGGTACTATACATACGGATCACGCTGGCAACAGAATTTAACCCGCCGCTTTGCCGCCTGAGAGCAGGACTATCTGTTTCGGCCTCCATACTCTCTACCATCATTTGTGCATAGACAGGACCATCGCTTTCTTCAATTATCTGTCTCATGTATTTCACATCAAAATTTCTCACTTCTATCAGTTTTGCTGCGTCGAAAGGAAGGGAAGTTTCTCCTTTGTCCATACCTTGCTCCTCAAGCCTCTCCATATGCATTTCCTCGTCCATCTGTCTTGTTTTAATGTACTGCAATGGAATGGGACCAAAACCTTTGTTTGACAAGAGATGAAATCAATCCACAGATTAGGAGAGATAAATAATACTTGGTGCACAACCTATATTTCCTTTTTACAAGTTTGAAAGATGGAACTCTTGATGGATTTCATCTTGGTTGGACATTTTTGAGAAATAAAGAGAGAGAAATATTTAAGATATAATTGCACCGTGAAAGTAAACTCATCAAGTAAGATAAACAGAAACAGAAGAGTACAAATAATTTAAGCTATTGAAGAGAGGATAAAACAAAAGCTAGCATCAAAGTTACCTTGTCGCCGCCTAGAACTTCGCTAGCTTCCGCCACACCATTCCAAAGGTCCTATGTGCAGCTGAATTAAGCCTTGAAGTTTAAAAATATACATAAAATAAGCAACCTTACTATTTCAATACCCAACTTTCTCAAATACCCAAATACCCTACTCATAAACAACATGAATCTTAATACTTACTTTTTCTTCCAACTTATTGTCTCTCATCACTCCTCTCACACCACATGAGGTTACACCCAATGTGGATGTCAAATAGAATTATTCTAAAACAAGTAAGTTGGGTGATAGCCGGCAAGAGCCTGCAAGTTTAACTTGCCTTTGACCTTGGAGTGTTGCATGGCAAAATGTGATGTAAAATAAGTTATTAGATCTGAAAAGATCAGTTAAATCTAATAAGTTATTGGGTAAGAATTTTAACACGAATCTTTATATGTCTCATACGGCTACTAATTTTTGGGGGCATTAGTAATAGTAGGAATGTTCTATCTTTCTTCCTGTTGTCTATGTTTTCAAGGATAAGTTTTTGGGGATTTAGTAATGGTGTTTATTCTATTGCAATATATAAAATAATAAAGTACGCCACTAAATTTCGATCGAAATCATTTTAAATTTATATCGACTTCACTTTTTCGTCAAATCATAATACTTTTCATTATAATTTATTCTAGCCAATTGAGCTATATTGCTTGTATGTCTTCCTTCATTAATTAGGGGAAAATTTCCACCTCATCAAAATAAAAAATAAAATAAAACCAAAATCCTTCAGCATCCTAAATATTTTTTTATTTTTAAATTAATGAGGTAAAAATTATCTTCCTTTATCAGGCAGGGAACACATGAGCAACACAACTTAGCCAATAACTGATGTTATAACTTCAAAATCTAAAGACTAAAAATAATTATTTCTCAATTAATTTTATGCTTAAAATAACACTTTCTGATTTTATTCCCCTAAAGTATCCTCTCATCTGTTAGATAAGAGACTAATTTCCTAGACTATGATCAAGCATTTAAGTGGAAATCCCTCTCAACGGTTTTTTTTCATACACATAGATCCTCAAACTTTCTAATTTTGATCCTTAAAAGTTTATTGGTACCATATATATTGCACCAAAAAAATGTATATTGGTAAGAAGAAATGTACGGGAAAAGAAAAGAAAATGAAGTAAATAAAATTACCTTTTTGCTTATTTGAAAGATTAATGAGAAGATTAATTATACAAATATTCGATAATGTTGCAATTGTTTTACAATATCCTGATTCCTGAGCGGCATCGTACTCCGCGACAAAAGTCTCAAAATCAACACCCCTAAATTGTGCAACACAAGGAAATGTTCCACAAACTCAAAAATGAAATTAAAAGACCTTATTCACACATCTCGCTGCTTCTTGCATGCTCAATATTGTCAAAATCTATCATCTATGTTTGTTTACACTTTACAGCAACCCAATGGCCAAACCATCAATAATTCTACACATTGTTTTAAAAATCGATTCAACCGAGCTTTGACAAAAACAACGACGGCCAATGGACCAATGGTTCATTTATTGGACCAGTTAAGCATCTAAACCGGTCAAACTAGTCAACAACCAGAGTGAATTGGTCGGGTCCCATTGAACCGGGCATAGAACCAGTGGTTGACCCACATGTGAACCGGCCAATAGCATTTTTTTAGAAATTGCTCCCAAAAATGCCAAGCTGAGGTTCAAACTCTGGTCTTCAAGGTGAGGGGTGCTTTTATTACCACTAAGCCAGTCTCAGGTTTGTGTTATTTTGCTTCATTATTTATATATATTACATACTTAGTTACATAAAATTGTATTTTTACATATGAATTTAATTAATTCCAGTTAACCGGTTCGATCAATTACATCAATTACCAGACCTGGTCCAGTCTTGGTAGAGTCAATTCTACATGTAGCTCGCCACTGCTCTTGGTTACTGGAAAAGAACTGCATGTCTTGTCTGAAAGTAGGCATTGCAGCTTCTGCCAATGTCACCAATACCTTGAAACCTTCCTTCTTCCCTTCACTGACAGTTGAATAAGGCAAAAAGAAGCAAGGCTCAACACTGCCAAGTAGGTTCCTTCCAAGTGGCAAAACAGTAACTGGGCCTCCCCACCCAAAATCCACACTTGAATGGCCCAAGTGCCTCCAATCCGTGAATCCACTCACCCTTTTTCCCGCCGTGATCCCATCGGCATAATGCAGCTCCTGAAAATAAATGAAGGAGCGAACGTACTCATCAGTGACATTACTTTTGCTCTTCTTGATTAGCTCCGCTGTCTCCCAAATGGGTCCCTCTATCAAATCTTTGACACTCAGCTGCACATACATTGGAACACAACCGTTACCCCAATACCCAGCAGGTAGTGGTGGCTTTACTAATCTCCGTATGTTAATCGAGTATGCAAACTTAACCTTCTCATGAGACTTGAATATGCCTGAGGCCCTGACCCTGTTTAAAAGTAGTTTCCAAAGCAAGATTAATCATCGGGGACAATGCTAATATTATCATCATGAAAATTCATAAATACTTGCTCTGATATACCTAATTCTCCAAGAAATAGATAATGCCAAACACATTAGGCGCTCCTAAAGCTACACAAATTAGACACTATGTAATTATGTAAACCTAAATATTGTAGCAAGAGAAGCCAATTGTGTAAGATGGTGTATACACTTGGGCTAGTTGGTTTATCAGTGTCCTCAATCTTGGAACACGCTTGCACATGCACATGTAAAATAGAGAACTTTTAACATGATCTGAATTTTTTCCCCAACTAGGCATGATTGTACACATAGATATGAACCTATATGACCATATTTAAAACTGCACTTCTCAAAATGTAACCAAATTTACATTTGTGACAGCTGTTCACATTGCACTATGAAACAAAAACTACAAAATCTAAAGTATGAGTATAATGGTAGGATACAATGACTTACTTGGACCTCCAAATGTAGGCAGCAAGGGCTTCAAAAGTGGTGAAGTTCAACCCTGATTGTTCAAACAAGTACCTCTTGAACCCGTCCAAGCACTCATCCCTAACATGAAAGCATTCCCTCACAACCACACCAATGTCCTCCTGGTACGGCAACGACCCCTTCTCCAAACTCAAAAACTCCCTTACCATTGCAGACTCCACGCGGGGCGGGTCCCTGGGGCCCAACAACACCTCGCGCTCCCAAACCGGGTCCACCGATATCCGGCTCGACCCGCGAGCCAACTCAGCCACCGCATTGAAGAACAAGCCCCCGCCCATGCCGTCGCAAATCGCGTGGTGCATGGCAGCGCCTAGCGTGAACCCGCCGCACCTGAAAACCGTGATTTAGAGCATGCACGGGTGCTCCATCCCCTCCTCGGGTCCCGGGTCGGGCACCAAATGCTCCGGGAAGCCGAAATCCGGGCCGTCGAGGTAGTTAACGGATTCGAGCGTGACGTCGGCTGCGGCGCGAATGAGGGGGATGCCCTGACCGGCGGAGCACCAGTTCGCGAGGCGGCGGTCTTGACCGCGGCGAAGGGTGCCGGCGAGTGGGTAGTAGTGGACGAGAGCTTCGGAGAGGGCGGAAGAGATGACGTGGAATGGGTCACCGGAGAGGGAGGTGGCGGAGGAAACGTATGCGCGGAGGTAGCGGAAGGTGAGGTGGAGGTTGGGGTCTGTGTCGAGGTGGGAGAGAGGGAGAGCGTGGTCGTGGGGGAAGGGAGTGCGAATAGGGAGTATGAGAGTGCGTTCGGAGATTTTGATGGTCGTTTGCGTTTCCATGGTTGTTTTTGTTACCTTGTTGAGGATGTCTTTGTCTTTGGGTACTGAGTTACAATACTTGGCACGGAGCATTGCAGAATTCGCCTCTTTTCCATTATATATCACGTATGGGTGGTGCCACTGAATGTTTTCGACTTTGAAGGCTTCTTTTCTCCCACCAAACGCAGCGGGAGGGACATGACATCAAACATGGCCCCCCTCATGCGAAGGGAGGACGTGGAGCATGCAGCATCTCATCTTCTCACCAATCCCCCTCAACGTTGCCCCATCGTATGAGTAAACGTTTTTTTGTTGCTAATTGTAATAGGTTTTGGTACTTTTTTGGGCTTAGACGCAGGCCCAATTTGGAGAGGCTGTGGGAAGCGATGGCTAAGGACACCGAATGGCCGTGGCCTCATCCAAAGAATTGATGCTTTTCTTTGCAGATCTTGGGAGGTGAGGTGAAGGTTATACATACGTACAGGGAGGCCAATAAAGTGGTAGATCTCATGGCAAAAATAGATAATGGAGATAATTATAAGACCAGAATATGGAATCATTCCCTCCTGTTGTCTTTACCCGTGTGATGAGTTAATCTCTTTTGTGTTTTTGGGCTTAGGCTCTCTTTTGTAACCAAAACAAACCACTGCCTTTGCATGAGGTGCACATGGGACAGTGGTAGGTAAGTTGGATCTTTGAGAGAGACAGCCCCCCCCCCAACCTGACCCAAAAAAAGAGGCTAAAATAGCAAATCATGTACAGGAATGTGGCAAGGAGATATGATCATGAGTAGTGGTTACTAAAAAGTAGAAATGACCATGATAATGTGTTTAGTGTAGCTAGAAAGCTCCAAGTAATGGTGAACTTGTGTAGAAGGACAGAGGATCCAAATCTGCAATTAGTGCAAGTTGATTTTCAATTGTCTTAGTTATTTTTTTGTAATTACCTTTTCAATTAATATAAGTTAATTTTCTTTCATTTTCCATGTTTCTCATTACTTGATCTTTCTCAAGGAGTTTCTATAATAACTTGAGAGATCCATAGTCTAAAGAGTTAATATCTTTCTTTAGTATAAATTGCTGACATTTTGAGATTTCTTATAAGTTTTGATTGAGTTAATTTTTTTCTCACTTGATTGAGTTAATTGGAATAGAAATTTTTGAATTCTTTTACCCCCTCTCATATATGTTATCTAATTTGATCAAATAAAAGTGAAGGAAAAATACATAACTCTATATTTTCATATAACAAGTACTTTTAAAAGACGCCATTAACTTGCATAGAAGGATATAAAATCTTCTCCAATCAAGATTGCTCGGATGGATATCCTCTAACTCCCCTATCCCTAATCATATTCCCTCAATCAAAATGTGACATCTATTCAGAATAATACACATCCGTCAAATTCCATTTTAGCCAAATCCCTAATTTCATTTAAATGGCTCCTGATGCTTTGATCTTTCCAAGAGCCTTCTCCCATACAAAAGCGATGTATCAACACACGTCGTCTTGACTAATTCGATTTTGATTTGTAAGAAGGAAAGAAGGCAGCCGCTAAACTATCTATTTTTCGTTCAAAGACCTTGTTTATGAGAGCCGCCTCACTGATAAAAGTGGCTGATTAAGGTTTAACTGCTTTTCTTCCATTAGATTCTTTAAGTACCATGTAGTTAGTTGCATTTCTGTAAAACACAAGAAAAAAAATTTAATTGATACTCAAACAAGGCATTTATATCAAAAGGATGTCCTCTGGGCATATTTATATCAAAAGCACGTCCCACTGGTTCCAAAATCAACTATATATATTTTTGCACTGCTCTATGTTAAACGACGATGCATGCCAAATTAAACAACTTTGACATTGTCCATGAAAAAAAACTTTAGCATTATGCATTTAGAGTATGGTATTGTCGACATCGATGACCAAGAAGCATCGAGCATTTCTCGCAGAGAATAGGCGCGGTAATTGAAGGAGCGCACTCCAAAGTTACTGTGGGTGACAGCTTTCAAGCGAGGAGATAAGATGGGAAAATGGTGTTTAATTCCATTTAAACGGTGAAAAGCTTTTAAACAGATAGTGTGTTTATTTTGTACATCTATCTATACAATGTACAAGTACGGAGCATTCATTTCCACCGTACCTCCTCTCCAATTCACATTCCACATTTCAATCCCAAAAGCGGATCCACGACACGATGTGGCTATATTGACCTTTACAAGCTACTCTCATCGGGGCAGCTGCTTTGTGTTGGAAAAACATGAAAAACAATATTTCTAAATTGTGATGTCACATTATTTGTAACTAAAAAAAATAATTTTCCAAACTTGACTTTACATGTTTAAATGGAATATGGTTTAGAAAGTTATTTGAGAAAAAATTAACCCACTCACTGAAAATTAAATTTCCTAATACTTATTTTATAATACTATAGGTTAAAATAACTTGTGGTTCAAATTTAATTTAATTTGCAATAATTTAAGTTCATGCAAACTCTGAAAAAAAATTAAATATTTTTGTATGTGAATAATTGCTATAATATCTTCTTGTGTAACAATCTAATTTTTGTAGTTTGAAATTTAAGAATTAATATGCAAAAGTTGGTTTCCGAAAAAAAAGAAGATCTTATGGATTTTTTGGTCCAAAAAAACAAACATTTCAACTAAGTTATTCATTCCAGATAGATAATTTGTGTAGTCTAGAATTTAAGAATTAATATAATAAAGTGGGATATTAAAAAAAGTTTATATTATTTATTTTTAAAATAAAAAATTATCTCTAAAACAATCTAATCCAAATTAATAAAAAAAGTAAGAAAATTGAGCGTCGCCTAATCAAAATATGTACAGAAATCAAATCCAAATCCCCTTCAACTATTTTTATATTCCTTTAGTTTTCACATATTTTTATCTCCGGACATGTATGATCGAAGTGAACGGATTTTAAAACCAGTTTTAAATTTTTTTAAACAACATATTAGGAAAACGTTTTTAAATATTTCATTTATTATTGAAGTATTAAAATTAAAAATAGTTAACCTAATGTAGTGAGTAGTTACCCACTAGGTTTAAAAAATGTTTTCTGAAATTTTAATATGACATGAATCAATCCCAAAAAAAAAAATTGTACTCCATAATGACAAAGTATGAAATTCATAAGTTTAGGAGAAAAGTGTAAAGTTGTAATTTTCATGAATTATTTCATTGAAGTATTAGCACTCAATCAATTAATTTTCAATTAAAGAAATCATGTTTTAATTAAATAACTTACATTTGATTAATTTGAAAAAAAAAGTTACTATTACAAAGAACATATTTGGCCCATATATGTGATATTAATTTGAACCATATAGGTGATATTAATTTGTGAGTGATTATTGTCTGATTTTTGTTTTAAATATTTTTATTTGTATATAGGGTTGATAATCAAATCTAAAAATTTGAAGAAATTGTGTTTAGTCGTGATTAAAAATTTGCTTGAATAATGAAAAAATCTTCAAAAGATTTTCTTAGAATTATTTTATAAGTTCAAAATTTAAGGGTCAGTTCAATAATATATTGTTGTTAAAATGAACTAGATTATAGAAAGAAAGAAATAACCAATTGTCACGACCCAATTTATGAACTTAACCGGTACATGAGAAATCCCCCTTTCCCACGTAAGTTTTGTGGCCTATATTACTCTATATACACAATAAATCATAAAATTGTTTAGAATATAGTTTCCATTTCAAAAATTAGTTGTTTGCTCTATTAGATCATAATAATCAAACTGAAATTCTAAATCTCTCTAAAGGTGGAATTCATAACATCATCAAATATGTGTAGAATTCATCATATACAAATAACCATGAGAAGTAAGATTATACAAATACAGTCCAAAATAATAGTTTAGTATACAAAACCATGGAAAACATTTACATGCTCTACATCTAGGATCCTACATGCAATGTGGAGCACTCTAAACCCAAAACATCATACACTTCACCTCCTGGGCTCACCAACTAAAATCTATGGCTAGTGGGAGGAAGGAGGTTGAGAAGAATCCAGGCTACTCTATCTGGAAGAATGAAATGAAACAGAGGGTGAGTTTTGTTACCAAAACTTAATAAGTGAGTCCTCACCTGGAACCCCCTTCATGGAACACCAAGGGAAGATACACAACACTATAATAACAATAATGGTAATAAAGTTTTAAAACATTTCATACTTATAATCATATCAACAAAATCAGCTTTCAATAAACCAACCCAACAGGACCCTAATAGAGAAACATAAATCTCTACTCTGGTTATGCACAATGTATGTGACGTAATAAAACTCTAAATATAAATCTCTTGTCATATCTGGGCGTTATATATTGCCCTCCCCAATGTGATAATAAATTTTCTGTTATCTTAGCTCTTGGCTACTTGGTATCAAGGTTAATACATTAATTGTCATTAACACGCAAGGTGTTTTCTATAGCTAATCCTGCAAGCTCAACTAGAAATCTCAATTTTTTCTATAGATTTCATAAAGTCTTCTATCCTAGGGTTCAAAAACTTCTTCGTACAATAATACTCAATATAATAATCATATAATCAGAAAAATAGCTCTAAACATTTAAAATCATAGCTCAAATCTCTATAATCCATTTCCAACAACAATGGTCCTATGAGTTTTGCCAAAATCATGTTTCATACCATTTTGAAAACCATAAATTCTCAATTCAGCATAAGACCTAATAGTTCTCAACGTAAGATATAAAATCATATATCATTGAATATTCCAGTGAAAATAGATATAATGAATTACATAGAAATTATATATATGAATCCACTCATCTTAAGTGGTAGAAGATGGATGTTCTACTTCTACACCAACGGGACCTTAAGGTGCAGGAATGACACTAATATTGTAATGGAAGTAATAAAACTCTATATTAACCTCTAATAATCCCTATTTATATAGATATAACTCTAACACGATGGAAGAACTTCCCTCCCTTGAAGAACATAGAAAATTTCATGCCAACCCCCAAAACAAGGAGAAATTGAAAGAAAAGAAGCAAAAACACTAAGATAACATATCTCAAAACCTAGGAAATGAAGTATTAAGGTTGGTTTTGAGAGAAAATGGAGTTTAGAGGGTGAAAAGGGTGGAGAGCCGAAGTTTCTCATGTTTGGAGGGTAGGAAGATTGTGTTTTATGGTCTGAATCCCGAATTGGAGGGTTTTTTATAAAAGTTTTAGTTCCAGCGCTCACTAGAGTGCTATATTATCCGCTTGCACGCCTTCCTCAAGAGCTCCAGAAGGGTTTTTCTCCAATTTTCGAGCAAAAATTCAAGTGGGCCTACCCTCAATATGAGTAGGTCCCAAGGAACCCTATGACGGTCTAAGATTTGCCTAAGGACACTAAACTCTTCTAGGGAAAAATATACCTAGCTAGGGTACTACACAAATGAACATAATTTAACAAACATTGTGGGTAAGTCTTCATTTAATTACGTCGCTCACATTTTCTTAAAGTTTGTTTGTATAATTATTTTCAAAATATAAATTATATTCAATTTATGAATGGAAACTTGACATTTTATGTTTTATTGTGATCCTTTAATATTATAATTTAATATTTCATGTTGTGTTATAGTTTTTTAACATTGTAGTTTGACCTGCACATCCCTTTTTTTATATAATTTATATTGTCTATTGAAAGGACAAGATTGAAATGTTTTGAAAATGTTAAAGACATAAATAAAACAAAAAAATGGACTAAATCAAAACATTGATAAATATGGTCAATTGCATATTAAGCTGAATTAGTAATTTTTTGAATAACTATATATATATATATATATAGAGAGAGAGAGAGAGAGAGAGAGAGAGTACCTGTGTATAGAAGGTATGTCAATCACATTTGCAAAGTTAGTTTGAATGTAAGCCAAAATAAAATTGTAGTTTTTTTTTTGTTATTTTATATAAGACTTACACACTTAATTTTTACAAGATTACATTTTTCTTTTAAGTATTTATTGGCTTCTTTATTTTTAAAATTTTATTGATACTAATTTTTTAAAATATATGTATTATTTGTGTATATTTAATTTAATTATTTATAAGAATGTATATTAATCATTTATATATTATCTATTATTTAGTATGTCACATTTTGATCGAAGGGATAGGGTTGGAGACAGATGAATTAGATAGAGAATTTGAATCCAGTTACTCTTTAACTTTATGACTCCAATAAAAAATATTAAAATAAAATTAAATAATAAATGTATACATTTTATATTTTGAACTAACTAACCTATAATATGTAGAATTGCTAATCTCAGACAAGACTATCAAAATCTAAGCAAAACCAAAATGTATTTAAACCCTATTATTATTAAAGTATATTATATTAAGTAAAGTGATAAAACAAAAATAACAACTGGGGTGTGTGGTTGAGTGGCAAGAACTCATTTACCATTAACCAAATATCAAGGATTCAATTTCTGATTTTGAATATTACACAACTTTAAATCTCCTAAGCTTTTCACCCTTTAAGGTCAACAAGCTAGCAATAGGATACTATGGTCAAAAGCATAGACCTAAAAAAAATAAAACAAAAACAACGGTGTCCGGTCCACACTTAGCTATGTATTAATATATACGTACTGTTTTGTGCCCCCTGCCGCGTCATTAGTTCACGCCGCTCTTTTCTCGATTAAACATACAGTTCAAAGGAGTGCTTTAGAAAGTTGATAAAAGCCGAGGAACTTGCGATCTTTGGAGGGGTCAGCTTAGCATCAGCCAATGCGAAGAAGCGAAGAACTAACACTGGCAATTTTAATTAGAAGACTATTCAAATCAATTCATCAAGATATCGATATCTTAGCATTATTGTGGAACCAAACAGAAGACGGATTTGACTTTTGAGCAAGCATGCAACGGTAGTCTTGCGTCCTCTCGCACTGAATGAGTCACCAAAGCACTAAACGGCTTCACTACTGGAGTAAGGTACATGGGGTGTTCACATTGAGCCTTCGAATTTTGCTCATAGTGAACTTTGTCACGCCATATTCATCACGCCTCTACACATGTATATATAGCTGAAACTTTGAGCCTCTGCAACATGTCCTCATTCCTCCATTAATCACCATCTAGATAGATACGTTTTATCATTATCATTTATATAGCGGAGGTTCCCATTGTGTAAACACTTCCGCTTCAATTACGGTTTCTAGTTCAACGCCTTAACCCGAAAATGCCGAAATTGTGCTTCTGGTTGTGCCTTTCATTGGTGACCTTCTCAATCTCGGTTTGGATGTCTCGTCCTCTCGGCACTACTCCAATTACTTTGAAGAGCAATGTAATTGCAGCCCAAAATGTTCACCTTAGCACATTATGCTGGACTTCGCAGCTGGTTATCAGAAATGAATGGAAGCCCACCAAAGCTTGGCAGACTTATTCCGAAGGGCCAGACCCAAGACATCATTGATCAATTGGGAGAAGCTAAGGACTTATTTGGTTTAAGTTTCAGTTTTTAATTTTCATTTTTAGTTTTCCATTTTTTTAGATTTTGTGAAGGAAATACTGAAAATTTTAAAACTACAAATTTTAGTTTTCAGTTCTATTTATAGTTTTAGGATTTCCTTCACAAAATCCTAAAACTTAAAAACTGAAAATTAAAACTAAAAACTCTAAACAAACATGCCCAAGATTTTAATGGTTTGCTTGGAGATTTCAAAGCCCAGGAATAATGAGTAACGGATGAAGAGGAGGAATTGAATAAAAAACAAAAGACAATAAAATAAGAGAAATATTATGTGTAGGTAACTTCCATAAATTGTATTAGAATATCATGCCAACTCACACTTCATCTACTATTAAATGAGATATAGATCTTATTTGGATTTAACCCACACACTATCCGATGATAAATTAGGTATGAGTCAATATAATGTTCAATACAAATTATGTCTATATAACATTACTCATAAAATAAAGAGTATGATATTTCAACATTAAATCCGTCGATGAGTATTTATAGAGAGATAAAGATACAAAATTTTGATGCTACCTATCATTATAAGAGACTTAATTTATGTATTTTTCTCTATGAATGTTCATTTTTATCTTCACTTTTTTGTCTCAAAATAAGATTATTCTAAAATAAAACATGTCATGTGATATTAATGAGCTTGATGAATTCAGAGAATAAAGTGGTTATCATAGCTATACAGAAAATTTTGGCTCTGAGTTATAAGAAAAAAAAATAATAGACTTGTATTTGTCATTCTATACCTACTTTTGTCTTTTAAATGATTTTGAAGCGCACTTTTAGAGAGATATTTTGTAAGATGGATCTACTTGTATCCTATTAACAAATTTAATTATCTAATGCTTAATTAAATGATGTAAGAATACGATGGAAAAAAAAATGAAATTGTAGCAAGTAGCATTACCCAAACCGTTTTGTCCCAAATGTGTACAAGGGAATCCTGAAAAGAGAGGCCAGTCTTTTTTTCCTAGCTTGCTCTTCAATTGCCTCGCTTTTGCCTTTATGTGTGATGCAAAATATGTCTCCAAATGATCCCAGATTTGGTATGCAAAATCACATCCAACAAGCCTTGTTGTGAAAGGTTTCAATACAAAAGCTAATAGCCAAGATTCAAGCACTGAATCTTGCTTTTTCCATTGTTGATACTCACCACTGATGGCATTGCGAGCTTGATCTTCATCTGTGAGATACTTCCTAGGGATTGCTTCTCCTGTGATGTGCTTGAGGAGATCATATCCTTCGATTGTTGCTAAACTTGCTGCTCCCATGGCAGGTAGCTATCATCATCCAATTTTGATGCAATAGGAACAAAGAAACTTTGAATCGTGGCTTGAACAGAGGGTGGATTTACGGTAGCCATAACAGCACAATAGCTCTAATACCATGCAGGTACCAGAGCCAAGGCTGGAGAATGTAAGAAAGTTGAAAGAAGAAAGAGAATTGAGAGTGACTGATTTGGTGAATTGCTTTTGCATTGATCTGATCATCTGTATTACACACATATATTTGTAGTCTTATAGCACACGTGCACATATCCTTCGTAACTGATACAACAAACTGAAGCTAGTTTTAACAAACTGAAACTAACTAACAGCTTAACTACTGTTAGCTGGACTAGCTCTATTATCTCCATCACTCATCCATCCGTCCTCCTTTAATTTGACTGAATGACTGCAATGGAAAGTGGGACCAAAACCTTTGTTTGTTGTTTGAGAGGAGATAAAGTCAATCCATAGATTAGGAGAGATAATATCATAAGACTTGGTGGACACCCTGTACTCCTCCTTCAAGTTCGAAAGAAGAAACTCTTGGCTTTCATTTTGGTTGGATATTTTTGACACAGAAATATTTGAGATATTGCACCGTGAAAGTAAACTCATCAAGTAAGATAAACTGAAGCAGAGAGTACAAATGATTTAAATTGAAGAGAGGATAAAACAACTGCAGTAGTATGAAGCAGCAAGCTACTAGCATTATTTATGGTTACCTTGTCGCAGGTTAGAACTTCGCTGCCAAGAATAAACACAGCCAGCCACACCATTCCAGAGGTCCTATCTTATTTATATACAGATGGATTAAGCCTGGAGGTTTAGAAATATAACATAAAATAAGTTGGATGATAGCCGTCAAGGGCCTGCAAGTTTAGTTTAGCACTGACCTTAAGAATGCTGCCATTTGTATCACTCACATCTACATATATCTAAAACATGAGACGCGCTTAACAATTTATATTTAAACACGATCACCTATCAAATTTTATATGAATGTATTTAGATTTGGCTGGTTAGATTTGTGTTCATCTAAATACTATTGATCAAAGATTTAGAGTGCGTTTGAATTGGCTTTTCTAATTCTTTATGAAAAATATATTTATTTTCACCACTATGTGATGGAAAAACCAACCATGACTGAATTAATACATGAACTCCGCGAAGACACCCAGGCAATTCCCAATCAATGACAGCAATCCCCCAAATCTTCCAGTTAAACTCAATAAAAAACAAATGTGGAATACTCTCAGCCTCTTTACATCGGACTCTTCAAACTAACAACTGATTGATACTGACGCTTTTGGCTTCAATCAGCCCCACAAGGCCACAACATCCAAACTCCTCTCCCTCACCAATTTCAAAATGCCTCCAGTCTTACCACCTCCCCCAGTGCCCCTAATGAAAGACCTTATTTACGCATCACTCTGCTTCTTGCTTGGTCAAAAATTTCACAATCTAACATCTATGTTTGCTTATACTTTACAACAACACAATGGCCAAAACCATCAATAATTCTACAGGTAGCTCCGCCACTGGCCTTGGCTACTGGCAAACACTTGCGTGTCTTGTCTGAAAGCAGGCAATGCAGCCTCAGCCAATGTCACCAAAACCTTGAACCCTTCCTTCTTCCCTTCGCTGGCAGTTGAATAAGGCAAAAAGAAGCAAGGCTCAACACTCCCAAGTAGGTTCCTTCCAAGTGGCAAAACAGTAACTGGGGCTCCCCACCCAAAATCCACACTTGAATGGCCCAAGTGTCTCCAATCCGTGAACCCACTCACCCCTTTTCCTGCCGTGATCCCATCAGCAAAATGAAGCTCTTGAAAATCGATATAGGAGCGTACGTACTCATCGGTGACATTACTTTTGCTCTTCTTGATTAGCTCTGCTGTCTCCCAAATGGGTCCCTCTATCAAATCTTTGGCACTCAGCTGCACATACATTGGAACACAACCGTTACCCCAATAGCCAGCAGGCAGTGCTGGCTTTACTAGTTTCCGTACATTAATCGAGTACGCAAACTTAACCTTCTCATTAGACTTGAATATGCCTGAGGCCCTGACCCTGTTTAAAAATAGTTTCAAAAGCAACATTAATAATCGGGGACAATGCCAATATCATCATGAAAATTCTTAATACTTTGCTCTGATATACCTAATTGTCCAAGAATAGATAATGTTAAACACATTAGGCGCTCCTAAAGCTAAACAAATTGGACACTATGCAATTATGTAAGCCAAAATATTGTGGCAAGAGACAAGCGAATTTTGTAAGATACACTTGGCTTATCATAGAGATCTTGGAGCACGCTTGCACATGCACATGTAAAATAGAGATCTTTTAACATGATCTGAATTTTTCCACAACTAGGCATGATTGTACACGTTGATTTGAACTTATATGACTTTATTTATTTATAAAACTTCACTTCCCAAAATGTAACCAAAATTTACATTTGTGCCGATTTCTCGATAAATTCTCCATGTTCTAGAAGTACATTTAATATATATTTCACAAACATGCAACCACTTAAAATGAATGGTTGTGCGTGTTTATAGCGCACATTAAATGTTCTCCAATACTCTCTTTGTCATTAAATAATTGTCAATTTTAAATGCTCACTTAAATTAAGAAAATGATTCAGAGAATATCATCTTAGAAAAAGTTAAAAGTAATTAACTATATTATCCTTATTTTTTTCAATACTCTAATTTCTCTCTCCTTCTTCACTATGTCTTTCTCCAATAGTATTTAATAGGGATATTATTGAAAAAAATAATTAATACTACTTGAATTTTGCAAATGAACAAATATTTCTAGACAAAATTTTTTGTTGAAATGTACAATTATTCTAAGAGAAAGGGAGTAGTATATAAAAATTTCTCCCGTTGTTAGCAGTTTACTAATTCCAAGTCCCAAAAGACTAGAACATTACACTGAAACAAAAATTACAAAATCAAAGGTATAATGGCAGGATACAATGACTTACTTGGACCTCCAAATGTAGGCAGCAAGGGCCTCAAAAGTGGTGAAGTTCAACCCCGATTGTTCAAACAAGTACCTCTTGAACCCGTCCAAGCACTCATCCCTGACATGAAAGCATTCCCTCATAACCCCACCAATGTCCTCCTGGTACGGCAACGACCCCTTCTCCAAACTCAAAAACTCCCCTATTATTGCAGACTCCACGCAGGGCGGGTCCCTGGGGCCCAACAACACCTCGCGCTCCCAAACCGGGTCCACCGATATCCGGCTCGACCCGCGAGCCAACTCAGCCACCGCATTGAAGAACAAGCCCCCGCCCATGCCGTCGCAAATCGCGTGGTGCATGGCAGCGCCTAGCGTGAACCCGCCGCACCTGAACACCGTGATTTGGAGCATGCACGGGTGCTCCATCCCCTCCTCGGGTCCCGGGTCGGGCACCAAATGCTCCGCGAAGCCGAAATCCGGGCCGTCGAGGTAGTTAACGGATTCGAGCGTGACGTCGGCTGCGGCGCGAATGAGGGGGACGCCCTGACCGGCGGAGCACCAGTTCTCGAGGCGGCGGTCTTGATTGCGGCGAAGGGTGCCGGCGAGTGGGTAGTAGTGGACGAGAGCTTCGGAGAGGGCGGAAGAGATGACGTGGAATGGGTCACCGGAGAGGGAGGTGGCGGAGGAAACGTATGCGCGGAGGTAGCGGAAGGTGAGGTGGAGGTTGGGGTCTGTGTCGAGGTGGGAGAGAGGGAGAGCGTGGTCGTGGGGGAAGGGAGTGCGAATAGGGAGTATGAGAGTGCGTTCGGAGATTTTGATGGTCGTTTGCGTTTCCATGGTTGTTTTTGTTACCTTGTTGAGGATGTCTTTGTCTTTGGGTACTGAGTTACAATACTTGGCACGGAGCATTGCAGAATTCGCCTCTTTTCCATTATATATCACGTATGGGTGGTGCCACTGAATGTTTTCGACTTTGAAGGCTTCTTTTCTCCCACCAAACGCAGCGGGGAGGGACATGACATCAAACATGGCCCCCCTCATGCGAAGGGAGGACGTGGAGCATGCAGCATCTCATCTTCTCACCAACCCCCCTCAACGTTGCCCCATTGTTTGTTGCTAATTGTTTTGGTACTTTTTGGGCTTAGATGCAGGCCCAATTTGGAGAGGCTGTGGGAAGCGATGGCTAAGGACACCGAATGGGTTCATGGAAAAGAAAGGCTATGAAAAGAAAAAGGCTAAAATACCAAATCATGTACAGGAATGTGGCAAGGAGATATGATCATGGGTAGTGGTTGCTAAAAAGTAGGAATGACCATGATAATGTGTTTAGCGTAGCTAGAAGGCTCCAAGTGGTGATGAACTTGTGTATAAGAACAGAGGATCCAGATCTGCAATTAGTGTAAGTTGATTTTCAATTGTCTTAGTTATTTTTTTGTAATTACCTTTTCAATTAATATAAGTTAATTTTCTTTCATTTTCCCTGTTTCTCATTACTTGATCTTTCTCAAGGTGTTTCTATAATGACTTGGGAGATCCATAGTCTAACAAGCTAATTAATCTCTTTCTTTAGTATAAATTGATGACATTTTGAGATTTCTTATAAGCTTTGATTGAGTTAATTTTTTTCTCGCTTAATTGAGTTAATTGGAATAGAAGTTTTTGAATTCTTTTTACCCCTCTCATATATGTTATCTAATTTGATCAGATAAAAGTGAAGGAAAAATGCATAACTCTATATTTTCAGATAACAAGTACTTTTAAAAGACTCCATTAACTTGCCTAGAAGGATATAAAACCTTCTCCAATCAAGATTGCTCGGATGGATATCCTCTAATTTCCTTGTCCCTAATCATGTTCCTTCAATCAAAATGTGACATCCATTCAGAATAATACACATCCGTCAAAATTCCATTTTAGCCAAATCCCTAATTTCATTTAAATGGCTCTTGATGCTTTGATCTTTCCAAGAGCCTTCTCACATACAAAAGCGATGTACCAGCACACGTCGCGTCTTGATTAATTGATTCTGATTTGTAAGAAGGAAAAGAAGGTAGCCTAATGACTATCTATTTTTCGTTCAAAGGCCTTCATTTATGAGCCGTCTCATTAATAAAAGTGGCTGATTAAGGTTTAACTGCTTTTCTTCCATTAGATTCTTTAAGTACCATGTAGTTAGTTGCATTTCTGTAAAACACAAAAATAAAATTTAGTTGATACTCAAACAAGGCATTTATATCAAAAGGATGTCCTCTGGGCATATTTATATCCAAAGCGCGTCACAATGGTTCCAAAATCAACTTTATATATTTCTGCACTGCTTTATGTTAAACGACGATACATGCCAAATTAAACAACTTTGACATTTTCCATGAAAAAAAACTTTAGCATTATGCATTTGGAGTATGGTATTGTCGACATCGATGACCAAGAAGCATCGAGCATTTCTCGCAGGGAATAGGCGCGGTGATTGAAGGAGCGCACTCCAAAGTTACTGTGGGTGATGGCTTTCAAGTGAGGAGATAAGATGGGAAAATGGTGTTTAATTCCATTTAAATGGTGAAAAGTTATTAAACAGATAGTGTGTTTATTTTGTACATCTATCTATACACTGTAGAAATACGGAGCATTCATTTCCACCGTGCCTCTCCAATTCACATTCCACATTTTACTCCCAAAAGGGGATCCACAACACGATGTGGCTATATTGACCTTTACAAGTTATTCTCATCGGGCCAGCTACTTTGTGTTGGAAAAACATGAAAAACAATATTTCTAAATTGTGATGTCACATTATTTGTAATTTAAAAAATAATTTTCGAAACTTGACTTTACATGTTTAAATGGAATATGATTTAGAAAGTTATTTGAGAAAAAATTAACCCACTCACTGAAAATTAAATTTCCTAATACTTATTTTATAATACTATAGGTTAAAATAACTTGTGGTTCAAATTTAATTTAATTTGAAATAATTTAAGTGCATGCAAACTCTGAAAAAAAATAATTAAATATTTTTGTATATGAATAATTGCTATAATATCTTCTTTTGTAACAATATAATTTTTGTAGTTTGAAATTTAAGAATTAATATGCAAAAGTTGGTTTCCAAAAAAAGGAAGATCTTATGGATTTTTCGTCCAAAAAAAAACAAACATTTCAACTAAGCTTATCCATTCCAGATAGATAATTTGTGTAGTCTAGAATTTAAGAATTAATATAATAAAGTGGGATATTAAAAAATCTTATATTATTTATTTTTGAAATAAAAAATTATCTCTAAAACAATCTAATCCAAAGTAATAAAAAAAACCTAAGAAAATTGAGCGTCGCCTAATCAAAATATGTACAGAAATCAAATCCAAATCCCCTTCCACTATTTTTATATTCCTTTAGTTTTCACATATTTTTATCTCGGAACATGTATGATCGTAGTGAATGGATTTTAAAATCAGTTTTTAGTTTTATTAAACAACATATTAGGAAATTGTTTTTAAATATTTGATTTATTATTGAAGTATTGAAATTAAAAATAGTTAACCTAATGTAGTGAGTAGTTACCCACTTGATTTAAAAAATGTTTTCTGAAATTTTAATATGACATGAATCGATCCAAAAAAAAAAAATTGTACTCCACAATGACAAAGTATGAAATTCATAAGTTTTGGTGAAAAATGTAAAGTTGTAATTTTCATGAATTATTTCATTGAAGTATTAGCACTCAATCAATTAATTTTCAATTAAAGAAATCATGATTTAATTAAATAACTTACATTTGATTAATTTGAAAAAAAAAGTTACTATTAAAAAGAACATATTTGGCCCATATATGTGATATTAATTTGAACCATATAGGTGATATTAATTTGTGAGTGATTATTGTCTGATTTTTGTTTTAAATATTTTTATTTGTATATAGGGTTGAGAATCAAATCTAAAAATTTGAAGAAATTGTGTTTAGTCGTGATTAAAAATTCGCTTGAGTAATGAAAAAATCTTCAAAGGCTTTTCTTAGAATGATTTTTATAAGTTCAAAATTTAAAGATTGATTCAATAATATATTGTTGTTAAAATGAACTAGATTATAGAAAGAAAGAAATAACCAATTGTCACGACCAATTTAGGAATGTAACCGATACATGAGAAATCCCTCTTTCCCACATAAGTTTTGTGACCTGGATTACTCTATATACAGTAAATCATAAAACTATTTAGAATATAGTTTCCATTTCAGAAATTATTCGTTTGCTTTATTAGATCATAATAATCAAACTGAAATTCTCAAATCTGTCTATAAAGGTGGAATTCATAACATCATCAAATATGTGTGGAATCCATTATATATAAATAACCATGAGAAGTAAGGTTATACAAATACAGTCAAAAATAACAATTTAGTATACAAAATCATGCAAAACATTAACATGCTCTATAGTTAGATCCTACCTGCAATGCACTAGAGCACTTTAAACCAAAACATCATACACTTCACCTACTGGCCTCACCAACTAAAATCTATGACTAGTGGGAGGAAGGAGGTTGAGAAGAATCCACAACAGCTCTGTAAAAATGAAATGGAACAGAAGGATGAGTTTTGTTACCAAAACTTAGTGAGTCCTCACATGGAATCCCCTTCATGGAATATCAAGGGAAGATACACAACACTATAATAACAATAATGGTAATAAAGTTTTAAAACATTTCATACTTATAATCATGTAATCAAAATCACAGCTTTCAATAAACCGACCCAACAGGACCCTAATAGAGAAATAGAAATCTCTACTTTGATTACACACAATGTATATGACGTAACAAAACTCTGAATATAAATCTCTGGTCACATGGGCGTTACGTATCTTCCCAGTGTGACAATAAATTCTCTATATCTCTGCTCTGGGCTACTTTGTACCAAGGTTAACAATTAACTGCGTTAACACGTAGCCTGTTTCTCTATAGCTGCAAGCTCAACCAAAATCTCAATCTTTTTTGTACATTTCATAAAGTCTTCTATCCTAGAGTTCAAAAGCTTCTTCGTATAATAATACTCAATATAGTAATCATGTAATCAATAATAGCTCTAAACATTTAAAATCATAGCTCAAATCTCTATAATCCATTTCCAACAATAATGGTCCTATGAGTTTTGTCAAAATCATGTTTCATGCCATTTTGAAAACCATAAATTCTCAATTCAACATAAGACCCAATAGTTCTCAACGTAAGATATAAAATCAAATATCATTGCATATTCCAGTGAAAATAGATATAATGAATAACATAGAGATTATAAATGTGAATCCACTCACCTTGAGTGGTAGAAGATAGAGGTCCTACTTCTACACCAATGGGACATTGAGATGCAAGAATGACACCAATATTCTTCACGGAAGTAATAGAACTCTAGATTAACCTCTAATAATCTCTATTTATATAGATACAACTCTAACACAATGGAAGAACTACCTTCCCTTGAAGAGCATAGAAACTTTCATGCTAACCCCCAAAATAAGGAGACATTGAAAGAAAAGAAGCAAAAACACTAAGATAACATACCTTAAAACCTTGGAAATGAAATATTAAGGTTGGTTTTGAGAGAAAATGGAAGAAAAAGGAGTTTAGAGGGTGAAAAGGGGTGGAGAGCAGAAGTTTCTTGTGTTTGGGGGTGGGAAGATTGTGTTTTATGGTCTATCCCGAATTGGAGGGTTTTTGATAAAATTTTTAGCACTCCACTCACCAGAGCGCTATGTTATCCTCGGTCACACTGCCTTACCTCAAGAGCTCTAGAGGGGTTTTTCTCCAATCTTCGAGCAATAATTCAAGTGGGGTCTACCCTCAATATGAGTGGGTCCCAAGGAACCCTGGCGATCTCGGATTTGCTTAGGAACACATGTACGACACTAAACTCTTCTAGGGAACAATATAGCTAGCTAGGGTATTACACCAATGAACATAATTTAACAAACATTGTGGGTAAGTCTGCTCACATTTTATTAAAGTTTCAATTTAGTCTTAAAGTTTCTTTGTTTAATTATTTTCAAAATATAAATTATATTCAATTTATGAACGGAAACTTGACATTTTATGTTTTATTGTGATCCTTTAACATTATAATTTAATATTTTATGTTGTGTTATAGTTTTTTAACATCGTAGTTTGACCTGCACATCCTTTTTTTTGGTATAATTCATATTTCATCTATTGAAAGGACAAGATTGAAATGTTTTGAAAATGTTAAAGACATAAATAAAACAAAAAAAAATGGACTAAATCAAAACATCAATAAATATGGTCAATTGCATATTAAGCTGAATTAGTAAATTTTTTTTAATAACTTTATATATATATATATATATATATATATATATATATAGAGAGAGAGAGAGAGAGAGAGAGAGAGAGAGAGAGAGTACCTTTGTATAGAAGGTATTATCATGTCAATCACATTTGCAAAGAGAAGTTAGTTTGAATGTAAGCTACAACAAAACTGTATTTTTTTTTTGTTATTTTATATAAGACTGGCACACTTAATTTTTACAAGATTATATTTTTTTTCTTTTAAGTATTTATTGGCTTCTTTATTTTTAAATTTTATTGATACTAAATTTTTAAAATATATGTATTATTTGTGGATATTTAATTTAATTATTTATAAGAATGCATATTAATCATTTATATATTATCTATTATTTAGTATGTCACATTTTGATCGAAGGGATAGGGTTGGAGACAGATGAATTAGAAGAATTTGAATCCAATTGCTCCTGCCTCTTTAACTTTATGACACCAATAAAAATATATTAGAATAAAATTAAATAATAAATATATACATTTTATATTTTGAACTAACTAACCAATAATATGTAGAACTGCTAATCTCATACAAGACTATCGAAATCTAAGCAAAAAATGTATTTTTATATTGAGTAAATTAATAAAACAAAAACAACAATCGGAATGTGTGGAGTAATAAGGACTCATTCATCCTTAATCGAATGTTAGAGTTTTGATTTCTGACTTTTAAGTATGGAGCAACATTAAATTCTGGACTAATCCCACCCTTTAAAATGCTGTCTTCAATGGTGGATATCCTAATCAGAAGCCTAGACTAAAAAATAAAACAAAAACAACGGTGTCCGGTCCACACTTAGCTATGTATTAATGTATACTGCTTTGTGCCCCCTGGCGCGTCATCAGTTCACGCCGCCCTTTTCACGATTAAACATACAGTACAAAGGAGTGCTTTAGAAAGTTGATAAAAGCCGAGGAACTTGCGATCTTTGAAGGGGTCCGCTCAGCATCAGCCAATACGAAGAAGCGAAGAACTAACATTGCCAATTTTAATTAGAAGACTATTTAAATCAATTCATCAAGATATCGAGATCTTAGCATTATTGTGGAAGCAAACAGAAGACGGATTTGACTTTTGAGCAAGCATGCACGGTAGTCTTGCGTCCTCTCGCACTGACTGAGTCACCAAAGAACTAAACGGCTTCACTACTGGAGTAAGGTACATGGGGTGTTGACATTGAGCCTTGGAATTTTGCTCATAGTGAACTTCGTCACGCCATATTCATCACGCCTCTACACGTATATATATAGCTGAAACTTTGAGCCTCTGCAACATGTCCTCATTCCTCCATTAATCACCATCTAGATAGATACGTTTTATCATTATCATTTATATAGCGGAGGTTCCCATTGTGTAAACACTTCAGCTTCAATTACGGTTTCTAGTTCAACGCCTTCACCTGAAAATGCCGAAATTGTGCTTCTGGTTGTGCCTTTCATTGGTGATCTTCTCAATCTCGGTTTGTATGTCTCGTCCTCTCGGCACTACTCCAATTAGTTTGAAGAGCAATGTAATTGCAGCCCAAGGATCACCTTCTGAAGCACATTATGCTGGACTTAGCAGCTGGTTATCGGAAATGAATGGAAGCCCACCAAAGCTTGGCAGATTTAGTCCCGAAGGGCCAGACCCAAGACATCATTGATCATGCCCGGCAGAAGATTTTAATGTTTGCTGGGAGATTTCAAAGCACAGGAATAATGAATAATGGATGAAGGCATTACATGAGCATTTTCAATGATTTTTTACAACTAAAGTGTCAATAAAAGTAATTTTAACATAAAGTAACCTTTGAAAATACTCATAAATTAAACTTTTATAGACAATTAGCATATGTTGAAAGTACTTAAAATGATCAATTTTAGGTATTTTCAACATAAACTAATTATCAATAAAAATTTATAAATATTTTCAATGTCACTTTATGTTAAATTAAAATTATTTTTCGTCACAATATTTTTATTAACACTTTAATTATCAAAAACTGTTAAAAATGCCCATTCTTCTTCTAGTGAGAGGAGGGATTGAATAAAAACCAAGAAGACAATAAAATAAGAGAAATATTATATATAGGTAACTTAAATAAGTTATATTGGACATCATGCTAACTTGCATTTCATCCACTATTAGATGAGATAAGGATATTAATTGGATTTGATCCACATATTATCCAATAATAAATGAGGTGTGAGTTAATATAATGTTTAATACAAATTTTGTTCATAGATAACATTACTCATAAAATAAAGAGTATGATATTTCAATGTTAGATCCGATGAGTATTTATAGAGAGATAAAGATACAAAATTTTGGCACTACCAATCATTATAAGAGACTTAATTATGTATTTTTCTCTATGAATGTTCATTTTTATCTTCACTTTTTGTATCAAAATAAGATTATTCTAAAATATAACATGTCATGCGATATTAATGAGCTTGATGAATTCGGAGATTAATAGAGTGGTTGTCATAGCTATACAGAAAAAATTAGCTGAGTTATAAGAAAAAAAAATTAATAATAGATTTGTATTTGTCATTCTATAGCTACTTTTGTCTTCTAAATGATTTTGAAGCGCATTTTTAAGAGAGATATTTTTTAAGATGGATCTACTCGTATCCTATTAACAAATTTAATTATCTAACGCTTAAATGATGTAAGAATATGATGGGAAAAAACATGAACAAACATGAAATTGTAGCGAGTAGCATCACCCAAGCCGTTTTGTACCAAAATGTGTATAAGGGAAGCCTGAAAAGAGAAGCCAGTTTTTTTTTTTTTTTTTGGTACATAAAAGAGAAGCTAGTTTGTTGTAATTAAATTTTTGACCTATCAGTGTCACTCAGCACCTGCTTGCACACGGCTTACCATTGAAATGAAAGAGAGATTTTCATTGAAATACAGATAGAATTGGTAATGGGAACTTTTAATGGACACCCTCTCTCACGTGGTTTATATCTATTTTCAGTGAGCCCTTTTTTCACAATTTTTGCGATACAAGCATTGAGCCTCCAGCACAATGATTGGCATCTACCTTGGAGTAACATGCCAATGTGACTACCCTGTAGCTATCACCTGCTCTTCAGAGTGTTAACCTCTGGCTAGTCAGCTCACCACTGCAAACTAGCTCAGTTTTCAAATACATTCACTGTGTCACTTGGTTCAATTTTTAACCTGAGAACTAGCAAAACTAGTTCGGTTTCCTTGCAGATAAATACGACTTAATTCTTTCTGGGATCTTGCACTTTTCTTTTGAAAAACAAAAAAATTGGGAATAAAATGAATGACATAATTTAGAGCGAGAAAAATGTATTTTACAATTTTCTATGTGTACGAGGGACTAGTACTAGCATGTCCATTTTCGTATGGCTGGATTGGGTTTGACTTTAATAAAAAGGAAATTTGAAACAGAACCCCCCGTGGCCACATTTATTTGACTATGAAGTGTAAACCACAGTTATATTTCGTCTCTCACTAATATCCATTGCATAAAGACTTACTATAATGCTTTGTGTTACATTTCTGCTTTATCCACCAGGTGGAAACCTGTTATGCCCCATAGTTAGTTGTTTACCCCTTGAGTTAGTTAGTTAATTGGGTATATAAATAGGTCATTGTTCTCATTTGTAAAAAAGTAAGAAGATTAATGAACAAAGTATATCTTTTCTCCCTTAGTTTCTCTCTTAGGAGTTGAAGGTTAACTCTAAAACCTTACATAACAATATTAATGAACAAAGTGTACCCTTTCTCTCTTAGCTTTCTATCCTTTCTCTTTTGGTTGCTTTCTTGGGAGTTGAAGGTTAACTCGAAAACCTTACAAAACCACTCGGCATAATATGGATTCGATAAGAATAATTCTACATGATCAAAAAAATATTATCAAAATTATTGACAAAAAATACAGTAATTATTGAATAAAATAATTTTGGCAATAAAACTCATCAGTTTTTTTTTTTTTTTTAGAATTTTTGCTATCTAGCTTTTTTCGATCTATAACTACCACATTACTTTAGACATTGTAGGTGGAATAGGCTAACCTGAGTTAGTTAGTAATGATGAGTTTGTTAGGAGCGTTAGAGTTGGTTAGTCAAGTCTGCGAGCACTTTATGCAATATATAAACTGTTATAATTGCACCACTCAATAATCAAAGTCATTACAATTCTCTCATTCATCTACTTTTTTCTTTATCCTTTTCTCTATAGCACTCTCTAAACTAATCTCTGATACCTACATGGTATCAGTAGGTAGATACCATGGATCTATAGACTCAACTCAAACCTCACCAATTCCCGCCCAAATTCTCCTGCAAACCTTTTCAAATCCAATCTCGCTGAAGCTTGATGAAGAGAATTTCTTGCCATGGAAGGAGCAAGTAGAAGCAATGATCGAAGGCCATGACTTGTTGAATCATATACTGGAAAAGGTATCCCAAGGAAGTATGCAAACCAACAAGATCAAGAAAATGAAGTCGTGAGCTCAGGTTCAGAAATGGAAAAAATAAGATGCACTGAAGTCTTGGTTACTAGCTTCAATGACAAAGTCATTCACTACAAGAATGGTTGGGTGTGAACTCTCCCATCACATTTGGAAAAGGTTAGAAAACTTCTTTACTTTTCAAATTACAAAAGTAAGGCAGTTAAAGAACAAGCTGGAGAACACCAAGAAAGAGGGATCTACTAGTGATTATCTTCTTGAGATTTAGAAAGTTACTGATGCTTTAATCTCTCTTGGTGCTTCCATTACTGATGCTGATCGAATTGAGGCAATCTTGAATGGCTTACCTGAAGAGTACTCGCCATTTATCACAACAATAATATCAAGAGCATAACCAGTTTCAAGGAGAGCTTGAAGCACTTCTCATGGCGCAAGAAGAGTTGTTAGAAAAGTACAAGAAAAGTGATTCAATGATCAGTGCACATGTAGCTCAGTTTCAGCAAAATTCAAGGTTCAATCCTAGAAATGGAGGCCGCTTCAACAATTCCAGAGCTCCATTTCGAGGTAGAGGTGAAGGAAGATTCAATATGAATAGCAAAGGAGGTCATTTTTCTTCTTCAAATCGCACAACCTGTCAAGTATGTGGAAAGAATGGTCACAGTGCTTTAACTTGTTGGCATCGAATTTGATGCACAATATGGCTCAAACTCAAACTCAAGATTTGGGCCCCGAGCAAACATTGCCCTTGCTACACCCTCCACTCTACAAGATCCAAGCTGGTACCTGAATTTAGGTGCAACCCATCACATGACTCCGGATCCCTTGAACCTCATGGATAATCATAGTCTATGTGCAACTAGGATTCATTTTCAACCAAGCAGATGAAATAAGGGACGGGCCAGACCCCTCAAGCAAGCTTACAATCCATTCATGTTTCGAAAGCTTTAGCATATTGCAGGTTGTCGAAAGTGGATATGACACATCAACCAAAAAAATATCATTGGCTGAGTCGTTTTTTGTAGCTTTTTGGTTATTTTATTAAGACTTAAGCACTTAATTTTCACAAGATTACATTTTTTTTCTTTTAAGTATTTAATGGCCTTCTCTATTTTTAAATTTTATTAATACTAAAAATTTTAAATATTTTTATTATTTGTATATATTTAATTCTTTATAACAATGAATATTAATCATTTATATATTATCTATTATAAAATAATATTTAACCGTGGCATATCACGGGTACATGGCTACTATGTCACATTTTGATTGAAGGGAGAGGGTTGGAGACATATGAATTAGGGATCTTTCTTACATGGACCATGGACCTTGATGATCCTTCTTTCTTCCTCCTTTAGTCTTGTAATGCACAAATTTATTTAAATTGCACAACTCACCTAACAAAAAATAAATAAATAAATAAAATGAGGAATTACGTTGGGAACCCATTCTTAGTTTTGCAATTAGCTATAATTGTTTTAATAAAATGCTAGTGTGGATATTAACAATTGTGACAATAATTTTTGTTATTTTGCTGTAGCTATAGTTTATATATAATCTATATATAAATACAAATAATAAATCTTAAGATAATAATATTTAATTTTAAGTTGTAAAGAAGTAAAGTAATAATGATTTTATTTTTGGTGGTTTAAGATTAGAATTTTCATAATAGGGAAATCATAGTAGTATTTGATATAACATAATATTGTATACTTTGGTCACAATTATCATCGGTAAATACAATTAAAAACCAAAAACTAAAAATATGCATTGTTATGTGAAATACTGTATAGTATTAAAATATTAATAGATCTTATTCTATCAAAGTGTGTTTGTATAATAAATTAGGCATGATAAAATAAGTTAATACTATACATTATATGTCCTTATTCACTATTTGGTATGAGCAACATATTGTAGAAGTTTATCTATCATAACTCTTATATATATATATATATATATATATATATATATATATATATATATATATATATATATAAAATGTTGTATAATGTAACTTAATTCAGGATAGATAGAGAGACAGTATTAAGTTTGGCTGGCTTTTAACATATAAGATTACTTTTATTTTTTAACATTTTATATTTATATACTTTATTGAAATAATAAATAGTTATAAAATATTGAAATAAATAATAATATCTAATATAAATTAAATTTAACCAATAAATATTTTATTGTTTATTTTAAGTAATATTTACTTATAAAATTAGAATTATTTGCAAATAAATAATAATATTATAGAATGTAAAATATAATATCTTATATAGTGTTATATTAAACACTATAGTATTAAAAATTTATCAAACCTAATACTATCAGACCTTATCCTATCAATTTTTATACTATCAGTGTTTATCCTAGGTGTGCCAAATGGGCCATCAAAGTCCGCTTGGTACGACTAATAGGATAAGGTTTAATGGTATACGTATGATAAATTTTAAATTCTATAATGTTTGATATGACATTATATGAAATATTATTCTTTTTTTAACAAATAATTCTAACTATAAGTAAATAATAAAATAAAAATTAGTAATGAAATATTGTTGGAATTTTTCGTTGGTCTTAATTTTTTTTTTGCATTTGGTTAATTAAGTTTTCTATTACTCCCTGTCCTTATTTACTTTTAGTTGGTTAATGAAATATTGTTGGAAATTTTCGTTGGTTATTTTGTTGTTATTATTATTATTATTATTATTAGTTTGTCAACGGATAAGTGTTTAGGTGTTTTTTTTGTCTAGGATTGAAGAAAAAAAAGTAGGCAGGTCAAGTGCTATGTTGCAGGGGCTGAATTTGGATTGATAGTCTCTCTCTTTTAAATTCACAAATGCATCCTAGTCTTGTAAAATTACATATAACCTATCCTCCCCATCATGCTGCATAAGTCTACCCTCGCCATGTTGCAACCATATTGCTCCTGCCATCTCTAACTTTATGACTCCAATAAAGATATATTAGAATCAAATTAAATAACAAATATATACATTTTACATTTTGAATAGAACTGCTAATCTCAAATAAAACTATCGAAATCTAAACAAAACCAAAACGTATTTAAACCTTATTATTATTAACGTATATTATATTGAGTAAAGTGATCAAACAAAAACAACGGTGTCCGATCCACACTTACCTATGTATTAATATACTGTTTTGTGCCCCCTGCCGCGTCAGTTCACGCAGCCCTTTTCTTGATTATACATACAGTACAAAGGAATGCTTTCGGAAGTTGATAAAAGCGAAGGAACTAGCCAACTTTGGAAGGGTCAGCTTCAACCAATACGAAGAAGCGAAGAACTAACATTGGCAACTTTAATTAGAAGACTATTAAAATTAATTCATCATGATATCGAGATCTTAGCATTATTGAGGAAGCAAACAGAAGACGGATTTGACTTTTGAGCAAGCATGCACGGTAGTCTTGCGTCCTCTCGCACTGAATGAGTCACGAGAGAACTAAACGGCTTCACTACTGGAGTAAGGTACATTGGGTGTTGACATTGAGCCTTGGAATTTTGCTTATAGTGACCTTTGTCACGCCATATTCATCACGCCTCTACACACGTATATATAGCTGAAACTTTGAGCCTCTGCAACATGTCCTCATTCCTCCATTAATCACCATCTAGATAGATACGTTTTATCATTATCATTTATATAGCGGAGGTTCCCATTGTGTAAACACTTCAGCTTCAATTACGGTTTCTAGTTCAACGCCTTCACCTGAAAATGCCGAAATTGTGCTTCTGGTTGTGCCTTTCATTGGTGATCTTCTCAATCTCGGTTTGTATGTCTCGTCCTCTCGGCACTACTCCAATTAGTTTGAAGAGCAATGTAAATGCAGCCCAAGGTTCACCTTCTGAAGCACATTATGCTGGACTTCGCAGCTGGTTATCAGAAACGAATGGAAGCCCACCAAAGCTTGCCAGACTTAGTCCGCAAGGGCCAGACCCAAGACATCATTGATCAAGCAGGAAAGTTAAAATTTTTTAGTTTTCAATTTTAGTTTTTATTTTTAGTTTTTCAATTTTTCAGATTTTGTGAAGGAAATCTAAAATTCTTAAAACTACAAATTTCAATTTTTAGTTTTCATTTCCAATTTTCAGTATTTCCTTCATAAAATCCTAAAAACTAAAAAACTGAAAATGAAAACTAGAAACTAATAACTAAAACCAAATAGGCCCAAAATTTTAATGGTTTGCTTGGAGATTTCAAAGCACAAGAATAATGAGTAACAGATGAAGAGGAGGAATTGAATAAAAAACATAAGACAATAAAATAAGAGAAATGCTATGTGTAGGTAACTTCCATAAATTGTATTGGATATTACGCGACTCACATTTCATCTACTATTGGATAAGATATCTTATTTGGATTTGACTCACACACTATCCAATGATAAATGAGATGAATCAATATAATGTTTAATACAAATTATGTCTATATAACATTACTCATAAAATAAAGAGTATGATATTTCAACATTAAATCCGTCAATGAGTATTTATAGAGAGATAAAGATACAAAATTTTGATGCTACCTATCATTATAAGAGACTTAATTTATGTATTTTTCTCTATGAATGTTCATTTTTATCTTCACTTTTTTTTGTGTCAAAATAAGATTATTCTAAAATAAAACATGTCATGTGATATTAATGAGCTTGATGAATTAGAGAATAGAGTGGTTGTCATAGCTGTATAGAAATTTTTGGCTCTGAGTTATAAGAAAAAATAATAATAGATTTGTATTAGCAATTCTATAGCTAACTTTGTCTTTTAAATGATTTTGAAGCGCACTTTTAGAGAGATATTTTGTGAAATGGATCTACTCGTATCCTATTAATAAATTTAATTATCTAACGCTTGATTAAATGATGTAAGAATACCTTGGGAAAAAACATGAAATTGTAGCAAGTAGCATTACCCAAACCATTTTGTCCCAAAATGTGTATAAGGGAAGCCTGAAAAGAGAAGCCAATCTTTTTTTTCCTCTTCGGTAAGGCTTTGTTTGGCAAGGAAAGAAATAGAAAGGAACGAAAGGAGTGGAAAGAAATAGAGAGAAAGAAAGTTGAGGTGATTTTTATTTTTCATAGGTATGTTTGGATGAAAGGAAAATGGGAAGGAAAGAAATAGATGAAAGATTAATTTGTTTTGTTTGTTTGGATGGGAAAGTGAAAGGAAAGAAAGAAACAATGATACTAAATGACTTTTTTATTCTTATATTATAAAAAAAATGTTATTCTTTATAGAATTATGTAAAAAATTATTAGAAACTTAAAATTAGATACAATTTTGTCAGAAATTTATCTATTAAGATAATATAAATAAATATAAAAGCATCCCGATCAATATCTTTATTTTATTTTTAATAATTTTATTAATTAATATCAAATAGAAAATATAAATATATAACATGTTTCGAATAATATCAAGCTAATAAGGAAGAAAATATAAAAATAAATTATTCAAATTTATTTAAAATAAAAATATTAATGTCACCAATATTTCAAAAAAATTACCAAGCTTAATCATTAAATTCACATTGAAGTGATCATGTCTTTGGAGCTTCACAAAATGGAATACTTATCCATTCCCTCTATGTAATTTGTTTTGAAGAATAAAATGAAAGACTAAAAATAAATGCATTTGTATAAACCTTCAATTAAATAAGGAGAAAAGGTATTAGCATAAAGATAGATGATCATTATGAGGCTTCTCTACCAAAATTTTCATCTGCACATCACACAAATCATTGAAACCACAACCAATAATTGATGGCATGAGCTAGTCAAACTTATGCATTGTCTTCTAGAAGTATGAAGAAGAACAATGACAAAAGCACTAATCAACCATATTATATCATATGCTAATACTGGATCTTATACCTGGCTTTCAAATATAAAATGTCACTAACCATACATTAACTTATACACATTAATCATGTGTTAAATAATAATTGAGGTCTGATGAGTCAACAAAAAATAACAATGATGCATCCAACAAAACTAACATTAGTCACAAAATTAAAAGCCAACACCAAAACTAATAAAACTAGCATCATAGGTCCTAAACTCATATCCACATCAATCACAAAATTAAAAGCCATACTAGCAGCATAGTTCCTAAAGTCCACCGGCCTCTTTCATTAGCTTATATAATGTGGCAAGGCACACTTCAAAGGGAACCCAAAAAAATTCTCTTTTCTTGCCATTCTTCATAAAAAGTGCTAACACCTCATAGCTTAGGCATAACACCCAAATTCTCTAACTTAGGCCATACATCATTCTCAGTAAATTTGAGGCCTACTTTGTTCAAGAATTACAAGCCCTCGTTTAGCTATCTGAGCTTGCTTTTCAGCTATATGCACTTGTTGTTTAGCTATCTGCATTTGCTCTTTAGCTATCTGAACTTGCTCTTTGGCTACAGCTTGCTTTTCAGCAATTTCAATTGACCTCTCATAGTAATGATTCCTATCTTACATCATATCAGTCAATGCTTGGATTCCATTACTCATTCTTTCCATTTCTGATTCAATTAAATCATTCATTGGAGCTTTACGCTTGGTACCTCTCAATGATGTTCCATGAGACCAATTTGATTAATTTGAAATATCAAATTCAAGACTATACCTGCTAGTTGAATGGGGAGTGGCTTGCTCGTTATTCCACTCAGCCTCAAAATTTTGGAAGCCATCCTCATCATGCAAATTAATTGTTTCTTTATTCTTATCCCATCTTTTAATCTTTTCTTTAGCACTTTTAGCATGTTTTCCCGTTGCTTTGTCTATACCATATATCTCAAAAAGCTTGTCATAATGTTTGATTGGAGTGCGCATCCACTTGTTAGCTTTGGTTTTGCCTATAAGTAGAAGAATAATATATACATATATAAATATAATTCTTTAGGTTACAAGGGTCCAATTTTTAAGCAAATGGGGGAATGAACACACAAGAATTACCTTAATCAATTCTTCCTACACTTCAAGTTCAACCTCAAACATCTTTGTATTTGAATTCCAAGAAAATCCACTAAGACCATGAAATAGATCATAACAAACTCCAAAGTGATCCTTCAAAGTCTTTAGCCTATTCTTAAGATTATCCTTACGGAGGTGATTCCCAAATGAGGATCTAGAAACAAGCATATTTTCAAAGAGTTGGGTATGCGGACAGTAGGTCCATTTAACCCGATCCGTAATCGGACCAATATTAAATGGGAATTGGACCAGTCCGCTTTATAAATAAACTTGCCTTTTGCCTAGTTTGCGTCTGGCCCATCTAAACCGCAAGTTCGGACCAGTATTTTTGGCCCAACAAAGAGCCCAAGTACCAAATTGCAGACCGACCCGGACCAGTTTTATTTTCTTTCATTTTTTTTACCTTTTTAATGCCCTGGATTATATATTTTACCTCACATATATATATATATATATATATATATATATATATATATATATATATATATATATATATATATTTTTTAGTGCAAATATCTCCAAGTGTTAATTTTTTCAAAATAATAACATACAAATTACAAATCAATCAAATATGCATAACTCCTCCAATTATAAAAAATATTGGAACTACTAAAGAATATAAATTAACTGTACTAACTATCAAACACCAAACAAAAGTAAATCAAATTTCAAATACAAAGACCAAAAATAGTAAAATAAACCAACTTACCAAAACAAAAGTCCTAACACATCAAATTGAAATTATTATAAAGTCCATCCATCACTATCAAGCACATAAATAAAGTCCATCCATAAAAATATAAATAAAAATATAATGTCCTTCTTTATTCAATGACACCACCCGAAGCACCACTAGGTGCTTTTGAATTAGTGCCTTCTTCATCTAAACTTGAACTTGAATCTCCTTCTTGCTCTATAATTCACAACACAAATAATACAAAATAATTATCATCACATTTATTCAAAATATTACAATAGGAAAAAAGACAAGAATTGAAAATATATTATTTACCTTGCACATCAAAGCCAAGCAACTAATTTCTTGTACATATCAGAGCTTGCAAATTTTTGTAAAGAAGAAAACTTCTGGATTTGTTGAGAACACGAGAACCAATACTAAATGCAGATTCAATGCCATAGTTATAGGAATGCTCAAAATATCACAAGCCATCAATGCTAAATCCTAAAATCGATGTCTATTGTGCTTCCAATAATGCAATATATCAAGATCTTGATGAGATTGAAACTCCACTTTTTGCTTATCCAAATAAATATCCAATTGTGACTTTCCAACTTCAGGAACATTTTGATTCCCATATTCAATATACTCCTATATCATTTTTCAAATTATAACAACAAATAGAATTCTAATAAGCAAACACAAAAATGAAAACATAACAAGTGAAAAATAGAAACTTACATCCATATCAACCCAAGTGAAATTGATGGATCTCCAACAAAATTTCCACTCGTTGCTTGATTAGCATGAGACTGGCTAATGAAGTTGAGAATTACTCGACTCTCTAGAAGACATTTCCACATACTCATTAAAAAGAGTAGTCAATTTATCTTTCACTTAACTCAACTTTTCTTGACAAGCTATTGGGTTAAGACCAGCTTTCGGTAGCAAAACTCCAAAAATGTGAACTTCATGCGAGGATCAAGAATAGATCCAAGTGCAAGCATGATACTGGAATCACTTCAATACTTGTCAAACTTTACTTTCATCCTAGAAGCGATATCCCTAATGACTACATCCTCATTACTCACATTTTGAATTAGCAAACATTCAATCCTTCACACTTATTTGAAATATAGATTTGATGTTGGATAGGATGATCCAGATATGAAGTTAATGATCACATAAAAAGAACGCAAAAATTCACACATTTTTCCAGCTCTTATCCATTCTTCCTCAGAAGGGTAATGCTTATAGTTTGGTTCATTCAAAGCATATTGCCAAAAAGAATGCTGATATGGAAGTGCACTTTCAAGTATAAGAAAAGTGGGGTTTCACCTAGTAGATACATCTAAACGCAAGCCAACACTAGTACCACCATATTTTTTCACAATTTCTTTGAAGCATTCATTCTTACCTCTGATCCCTTGACAAACTTGATGCTTCTCTAATTTTGTGTAAAGCAGCACTAGTGGCTTTCAAACCCTCTTGAACAATTAAGTTTAAAATATGAGCATAACATCGGATGTGAAAAAACTCACCTCCACATAACAAACCATTAAGCATATCAGGAAGCTTATCTTTCAGAACTTCTTACATATTGTTCAAAGTTAATGACATTTTTTTCATCAATACCGCACTCTTGCAAAAAATTTAACACAACCTTAGATAATTCACGTCCAATGTGAGGATAAGGCATATGAGAGAAATTAAGAATTTTGCTATTAAACTTCCAACTCTCATTAACGAATGAGCGTTAATGTGATATAGCCCTTGGTTGTACAAGAAGTCCAAACATCAGAAGTCAAGCATACCCTACTTGGAATGTGAGACAACACTTCCTTCAATTTCTTCTTCTCACTCATACATATTAATCATATCCAAAGTTACCATTCTCCTAGAGTAAACCTTGGCTTCAGGATTTAGATAGTTCAACAACTCATTAACCCTCCTATATTCAATAAAATTAAATAGAAGGTCATGCTCTATGATACACATAGCAACCATGTCACCCACAAGTTTGTTATCAACCTTTCTAGATCTTAGTTTTCCAGCTTGATCAAGTATTAATTTTCCAACCTTACCATTGGAAACCTAGGCATTTTCTCACATTTATTCAAATGACGCAACAATGTTGAAGTTCCATACCTAGTACCACCGCTAACATATGCATTCCCACAAGCTTTGCATTGTTCTCTCTCTTTCTATCCTCACAAACCCCAATTTTTTCAAAATGTTGCCAAACACTAGATGAAAGACTTCTAGTCCTCTTATTTGGAATGGGTGCTTCAGATTCAATAAAGAGCGAAGATTGACTATAATCACCTATACCACTACCATTACTAACACCAGGATCAACATGTCGATTATAATTAGTGCGACTTACTTCAGGAGTAGAAGAACCCCCATTTGACTTTGACACATTCATATTTAATTTTCAATCTAAATCACACTAGACAATCACAATAAAAAAAATTTTAAATTACAAGCTACCAGTTTTATAATCAAATGAACAATCCAAAACTAATTTTCAGTTAAACTAAACAAAATATACTTAAAAAAATAGGTTAGAAAACAACAATACTCATACTCAGGAGTCTCATGTGAAGTTGTTCTCTCTCGCGTGCGAACAGCGGATCAATGGAGAGAGGAGGTAGCAACAATAACACGGAGAGAGACAGGGAGGCAATCAGAAACGAGGTAGCAATAATAGCACAACAGAGAGAGAGCCTCGATGTAGAGAGCCTCGACATGGAGAGTATGGCACAGGAATCGGCGGCAAGGCAAAGAAAGGTTGAGAGACTCAACTCGAGAGTTGAGAGACAAGAGAGAGTTGAGATCTACTAAGGCCTGAAGGAACAGAGTTGAGAGACGAGAGAGTTGAGACTGTAGTTGAGAGACGACAGAGACTTGACTCGAATTGACTCGAGAGTTGAGAAACAAGAAAGAGGCCGACTTGGGCATGGCCTGTGTGGAGGCCGGCATGGGCATGGCCGCATAGGTGACAGGGTAATTTAAGAGTTGAGACTTGAGACTTGAGAGAATAGAGAGGCTGCCGCATTGGGGAATAGGGACTTGGGGTTGTTAGGTTAGCAAAGTAAGGAAACTAAGAAGAAGAAACTAGCAACCCTAGTTATGCTAGGCTAAACCACTAAAGTGTAAAGCTAAATGTCCCTTAGGCCTTGGCCTTACATGTTTCATACCATGGACTGAATCACTCCAGACCAAAAAAAAAAGAGCAATTTCTATGTGGGCTAGCGGGCTGGTCGGAATTCATAGGCTAGGCCCATTTGGCCCGTGGTTTAGGCTGCCAACAAAAAAAGTTTGCGGGTTAACGGGTTAAAAATTTTCTAGTCCATTTTTGTGTTGGTTGCGAGTTAAACGGGATGGTCCGTGGTCGCGACCCGATATATCAGCCTCATTATCATATGCAGTTGTAGTAAATGTACCACCTATTCTATTCCCTTTACCACATTTTTCTATCAAAGCATCAATAAAAGCTGTATCCATCTCCTCAGTCCATCTTAAAGTGTCCCTACTTGAGGTGTCACCTTGGCCTAATGTTTTCTTTGCCATTAGCACCTCCCAATCTGCAAAACAATGCATAAAAATAGCAAACAATCTTTTGTAAAACAACAAGTTATGGGGAAACAATTAAATCACTAATTAAAAATATAAAGATAAAATGCATTCCACAGATCATACAACATGTTACAAGATGATAATGGATTCAATGATAGCACACCAAAGTCAAAAAATGAAATGGAATCACACATTACATTAACATATGGATCCAATAATTACACAACAATGTCAACACACATTACAATTAACATATGGATTCAATAATAACACAACAAAGTCAATAAATCAAATGGATTCAAACATTACAATTGAGTTCAAATCTCAATAAGTTTTTTCTCTTTTTTTTCGTTTTTAGAGGGAGGGAAGTCTTAGCATCCCATTTGATAGTCAGCCCACATTTGGGCAGGCAATGTTTTCCCTTAACATAACTCTTGCCTATAGTCTTCATCTTGTTCATGTCGAACAATGTCATCCTCTTCTGGATTATTATCTTGTAGTTCTCAGTCCCACTTGAGCTATCAAATGTGGATCAGGATCTACACCCATTAAAAAGTTATGCAATATAAAACAAGCTAGCAGAATTTCAGTCATAGTCTCCAACTCATAATGTGGTTCGGTGCCACTTGCAATAATTGCAAATCTCTCCTTCAAAATCCCAAACGATTTTTCGATAACATTTCGCAATGAAGCATGACGTAGATTAAATAGTTCCTTTTCATTTTCTGGACCCGTACATACTCTTTTAGGTTATATCTTACACCTTGATATGGTGTAATTAAACCATGCTTCAGCATGAATCCAGCATCTCCAAGGAAAAATTTTCCTACAAATTATTCATATAAAATGATTAATCTAATAGATAAATAGCCACCATAATAAAATCCATCTACTCAATATTTACGACAGTGTTCTTATGCTAATGTGCTAACCTCGTGGAATTTTAAGCCTATCATTCCTTGATAATGTATTCTTGAGAACTTTTGAGTAACCGTCATTCCTTCCCAACGTACTAATGTAAATCTCATATCAAAACCATATGCATCCAGGACATTTTGTGTCGATCATTCTTTTCTACCTCGAAAAGATGCTTGATAATGGCAACCAATTCCATTCATAAATACATAATGGAAGTTAACATTTTCCAATTTCACAAAGAGGTAATCAGGGCGTGATACTTCGCAAGTGCTAGCTTTCAATTCAATCAAAGGTTTATTCCTTCATGTGATTTTGTTCTTTTTTAAATCTAAAATTTTCAATTTTGGTACTTCTTTACTTTATTTAAATTTGATAATTGAGAAGAAAATACACACTATGTTGACTGATTTGACAGTTGTTGGGTATTATTGTTTGTTCAGTTAAATAAATCATATGTTGATCTTGTTTTAGAGTATTTCACCTTAATGACAATTTAGTCTAAGAAAAGATTGTTTTTGATTTTTTGGGTGGGATTTACTCTTATATAAATATACTAGTCTTGCGTGCTTAACAAATCCAGACTGAAGTTTTGGTCTTTTTGAAAAGTACACAATTTTCACCATAAATGGAACCAGTTCAAAACATCATTTTCTATAGATATGCAAAGACCTCGTAGACATTAATAATTGCCTAAGTCTAGACACAGAATTCCCATGATGCCTTTCATTGCTACTACTTAAAGTGTAGAATTTTTTTTCATTTGGAAGGTCCTTGAAAGTTGATAGAGGGATAAGTTGTATCTACCTATATGATTATGAGATTCCAAACCATAGCTAGAGGAAGACATGAAAAATCAACACTACATATGTCTAGAAGTTTAGGGGCTATTTGGCGGTTTTTAAACCTTTGTGTTTTTAAAACAAAAGATTAAAAAATCTTGTTTGTTAATTTGTTTTACAAAATTTGATTTTAAAAACAAAAAACACAAATCAGGTTTTAAAAACAAAAAACCACAAACTGATTTTAGATGTTTTCAAAAACGTTTTATAAAACTTGTATCATCATCATCACAAACCTTCTTCTTCCTTCCTTGAGTTCCATCATCATCATGGTCATCTTCTTCCTTCGCCACTCCCAATCTGCCGCCTTCCTCCGTGCCCCTATTTTGTTGCACTGTGTGGCCAGTCCTTAGGAACCCGCCCCAACATCGCGCGAGATGCGAGCCCGCCCGCTTGCCACACCTCCTCTTCCACAACCAACCAAGCATCCGAGCACCAATCGCCATCGTCACCTTTGTGAACCTCTGCTTCTCGCCGTCGCCTAGCCCAGTGAACAGAACCTCCGCGCTGCCACCTTCCATCGCGAAGCTCCACTTCTTCCTCCATATAGCGTTGCCACAAGCCTTTCTCTCTTCCCGCTCCACCACCTAGTCACGTCCTCCCTACTGAATTGCCACCCTTACATGCATAATCATATTTGCCAATCCCTCTCTCTTCATCATTTCCCCTTCTCTCTAGGTTATTACAGAACCCCAAACCCCTTTTGAAATAAAATCCCCAATCCGTGTTAGTTAAAGTTTTGTCATTTTAGTTGTGGTTGCTAGTGGTTATTGATTTTTGTTATTATGATCTTTGTCAAACAATTTTTTGTTTTATCCATTTTAAAAGTTGTTTTTTTAAAAAATTACCCAAACAAGTTTTCTTGTTTTTTTATTTTTAAAAATTAGACTTAAACTTATTTTTTAAAACAGTTTTAAAAACAAAAACAAAAAAATACTTCCAAACAACCCCTTAGTGGTTTACTAGACATGTATTGCTTTTTAGTTTACACATCGTGCAAGAATTCATTTTCATTCAATAGTTACTTATAATTTTGTTGGATTGTTGTGCTTGACAAATGATTTTATATTTTTTTCCTTTCTATGTTGTGTTGTATCTCAATGCTAAATACATTTGGAACAACAGAGTGCTTGTTAAATGGACAAGGATAATCATCGAGAAATTCTATTGCCAACAATATGGAAGATATCTTTGATGGTGATTTTCCACTAAACCAAATTTTTAAGTTTGGGGTTGAAAATCAAGGACATATGTTAACGCTTGAAAATCAAGGACATATATTAACAATTTTCAAAGAGGATTGGGAAAGGCGTAGCAACTGTGCACAATAACATTACCATGTTACATTGTGCACATGCTATATCTATTGAAATTGATGTCTACAAGGGTTGACAAACCCATAAAAGCAGAGTTGTTGGGCGAGACAAATTGGGTTGCTTTATTACAATAGTTGGGTGAAACTAATACCTGTCGATATCTTGTGCATGGGCCCTCATGCATTTCTTGAATTGTGTGAGAAATTAAGGGCAACTGGTTGTGTGAAATATATTGTACATGTTACAATTGAGGGGCAAGTTGCTAGATTCTTGCGTATTGTAGCCCATAATGTCAAAATTAGAACTGTTTCCTTTTTCTACCACTTGGAGAGAATCAGCGCCATTTCCATGCAGTTTCCAGGCTATTGTTTCGCTTTAGGAAGAGTTTCTTCAACAACGTTAGGAGCAATTATTTCCCAGAGATCCTTCACAATAATAGATTCTACCCTTATCTTAAGTTATGAATACTTGTACATTTATATGAATGAACTTGGTATGAATACTTCACAAAAGAAAGAACTTCCTCTTTTAATCTTCTAAAAGTTATCACACTTTATAAAATTTTTTAGCACTTGGTATTTTCTAGTTCCTTCTTTTTTTTTTCCTCCAAGAGCAACGACCATGGAGTTGTTTTTGTATGCATATTATAATTTTTTTTATTAGAAGAGTAATGTGATAAAAGGCACAATCTGATCTTAAACTATCAAATTAGGCTTTAACTTCTAGGGAACAGTATACCTAGCTAGGGTATTACACCAATGAACATAATTTAACAAACATTGTGGGTAAGTCTTCATTACGTCGCTCATATTTTATTAAAGTTTCGATTTTAGTCTTAAAGTTTGTTTGTTTAATTATTTTCAAAATATAAATCATATTCAATTTATGACAGAAACTTGACATTTTATGTTTTATTGTGATCCTTTAACATTATAATTTAATATTTTATGTTGTGTTATAGTTTTGTAACATCATAGCTTGACCTGCACATCCTTTTTTTTATAATTTATATTTTGCTATTGAAAGGAAAAGATTGAAATGTTTTGAAAATATTAAAGACATAAATAAAACAAAAAAAATGGACTAAATCAAAACACTGATAAATATGGTCAATTGCATATTAAGCTGAATTAGTAATTTTTTTTTATAGAGAGAGAGAGAGAGAGAGAGAGAGAGTACCTTTGTATAGAAGGTATTATCATGTCAATCACATTTGCAAAGAAAAGTTAGTTTGAATGTAAGCTACAATAAAATTGTTGTTTTTTTTGGTTATTTTATATAAGACTTACACACTTAATTTTTACAAGATTACATTTTTTTTCTTTTAAGTATTTATTGGCTTCTTTATTTTTAAATTTTATTGATACTAAATTTTAAAAATATATGTATTATTTGTGTATATTTAATTTAATTATTTATAAGAATGCATATTAATCATTTATATATTATCTGTTATTTAGTATTCATGTCACATTTTGATCAAAGGGATAGGGTTGGAGACAGATGAATTAGATAGAATTTGAATCCGATTGCTCCTGCGCTCTTTAACTTGATGACTCCAGTAAAAATATATTAGAATAAAATTAAATAATAAATATATACATTTTATATTTTGAACTAACTAACCAATAATATGTAGAACTGCTAATCTCATACAAGACTATCGAAATCTAAGCAAAACCAAAATGTATTTAAACCTTATTATTATTAAAGTATATTATATTGAGTAAAGTGATAAGACAAAAATAACAATATGTGATTGAGTGACAATGACTCATTTACCCTTAACCAAATATCAGGTTTGATTTCCTTTAACATGAGGCTTAAATCTTCTGATCTGCCCACCCTTTAAGGCTCCAACAAATCAATGATAGGATTAGTCACCATGCTCTGCTGCCCATCTTTGAACGCCAACAACACGATAAGTTAGTCATCGTAATCAATGGTGGGTATCCTTATCAAAAGCCTAGACCTGAAAAATAAAACAAAAACACCGGTGTCCGGTCCACACTTAGCGATGTATTAATATATACTGTTTTGTGCCCCCTGCCGCGTCATCAGTTCACGCTGCCCTTTTCTCGATTAAACATACAGTACAAAGGAGTGCTTTAGAAAGTTGATAAAAGCCGAGGAACTTGCGATCTTTGGAGGGGTCAGCTCAGCATCAGCCAATACGAAGAAGCAAAGAACTAACATTGGCAATTTTAATTAGAAGACTATTAAAATTAATTCATCATGATATCGAGATCTTAGCATTATTGAGGAAGCAAACAGAAGACGGATTTGACTTTTGAGCAAGCATGCACGGTAGTCTTGCGTCCTCTCGCACTGACTGAGTCACCAGAGAACTAAACGGCTTCACTACTGGAGTAAGGTACATGGGGTGTTGACATTGAGCCTTGGAATTTTGCTCATAGTGAACTTCGTCACGCCATATTCATCACGCCTCTACACGTATATATATAGCTGAAACTTTGAGCCTCTGCAACATGTCCTCATTCCTCCATTAATCACCATCTAGATAGATACGTTTTATCATTATCATTTATATAGCGGAGGTTCCCATTGTGTAAACACTTCAGCTTCAATTACGGCTTCTAGTTCAACGCCTTCACCTGAAAATGCCGAAATTGTGCTTCTGGTTGTGCCTTTCATTGGTGATCTTCTCAATCTCGGTTTGTATGTCTCGTCCTCTCGGCACTACTCCAATTAGTTTGGAGAGCAATGTAATTGCAGCCCAAGGTTCACCTTCTGAAGCACATTATGCTGGACTTCGCAGCTGGTTATCAGAAATGAATGGAAGCCCACCAAAGCTTGGCAGATTTAGTCCCGAAGGGCCAGACCCAAGACATCATTGATCATGCCCGGCAGAAGATTTTAATGGTTTGCTTGGAGATTTCAAAGCACGGGAATAATGAATAATGGATGAAGGCACTACATGAGCATTGTCAATGGTTTTCAACTAAAGTGTCAATAATAGTAATTTTAACATAAAAATCGTTGAAATACTCATAAATTAAACTTTTATCGACAATTATACATGTTGAAAGTACTTAAAAGGATCCATTTTGGATATTTTCATGTACTAATTATCGATAAAAATTTATAAATATTTTTAATGTCACTTTATATCAAAATTATTTTTCTTCACAATATTTTTATTGACATTTTAATTGTCAAAAACTGAAAATGCCCATTCATCTTGTAGTGAGGAGGGATTAATAAAAACCAAGAAACAGTAAAATAAGAGAAATATTATATATAGGTAACTTAAACAAGTTATATTGGACATCATGCGCATGCGATTTCATCCACTATTGAATGAGAATAAGGATATTAATTGGATTTGTTCCACACACTATCCAATGATAAATGAAGTGTGAGTTAATATAATGTTCAATGCAAATTATGTTCATATATAACATTACTCATAAAATAAAAAGTATGATATTTCAACGTTAGATCTGATGATTATTTATAGAGATAAAGATACAAAATTTTGGCACTACTCATCATTATAAGAGACTTAATTTATGTATTTTTCTCTATGAATGTTCATTTTTATCTTCACTTTTTGTGTCAAAATAAGATTATTCTAAAATAAAACATTTCATGCGATATTAATGAGCTTGATGAATTCGGAGATTAATTGGTTGTCATAGCTATACAGAAAATTTTGGCTGAGTTATAAGAAAAAAAAATAATTAATAATAGATTTGTATTTGCCATTCAATTCTATAGCTACTTTTGTCTTCTAAATGATTTTGAAGCGCATTTTTTAGAGAGATATTTTGTAAGATGGATCTACTCGTATCCTATTAACAAATTTAATTATCTAACTCTTAAATGATGTAAGAATATGATGGAAAAAACGTGAACCAACATGAAATTGTAGCGAGTAGCATTACCCAAGCCGTTTTGTCCCAAAATGTGTATAAGGGAAGCCTGAAAAGAGAAGCCAGTTTTTTTTTTTTTTTTTGGGTACATAAAAGAGAAGCTAGTTTGTTGTACTTAAATTTTTGACCTATCACTGTCGATCACTCAGCACCTGCTTGCACACGGCTTACCATTGAAATCAAAGAGAGACTTTCGTTGAAATACAGATAGAATTGGTAATGGGAACTTTTAATGGGCACCCTCTCTCACGTGGTTTATATCTATTTTCAGTGAGCCCTTTTTTCACAATTTTTGCGATACAAGCATTGAGCCTCCAGCACAATGATTGGCATCTACCTTGGAGTAACATGCCAATGTGACTACCCTGTAGCTATCACCTGCTCTTCAGAGTGTTAACCTCTGGCTAGTCAGCTCACCGCTGCAAACTAGCTCAGTTTTCAAATACATTCACTGTGTCACTTGGTTCAATTTCTAACCTGAGAACTAGCAAACTAATTCGGTTTCCTTGCAGATAAATACGACTTAATTCTTTCTGGGATCTTGCACTTTTCTTTTAAAAAACAAAAAAATTGGGAATAAAATGAATGACATAATTTAGAGCGAGAAAAATGTATTTTCCAATTTTCTATGTGTACGGGGGACTAGTACTAGCATGCCCATTTTCGTATGGCTGGATTGGGTTTGACTTTAATAAAAGGAAATTTGAAACAGAACCCCCCGTGGCCACATTTATTTGACTATGAAGGGTGAACCACAGTTATATTTCGTCTCTCACTAATATCCATTGCATAAAGACTTAATATAATGCTTTGTGTTTCATTTCTGCTTTATCCACTAGGTGGAAATCACTCGGCATAATATGGATCGATAAGAATAATTCTACATGATCAAAAAACTATTATCAAAATTATTGACAAAAAATACACTAATTATTGAATAAAATAATTTTGGCAATAAAACTCATCAGTTTTTTTTTTTTTTTTGAATTGCCATCTAGCCTTTTTCGATCTATAACTACCAAATTACTTTAGACATTATCAAGTAGATTCAACCAAAGTCTACGTGCAACTAGGATTCATTTTCAACCAAGCAGATGAAATAAGGGACGGGCCGGACCCCTCAAGCAAGCTTACAATCCATTCATGTTTCGAAACCTTTAGCATATTGCAGGTTGTGGAAAGTGGATACGACACATCAACCAAAAATATATCATTGGCTGAGTCGTTTTTTGTAGCTTTTTGGTTATTTTATATAAGACTTAAGCACTTAATTTTCACAAGATTACATTTTTTTTTCTTTTAAGTATTTAATGGCCTTCTCTATTTTTAAATTTTATTAATACTAAAATTTTTAAATATTTTTGTTATTTGTATATATTTAATTATTTATAATAATGAATATTAATCATTTATATATTATCTATTATAAAATAATATTTAACCGTGGCATATCACGGGTACATGGCTACTATGTCACATTTTGATCGAAGGGAGAGGATTGGAGACATATGAATTAGGGATCTTTCCTACATGGACCATGGACCTTGATGATCCTTCTTTCTTCCTGCTTTAGTCTTGTAATGGACAAATTTATTTAAATTGCACAACTCACCCAACAAAAAAATAAAAATAAAATGAGGAATTACGTTGGGAACCCATTCTTAGTTTTGCAATTAGCTATAATTGTTTTGATAAAATGCTAGTGCGGATATTAACAATTGTGACAATATTTTTTGTTATTTTACTTTAGCCATAATTTATATATAATCTATATATAAATACAAATAATAAATCTTAAGATAATTATATTTAATTTTAATTTGTAAAGAAGTAAAGTAATAATGATTTTATTTTTGGTGGTTTAAGATTAGATGTAATTGGGAAATCATAGTAGCATTTGATATAATATAATATTGTATACTTTGGTCACAATTGTCAGCGGTGAATACAATTAGAAACCCAAAAAGAAATTATGCTTTGTTATGTGAAATACTGTATAGTATTAAAATATTAATAGACCTTATTTTATCAAGGTATGTTTGTATAATAAATTAAGCATGATAAAATAAGCTAATACTATATATTATATGTCTTTATTCACTGTTTGGTATGCAACATATTGTAGAAGTTTATCTATCATAACTCTTATATATATATATATATATATTCAAATGTTGTATAACGTAACTTAATTCAATATAGAGAGACCATATTAAGTCTATTGGCTTTTAACACATAAGATTACTTTTATTTTTTAATATTTTATATTTATATACTTTATTGAAATAAATAATAATATCTAATATTGTCACGGCCCGATTTGGGCACGTGGGGCAATGAGAACATTCTCACGTAAGCCTCGTGACCTATATCATTTCTACATGGACAAAAAGATCCATAATATAATTTTGTTTCTTTTCTATATATCAATCACATGTTCTCAATATCATGTTTATAAAAATAAGTTCTCATAGTCCGTTTCAAAGTATAATGCTATATTATCACAAAATATGCGGAAAGTCCTTGATATACAACGTATCTATGAAGAGTAAGACTTATATAGTTCAAAATAACATTTTAATATACAAGACTATGCAAAAGACAACATGCTCTAAAATCAGAATCTTGTCACATTACATTGAAGCACGTCTATGGCAAAATACCAAACACCTCACCTAATGGGCTCGACAATTGAAATCTAACATTAGGAGGAAAATGGCGTGGAAGTGTCCAAGGAACTGCCATCTGGAAATAAAGAAGGAAAGAAGGGGTGAGTTTTGCTATCAAAAAGTAGTGGTTCTCACCTTGGAACCCTCTCCATAGGACATCAAAGGGTATGTAGAAAATTATAATAATACAAATAATGCTCAACTAGTTCATATTATCATAAGAATATAAGTATATACAAGAGTACCAAAAACGCTTTATCTTATAAAAAAACCCAACAGTACCTCAATAAAGAAACAATAATCTCTATTCTGTTATGCACAATATATATAGCATAACAAAATCTAAGTTACGTGACATCGTTACGTTTCACCTTTCCAAGTGTGACAATAATGAGTACCTAACTAGGTCCCTTCTTTGAATACTCTGGCCCTGGGCTACTTGGTACCAAGATTAGCAGATTAACTGCCGCTAACACATGCTTGTTCTCTATAGCTACTATTCAGTTTCGAAGAACACAATCAGTTTAAACTCTTAAAACCAAGGCATCTATCCTAGGGTTTAAATCAGTCAGTAGAATTCACAACTCTAGAGGTCATACAATCACAAACAATGCATGTTCTCACAATTTAGCTTTATCAGAAACACCTTTGATCAACAATGGTCCCATGGGTTTATTAAAACATATGTATGCTCTTAGATCAACAAGTTCAAACCATAGAAATCAGGTAGTAATCTCAATTCTCTATGCAAAAGTCTCTAAAATCATGGTATGAGTTATAATTTTCATGAAAATAGTTATAATGCTCAATATAGAAGTCACAGATGTGAACCCACTCACGTAAAATGCAGAAGATATAGGAATAGCACCACTAGAGTTCTAGAAGAGGATTGGCACCCGTATCTATCATTAAAGCAATAAACTTCTAGATTAACCTCTAAATATTCAAATCTAACTTCAATCCTACTAAAAGAATATGATAACACCTCTAATAAACACCTCTTAAATCTCCAAGAACAAGAAGAAAGTAAAGGGGAAATGGGCTAAAATTATAAGAACAACATACCTTAAAGCCTTAGGAGTGAAAGATTGAAGTTAGAATTGGAAGAAATGGAAGAAAATGGAGATTTGGGGGTGAAAATGGGTTGGGAGTGGAGTTTCTTGCGGTTTGGGGGTGAGGAATCGTGTTTTTGGTGTTTGAAAGTTTTAGACCCCGAAATGGAGGTATTTATATTTTCTGTTGACACAGCGCTCATTAGAGAGCAAATAAAACATCCCTACACGCTTTACTATTTCCTTACCCTAGCGCTCTAGAATATTTACATTTCATTAAATCATTTATTTACTTCCTATTAGCTTTAAAATATAAATGTAAATAAGGAAATATCCCTTATTTGGATTCAAATAAAATATCAAAAAAATCAAACTCCCAACAAATCAAAATCTAATTTTTGAGTTTTAGTTCAATTCGGGAATTTCAACGATTTTGTAAACTTTTGGGCTAAAAACAAAGGATTTAAGGATTTCATAAAATTAATTAAAAATCATTCTTTAACTTATTTTTCTCTAGGGAACAATTACTATGACTTTTGATCCCAAGAAAAAAGTTTTATTATATAGCCTTCCAAGGGCGTGTAGGGTCTAAGACTTAGTGAAATTAAGAACCCAAATAAATAAGGGTAATTGGCACCTTTACTAATTCAAAAGAATTTCCTAGCCCCAATTATTTAAACTAGGGTATTACAAATATAAATTAAATTTGACCAATAAATATTTTATTGTTTATTTTAAGTAATATTTATTTATGAAATTAGAATTATTTGTAAATAAATAAGAAAATTATAGAATGTAAAATATAATATCTTATATAGTGTTATATCAAACACTATGTAGTATTAAAAATTTATTAGACCTAATACTATTAGACTTTATACTATCATGTTTATCATTCAGGTATGCCAAATGGACCATCAAAGTCCGCTTAGTATGACTAATAGGATAAGGTTTGATGGTATATGTTATGATAAATTTTAAATTCTATAGTGTTTGATACAGCATTATATGAAGTATTATCCTTTTTTTTTACAAATAATTCTGACTATAAGTAAATAATAAAATAAAAATTAGTAATGAAATATTGTTGGAATTTTTCGTTGGTCTTATTATTTTTTTTTTTTTTTGTATTTGGTTAATTAATTTTAATATTACTCCCCGTCCTTATTTACTTTTAGTTGGTTAATGAAATATTGTTGGAATTTTTCGTTGGTCTATTTCGCTATTATTATTATTATTAGTTTGTCAACGGATAAGTGTTTAGGTGTTTTTTTTGTGTCTAGGATTGAAGAAAAAAAAAGTAGGCAGGTCAAGTGCTATGTTGCAGGGGCTGAATTTGGATTGATAGTCTCTCTTTTAAATTCACAAATGCATCCTAATCTTGTAAAATTACATATAACCTATCCTTCCCATCATGCTCCATAAGTCTACCCTCTCCATGTTACAACCCTCCATTAGTTAGGCAGAGAATTTGAATCCATATTGCTCCTGCCCTCTCTAACTTTATGACTCCAATAAAGATATATTAGAATCAAATTAAATAACAAATATATGCATTTTACATTTTGAATAGAACTGCTAATCTCAAATAAGACTATCGAAATCTAAGCAAAACCAAAACAACCATATTATTATTAACGTATAATATATTGAGTAAAATGATAAAACAAAAACAACGTGTCCGATCCACACTTACCTATGTATTAATATACTGTTTTGTGCCCTCTGCCGCGTCAGTTCACGCAGCCCTTTTCTTGATTAAACATACAGTACAAAAGAATGCTTTCGGAAGTTGATAAAAGCGGAGGAACTTGCCAACTTTGGAAGGGTCAGCTTCAACCAATACGAAGAAGCGAAGAACTAACATTGGCAACTTTAATTAGAAGACTATTAAAATTAATTCATCATGATATCGAGATCTTAGCATTATCGTGGAAGCAAACAGAAGACGGATTTGACTTTTGAGCAAGCATGCACGGTAGTCTTGCGTCCTCTCGCACTGAATGAGTCACCAAAGAACTAAACGGCTTCACTACTGGAGTAAGGTACATGGGGTGTTGACATTGAGCCTTGGAATTTTGCTCATAGTGAACTTTGTCACGCCATATTCATCACGCCTCTACACATGTATATATAGCTGAAACTTTGAGCCTCTGCAACATGTCCTCATTCCTCCATTAATCACCATCTAGATAGATACGTTTTATCATTATCATTTATATAGCGGAGGTTCCCATTGTGTAAACACTTCAGCTTCAATTACGGCTTCTAGTTCAACGCCTTCACCTGAAAATGCCGAAATTGTGCTTCTGGTTGTGCCTTTCATTGGTGATCTTCTCAATCTCGGTTTGTATGTCTCGTCCTCTCGGCACTACTCCAATTAGTTTGGAGAGCAATGTAATTGCAGCCCAAGGTTCACCTTCTGAAGCACATTATGCTGGACTTCGCAGCTGGTTATCAGAAATGAATGGAAGCCCACCAAAGCTTGGCAGATTTAGTCCCGAAGGGCCAGACCCAAGACATCATTGATCATGCCCGGCAGAAGATTTTAATGGTTTGCTTGGAGATTTCAAAGCACGGGAATAATGAATAATGGATGAAGGCACTACATGAGCATTGTCAATGGTTTTACAACTAAAGTGTCAATAATAGTAATTTTAACATAAAGTAATTTGAAAATACTCATAAATTAAACTTTTATCGACAATTAGCATGTTGAAAGTACTTAAAAGGATCCATTTTGGATATTTTGACATGTACTAATTATCAATAAAAATTTATAAATATTTTTAATGTCACTTTATATCAAAATTATTTTTCTTCACAATATTTTTATTGACATTTAATTGTCAAAAACTGTTGAAAATGCCCATTCATCTTGTAGTGAGAGGAGGGATTAAATAAAAACCAGACAGTAAAATAAGAGAAATATTATATATAGGTAACTTAAACAAGTTATATTGGACATAATGCTGACATGCATTTCATCCACTATTAGATGAGATAAGGATATTAATTGGATTTGTTCCACACACTATCCAATGATAAATGAAGTGTGAGTTAATATAATGTTCAATGCAAATTATGTTCATATATAACATTACTCATAAAATAAAAAGTATGATATTTCAACGTTAGATCTGATGATTATTTATAGAGAGATAAAGATACAAAATTTTGGCACTACTCATCATTATAAGAGACTTAATTTATGTATTTTTCTCTATGAATGTTCATTTTTATCTTCACTTTTTGTGTCAAAATAAGATTATTCTAAAATAAAACATTTCATGCGATATTAATGAGCTTGATGAATGGAGATTAATTGGTTGTCATAGCTATACAGAAAATTTTGGCTGAGTTATAAGAAAAAAATAATTAATAATAGATTTGTATTTGCCATTCAATTCTATAGCTACTTTTGTCTTCTAAATGATTTTGAAGCGCATTTTTTAGAGAGATATTTTGTAAGATGGATCTACTCGTATCCTATTAACAAATTTAATTATCTAACTCTTAAATGATGTAAGAATATGATGGGAAAAAACGTGAACCAACATGAAATTGTAGCGAGTAGCATTACCCAAGCCGTTTTGTCCCAAAATGTGTATAAGGGAAGCCTGAAAAGAGAAGCCAGTTTTTTTTTTTTTTTTTGGGTACATAAAAGAGAAGCTAGTTTGTTGTACTTAAATTTTTGACCTATCACTGTCGATCACTCAGCACCTGCTTGCACACGGCTTACCATTGAAATCAAAAGAGACTTTCGTTGAAATACAGATAGAATTGGTAATGGGAACTTTTAATGGGCACCCTCTCTCACGTGGTTTATATCTATTTTCAGTGAGCCCTTTTTCACAATTTTTGCGATACAAGCATTGAGCCTCCAGCACAATGATTGGCATCTACCTTGGAGTAACATGCCAATGTGACTACCCTGTAGCTATCACCTGCTCTTCAGAGTGTTAACCTCTGGCTAGTCAGCTCACCGCTGCAAACTAGCTCAGTTTTCAAATACATTCACTGTGTCACTTGGTTCAATTTCTAACCTGAGAACTAGCAAACTAATTCGGTTTCCTTGCAGATAAATACGACTTAATTCTTTCTGGGATCTTGCACTTTTCTTTTAAAAAACAAAAAAATTGGGAATAAAATGAATGACATAATTTAGAGCGAGAAAAATGTATTTTCCAATTTTCTATGTGTACGGGGGACTAGTACTAGCATGCCCATTTTCGTATGGCTGGATTGGGTTTGACTTTAATAAAAAGGAAATTTGAAACAGAACCCCCCGTGGCCACATTTATTTGACTATGAAGGGTAAACCACAGTTATATTTCGTCTCTCACTAATATCCATTGCATAAAGACTTAATATAATGCTTTGTGTTTCATTTCTGCTTTATCCACTAGGTGGAAATCACTCGGCATAATATGGATCGATAGAATAATTCTACATGATCAAAAACTATTATCAAAATTATTGACAAAAAATACACTAATTATTGAATAAAATAATTTTGGCAATAAAACTCATCAGTTTTTTTTTTTTTTTTGAATTGCCATCTAGCCTTTTTCGATCTATAACTACCACATTACTTTAGACATTATCAAGTAGATTCAACCAAAGTCTACGTGCAACTAGGATTCATTTTCAACCAAGCAGATGAAATAAGGGACGGCCGGACCCCTCAAGCAAGCTTACAATCCATTCATGTTTCGAAACCTTTAGCATATTGCAGGTTGTGGAAAGTGGATGACACATCAACCAAAAAAATATCATTGGCTGAGTCGTTTTGTAGCTTTTTGGTTATTTTATATAAGACTTAAGCACTTAATTTTCACAAGATTACATTTTTTTTTCTTTTAAGTATTTAATGGCCTTCTCTATTTTTAAATTTTATTAATACTAAAATTTTTAAATATTTTTGTTATTTGTATATATTTAATTATTTATAACAATGAATATTAATCATTTATATATTATCTATTATAAAATAATATTTAACCGTGGCATATCACGGGTACATGGCTACTATGTCACATTTTGATCGAAGGGAGAGGATTGGAGACATATGAATTAGGGATCTTTCCTACATGGACCATGGACCTTGATGATCCTTCTTTCTTCCTGCTTTAGTCTTGTAATGGACAAATTTATTTAAATTGCACAACTCACCCAACAAAAAAATAAAAATAAAATGAGGAATTACGTTGGGAATCCATTCTTAGTTTTGCAATTAGCTATAATTGTTTTGATAAAATGCTAGTGCGGATATTAACAATTGTGACAATATTTTTTGTTATTTTACTGTAGCCATAGTTTATATATAATCTATATATAAATACAAATAATAAATCTTAAGATAATTATATTTAATTTTAATTTGTAAAGAAGTAAAGTAATAATGATTTTATTTTGGTGGTTTAAGATTAGATGTAATTGGGAAATCATAGTAGCATTTGATATAATATAATATTGTATACTTTGGTCACAATTGTCAATGGTGAATACAATTAGAAACCCAAAAAGAAATTATGCATTGTTATGTGAAATAATGTATAGTATTAAAATATTAATAGACCTTGTTTTATCAAGGTATGTTTGTATAATAAATTAAGCATGATAAAATAAGCTAATACTATATATTATATGTCTTTATTCATTGTTTGGTATGGGCAACATATTGTAGAAGTTTATCTATCATAACATATATATATATATATATATATATATATATATATATATATATATATATATATATATATTCAAATGTTGTATAACGTAACTTAATTCAATATAGAGAGACCATATTAAGTCTGATTGGCTTTTAACACATAAGATTACTTTTATTTTTTAATATTTTATATTTATATACTTTATTGAAATAAATAATAATATCTAATATTGTCACGGCCCGATTTGGGCACATAACACGTGAGAAATCACATTCTCACGTAAGCCTCGTGACCTATATCATTTCTACATGTAGAAAAAGATCCAAAATATAATTTTGTTCTTTTCTATATATCAATCACATGTTCTCAATATCATGTTTATAAAAATAAGTTCTCATAGTCCGTTTCAAAGTATAATGCTATATTATCACAAAATATGCGGAAAGTCCTTGATATACAACGTATCTATGAAGAGTAAAAAGACTTATATAATCCAAAATAACATTTTAATATACAAGACTATGCAAAAGACAACATGCTCTAAAATCCAGAATCTTGTGCATTACATGAAGCACGTCTATGGCAAAATACCAAACACCTCACCTAATGGGCTCAATGAAATCTAACACTAGGAGGAAATGGCATGGAAATGTCCACGCAACCTGCTATATCTGAAATAGAGAAGAAGGAAAGAAGGGGTGAGTTTTGCTACCAAAACAAGTGAGTGAGTTCTCACCTGGAACCCTCTCCATAGGACATCAAAGGGTATGTAGAAAATTACAATAATACAAATAATGCTCAACTAATTCATATTATCATAAGAATATAAGTATATACAAGAGTACCAAAAACGCTTTATCTTATAAAAAAACCCAATAGTACCTCAATAAAGAAACAATAATCTCTCTCTGGTTATGCACAATATATATAGCATAACAAAATCTCTGTCACGTGGCATCGTTACGTTTCACTTTCCAGTGTGACAATAATGGTACCTAACTAGGTCCCTTCTTTGAATACTCTGGCCCGGGCTACTTGGTACCAAGATTAGCAGATCACTGCTAACACATGCCTGTTTCTCTATAGCTACTTTCAGTTTTCGAGAAACACATATCAGTTCTAAACTCTTAAAACCAAGGCATCTATCCTAGGGTTTAAATCCAGTCAAGTAGAATTCACAACTAGAGGTCATACAATCACAAACAATGCATGTTCTCACAATTTAGCTTATCAGAAACACCTTTGATCAATAATGGTCCCATGGGTTTATTAAAACATATGTATGCTCTTAGATCAACAGTTCAAACCATAGAAATCAGTAGTAATCTAAGATTCTCTATGCAAAAGTCTCTAAAATCATGGTATGAGTTATAATTTTCATGAAAATAGTTATAATGCTCAATATAAAAGTCACAGATGTGAACCCACTCACGTGAGTGGCAGAAGATATAGGAATAGCACCACCAAAGTTCTAGGAAGCAGGATTGGCACCGTATCTATCATTAAAGCAATAAACTTCTAGATTAACCTCTAAATATTCAAATCTAACTTCAATCCTACTAAAAGAATATGATAACACCTCTATAATAAACACCCTCTTAAATCTCCAAGAACAAGAAGAAAGAATAGGAAATGGGCTAAAATTATAAGAACAACATACCTTAAAGCCTTAGGAGTGAAAGATTGAAGTTAGAATTGGAAGAAATGGAAGAAAATGGAGATTTGGGGGTGAAAATGGGTTGAGAGTGGAGTTTCTTGCGGTTTGGGGGTGAGGAATCGTGTTTGGTGTTTGAAAGTTTTAGACCCCGAAATGGAGGTATTTATATTTTCTGTTGAATGCGCTCATAAGAGCAAATAAAACATCCCCTACATCGCTTTACTATTTCTTACCGAGCGCTCTCAGAATATTTACATTTCATTAAATCATTTATTTACTTCCTATTAACTTTAAAATATAAATGTAAATAAGGAAATATCCCTTATTTGGATTCAAATAAAATATCAAAAAAATCAAACTCCCAACAAATCAAAATCTAATTTTTGAGTTTTAGTTCAAATTCGGGAATTTCAACGATTTTGTAAACTTTTGGGCTAAAAACAAAGGATTTAAGGATTTCATAAAATTAATTAAAAATCATTCTTTAACTTATTTTTCTCTAGGGAACAATTACTATGACTTTTGATCCCAAGAAAAAAGTTTTATTATATAGCCTTCCAAGGGCGTGTAGTCTAGACTTAGTGAAATTAGAACCAAATAAATGAGGGTAATTGGCACCTTTACTAATTCAAAAGAATTTCCTAGCCTCAATTATTTAAACTAGGGTATTACAAATATAAATTAAATTTGACCAATAAATATTTTATTGTTTATTTTAAGTAATATTTATTTATGAAATTAGAATTATTTGTAAATAAATAAGAATATTATAGAATGTAAAATATAATATCTTATATAGTGTTATATCAAACACTATATAGTATTAAAAATTTATTAGACCTAATACTATTAGACTTTATACTATCGTGTTTATCCTATTAGGTGTGCCAAATGGACCATCAAAGTCCGCTTAGTATGACTAATAGGATAAGGTTTGATGGTATATGGTTATGATAAATTTTAAATTCTATAGTGTTTGATACGGCATTATATGAAGTATTATCCTTTTTTTTACAAATAATTCTAACTATAAGTAAATAATAAAATAAAAATTAGTAATGAAATATTGTTGGAATTTTTCGTTGGTCTTATTATTTTTTTTTTTGTATTTGGTTAATTAAGTTTTCTATTACTCCCCGTCCTTATTTACTTTTAGTTGGTTAATGAAATATTGTTGGAATTTTTCGTTGGTCTATTTCGCTATTATTATTATTATTAGTTTGTCAACGGATAAGTGTTTAGGTGTTTTTTTTTGTCTAGGATTGAAGAAAAAAAAAAGTAGGCAGGTCAAGTGCTATGTTGCAGGGGCTGAATTTGGATTGATAGTCTCTCTCTTTTAAATTCACAAATGCATCCTAGTCTTGTAAAATTACATATAACCTATCCTTCCCATCATGCTCCATAAGTCTACCCTCTCCATGTTACAACCCTCCATTAGTTAGGCAGAGAATTTGAATCCATATTGCTCCTGCCCTCTCTAACTTTATGACTCCAATAAAGATATATTAGAATCAAATTAAATAACAAATATATGCATTTTACATTTTGAATAGAACTGCTAATCTCAAATAAGACTATCGAAATCTAAGCAAAACCAAAACAACCATATTATTATTAACGTATAATATATTGAGTAAAGTGATAAAACAAAAACAACGGTGTGCGATCCACACTTACCTATGTATTAATATACTGTTTTGTGCCCTCTGCCGCGTCAGTTCACGCAGCCCTTTTCTTGATTATACATACAGTACAAAAGAATGCTTTCGGAAGTTGATAAAAGCGGAGGAACTTGCCAACTTTGGAAGGGTCAGCTTCAACCAATACGAAGAAGCGAAGAACTAACATTGGCAACTTTAATTAGAAGACTATTCAAATTAATTCATCACGATATCGAGATCTAATTAAGCATTATCGTGGAAGCAAACAGAAGACGGATTAGACGTTTGAGCAAGCATGCACGGTGGTCTTGCGTCCTCTCGCACTGAATGAGTCACCAAAGAACTAAACGGCTTCACTACTGGAGTAAGGTACATGGGTTGTTGACATTGAGCCTTGGAATTTTGCTGATGGTGAACTTTGTCACGCCATATTCATCACGCCTCTACACATGTATATATAGCTGAAACTTTGAGCCTCTGCAACATGTCCTCATTCCTCCATTAATCACCATCTAGATAGATACGTTTTATCATTATCATTTATATAGCGGAGGTTCCCATTGTGTAAACACTTCAGCTTCAATTACGGTTTCTAGTTCAACACCTTCACCTGAAAATGCCGAAATTGTGCTTCTGGTTGTGCCTTTCATTGGTGATCTTCTCAATCTCGGTTTGTATGTCTCGTCCTCTCGGCACTACTCCAATTACTTTGAAGAGCAATGTAAATGCAGCCCAAGGTTCACCTTCTGAGGCACATTATGCTGGACTTCGCAGCTGGTTATCAGAAACGAATGGAAGCCCACCAAAGCTTGCCAGACTTAGTCCGCAAGGGCCAGACCCAAGACATCATTGATCAAGCGGCAGAAGCCAAGGGTCTGATTGGTTTGAATTTTCAGTTTTAGTTTTTATTTTAGTTCTACATTTCTAAATTTCGTAAAGGAAATCCTAAAAATTCTTAAAAGCTTTCAGTTTTCAATATTTCATTCACAAAATCTTGAATCCTGAAAACTAAAAACTGAAAATTGAAACCAAACAAAAAGATTTTAATGGTTTGCTTTTCAAAGCACACAGGAATAACGTAACGGATGAAGAGAGGAATTGAATAAAAAACAAAAGACAATAAAATAAGAGAAATGTTATTATGTGTAGGTAACTACCATAAATTGTATTGAATATCATATTGACACAACTATTGGATAAGATGATCTTATTTTTAATTCCCACACACTATTCAATGATAAATGAGGTGTGAATCAATATAATATTTAATACAAATTATGTCTATATAACATTACTCATAAAATAAAGAGTATGATATTTCAACATTAAATCCGTCCATGAGTATTTATAGAGAGATAAAGATACAAAATTTTGATGCTACCTATCATTATAAGAGACTTAATTTATGTATTTTCTCTATGAATGTTCATTTTTATCTTCACTTTTTTTGTGTCAAAATAAGATTATTCTAAAATAAAACATGTCATGTGATATTATTGAGCTTGATGAATTTGGAGAATAGAGTGGTTGTCATAGCTATACAGAAAATTTTGGCTCTAAGTTATTAGAAAAAAATAATAATAGATTTGTATTTGCCATTCTATAGCTACTTTTGTCTTTTAAATGATTTTGAAGTGCACTTTTAGAGAGATATTTTGTAAGATGGATCTCTCGTATCCTATTAACAAATTTAATTATCTAACGCTTAATTAAATGATGTAAGAATACGATGGGAAAAAACATGAAATTGTAGCAAGTACCATTACCCAAACCATTTTGTCCCAAAATGTGTATAAGGGAAGCCTGAAAGAAGCCATCCCAGTCTTTTTTCCTCTTCGGTAAGGCTTTGTTTGGCAAAGGAAATGGAGTGGAAAGAAATAGAGAGGAAAGAAGTTGAGATGATTTTTATTTTTCATAGGTATGTTTGGATGAAAGGAAAAGGGGAAGGAAGGAAATAGATGAAAGATTAATTTGTTTTGTTTGTTTGGATGGAAAAGTGAAAGGAAAGAAAGAAACAATGATACTAAATGACTTTTTTATTCTTATATTATAAAAAAATGTTATTCTTTATAGAATTATGTAAAAAATTATTTGAAACTTAAAATTAGATACAATTTTGTCAGAAATTTATCTATTAAAATAATATAAATAAATATAAAAGCATCCCGATCAATATCTTTATTTTATATTTAATAATTTTATTAATTAATATCAAATAGAAAATATAAATATTTTTTAATATAACATGTTTAAAATAATATCAAGCTAATAAAGATGAAAATATTGATAAAAATAAATTATTTAAATTTATTTAAAATAAAAATATTAAAGTCACTAATATTTCAAAAAAAATTACCAAGCTTAATCATCAAATTCACATTGAAGCGATCATGTCTTTGGAGCTTTACAAAATGGAATACTTATTCGTTCCTTCTATGTAATTTAGTTTGAAGAATAAAATGAAAGACTAAAATAAATGCATTTGTATAGACCTTTCCTTCAATTAAATAAGGAGAAAAGTCATTAGCATAAAGATAGATGATCATTATGAGGCTTCTCTACCAAAAGTTTCATCTGCACATCACACAAATCATTGAAACCACAACCAATAATTGATGGCATGAGCTAGTCAAACTTATGAGTTGTCTTCCAGAAGTATGAAGAAGAACAATGACAAAAGCACTAATCAACCATATTATATCATATGCTAATACTGTATCTTATACTTGTCATTCAAATATAAAATATCACTAACCATACATTAACTTATACGCATTAATCATGTGTTAAATAATAATTAAGGTCTGATGAGTCAACAAAAAATAACAACGATGCAACCAACAAAACTAACATTAGTCACAAAATTAAAAGCCAACACCAAAACCAATAAAACTAGCATCATAGGTCCTAAACTCATATCCACATCAATCACAAAATTAAAAGCCATACTAGCAGCATAGTTCCTAAAGTCCACGGCCTCTTTCATTAGCTCATATAATGTGGCAAGGCGCACTTCAAAGGGAACACCAAAAAATTCTCTTTTTGCTTTGTCATCTATACATAAAAAGCGATAACACCTCATACGCAACTAGGCATATATAACACCCAAATTCTCTAACTTCAGACCACACATTATTCTCAGAGTAAATTTGAGGCCTACTTTGTTCAAGAATTACAAGCCCTCGTTCAGCTATTTGAGCTTGCTTTTCAGCTATATGCACTTGTTGTTTAGCTATCTGCACTTGCTCTTTAGCTATCTAAACTTGCTCTTTGGCTGTTACAGTTTGCTTTTCAGCAATTTCAATTGACCTCTCATAGTAATGATTCCCATCTTTCATCATATCAATCAATGCTTGGATGCCATTACTCATTCTTTCCATTTCTGATTCAGTTAAATCATTCATTGGAGCTTTACACTTGGTACCTCTCGATGATGTTCCATGAGACTTATTTGATTGATTTGAAATATCAAATTCAGGACTATACTCGCTAGCTGAATGGGGAGTGGCTTGCTCATTATTCCACTCAGCCTCAAAATTTTGGAAGCCATCCTCATCATTCAAATCAATTGTTTCTTTATTCTTGTCCCATCTTTCAATCTTTTCTTTAGCACTTTCAACATGTTTTCCTGCTTTGTCTGTACCATATATCTCAAAAAGCTTGTCATAATGTTTGATTGGAGTGCGCATCCACTTTTTAGCTTATGGTTTTGCTTACAAGTAGAATAATAATATATACTTATATAAATATAATTCTTTAGGTTACAAGGGTCCAATTTTTAAGCAAATGGGGGAATGAACGCACAAAAATTACCTTAATCAATTTTCCCACACTTCAGGTTCAACCTCAAACATCTTTGTATTTGAATTCCAAGAAAATCCACTAAGACCATGAAATAGATCATAACAAACTCCAAAGTGATCCTTCAAAGTCTTTAGCCTATTCTTAAGATTATCCTTACGAAGGTGATTCCCAAATGAGGATCTTAGAACTGCAAGCATATTATCAAAGAGCTAGGTATGCGGTCGGCAACGTTTAGGAAATTCGTGATGGATTAATATTAAAGCGGGGACTAGTCCGCTTCATATATGGACTTGTCTTTTGCCTAGTTCGGTCCACCCTGCCTAAACTTGCAAGTCCATGGACAAGTTCGCATTTTTGGCCTAGCAAAGAGCCTAAGTACCAAATTGTGGCAGAACCAATGGACTAGCCTCGGACCAATTTTTTTTATTTCATTTTTTTACCTTTTTAATGCCCTATATTATATATTTTACCTCACAAAATATATATACACATTGTTTTATTGCAAATATTAAAATTCAATTGTTAATTTTTTTCAAAATAATAACATACAAATTACAAATCAATCAAATATGCATAACTCTTCCAATCATAAAAAATATTGGAACTACTAAAGAATATAAATTAACAGCTAATAACTATCAAACACAAAAAATAAGCAAATCAAATTTCAAATACAAATACCAAAAATAGTAAAATAAACCAACTCACCAAAACAAAAGTCTTAACACATCAAATTGAAATTATTACAAAGTCCATCCATCACCATTAAGCACATAAATAAAGTTCCTCCATAAAAATATAAATAAAAATATAATGTCCTTCTTTATTCAATGACACCACCCAAAGCACCACTAGGTGCTTTTGAATTAGTGCCTTCTTCATCTGAACTTGAACTTGAATCTCCTTCTTGCTCTATAATTCACAACACAAACAATACAAAACAATTATCATCACATTTATTCAAAATATTACAATAGGAAAAAGACAAGAATATATTATTTCTGCACATCAAAGCCAAGCAACCAATTTCTTGTACATATCAAAGCTTGCACATTTTTGGAAAGAAGAGAACTTCTGTATTTGTTGAGAACACAAGAACCAATACTAAATGCAGATTCAATGCCAGTTATAGGAATGCTCAAAATATCACAAGCCATCAGTGCTAAATTTGGAAATCGATGTCTATTGTCCTTCCAATAATGCAATATATCAAGATTTTGATGAGATTGAAACTCCACTTTTTGCTCAATCCAAATAAATATCTGATTGTGACTTCCAACTTCAGTAATATTTTGATTCTCATATTCAATATACTCCTATATCATTTTCAAATTATAACAACAAATAGAATTCTAATAAGCAAACACAAAAATGAAAACATAACAAGTGAAAAATAGAAACTTACATCCATATCAATCCACGGTGAAATTGATGGATCTCCAACAAAATTTCCACTCGTTGCTTGATTAGCGTGAGACTGGCTACTTTGAAGTTAAGAATTACTCAACTCTCTAGAAGACATTTGCACATACTCATTAAAAAGAGCAATCAAATTAGTTTTGACGGAACTCAACTTTTCTTGACAAGCTATTAGGTCAAGATCGAGCTTTTGGTAGAAAAACTCCAAAAATGTAAACTTCATGCGAGGATCAAGAACAGATCCAAGTGCAAGCACAATCCTGCAATCACTCCAATACTTGTCAAACTTCGCTTTCATCCTAGAAGCCATATCCCTAATGATTACATCCTCATTACTCACATTTTGAATCAGCAAACATTCAATCCTCAACACTTGTTTGAAATACATATTTGATGTTGGATAGGATAATCCAGATATCAAGTTAATGATCACATAAAAGAGACGCAAAAATTTACATATTTTTCCAGCTCTTATCCATTCTTCCTAGAAGGGCAATGCTTATAGTTTGGTTCATTCAAAGCATATTGCCAAAAAGAACGCCAATATTGAAGTGCACTTTCAAGCATAAGAAAAGTGGAGTTTCACCTAGCAGATACATCTAAATGCAAGCTAACACTAGCACCACCATATTTTTTCACAATTTCTTTGAAAGCATTCATTCTTGCCTCTAATCCCTTGACAAACTTGATGTTTTCTCTAATTTTGTGTAAAAGAGCACTAGTAGCTTTCAAACCCTCTTGAACAATTAAGTTTAAACTATGAGCACAATATCGGATGTGAAAAAACTCACCTCCATAACAAACCATTAGGCATATACGAAGCCTATCTTTAGCACTTCTTGCATATTGTCATTAAAACTAGCATTGTCCAAAGTTAATGAAATTTTTTGTCCATCAATACCCCACTCTTGCAAAAAATTTAACACAACCTTAGATAATTCACGTCCAGTGTAAGGAGGAGGCATATGAGATAAATTAAGAATTTGGCTATTGAGCTTCCAATTCTCATCAACAAAATGAGCTGTCAATGTGATATAGCCCTCATTGTACAAGAAGTCCAAACATTAGAAGTCAAGCATACGCTACTTGGAATGTGAGACAACACTTCCTTCAACTTCTTCTTCTCACTCTCATACATATTAATCACATCCAAAGTTACCATACGCCTAGAGTAAACCTTGGCTTTAGGATTTAGATAGTTCAACAACTCCTTAAACTTCCTATATTCAACAAAATTAAATGGAAGGTCATGCTCTATGATGCACATAGCAACCATGTCACGCACAAGTTTGTTATCAACCTTTCTAGATCTTAGTTTTCCAGCTTGATCAAGTATTAATTTTCCAACCTCACTATCTGGAAACCTAGGCATTTTCTCACATTTATTCAAATGACGTAACAATGTTGAAGTTCTATACCTAGTACCACTGGTAACATATGCATTCCCACAAGCTTTGCATTGTGCTCTCTCTTCCTCCTTACCAACCCCAATTTTATCAAAATGTTGCCAAACACTAGATGAAAGACTTCTAGTCCTTTCATTTGGAATGGGTATTTCAGATTTAACAGAAAGCGAAGATTGACTATCATCACCCGTACCACTACAACTACTAACACCAACATCAACATGTCGATTATAATTAGTGCGACTTGCTTCGGATAGTAGAAGAACCCTCATTTGACTTTGACACATTCATATTTAATTCTCAATCTAAATCACACCAGACAATCACAATAAAAAATTTTAAATTTCAAACTACCAATTTTACAATGAAATGAACAATCCAACTGATTCTCATTCAACTAAACAAAGCATACTTAAAAAATAAAAAATAAAAACAAGTTGGAAAACAACAATACTCATACTCACAGTGAGTCTCGATGTGAAGTTGTTGTCTCTACGGTGTGCAGCGGATCAATGGGAGAGACAAAGGTAGCAATGGTAACAGAGAGATAAAGGCAGCAATGGTAGCACGGAGAAAGAGAGCCTCGACGTGGAGAGTATGGCGCAGCAACGCGGCGAGGAGAGGTTGATAGACTCGACTCAACTCTAGAGTTGAGAGACGAGAGAGAGTTGAGATCTCCTGAGGCTTGAGGGAGATAGAGAGTTGAGAGACGAGAGATAGTTAAGATCCAGTTTGAGACGACAGGAGAATCGAGAGTTGAGAGGATGAGACGAGAGAGCGTGGGCGTGGCTAGCGTGGGAGTGGTCGGCATGGGCGTGGCCGCATGTGTGACAGGGTGAGTTGAAAGTTGAGACTTGAGACTTGAGAGAAGAGAGAGGCCGTTGTGTTAGGGAATGGGTACTTGGGGTTCTTAATTAGGTTAGGAAAGTAAGGAAACTAAGAAGAAGAAACTAGCAACCCTAGTTATGTTGGGCTGGGCCACTAAAGTGTAAGGCTAAACATCCCTTGGGCTGTTTGGGCTTACATGTTTCATGCCATGGACTGAATCACTCCATACCCAAAAAAAAAAGGAGCAATGTCTATGCGGGCTGGCAGACTGTACAAATCTGCGGGCCAGGCTCATTTAGCCCACGATTTAGGCGGAACCAAAAAAGTCCATAGGTTGGCGGATTAAAAATTTTCTAGTCCATTTTCATACGGGTTACGAGTTAAACGATGGTCCACTAATCGTGGCTCATATATCCAGCTCTAATTATCATATGTAGTTGTAGTAAATGTACCATCCACTTTATTCCCTTTGCCACATTCTTCTATCAAAGCAACAATAAAAGCTGCATCCATCTCCTCAGTCCATCTTAAAGTGTCCTTACTTGAGGTGTCGTCTTGGCCTGATGTTTTTTTGCCATTAGCACCTCCCAATCTACAAAATAATGCATTAAAAAAAGCAAACAATCTTTTGTAAAACAACAAGTTATAGGGAAACAATTAAATCACTAATTCAAAACATAAAGATAAAATGCATTCTACAAATCATACAAAATGTCACAAGATGATAATGGATTCAATAATAGCACACCAAAGTCAAAAAATGAAAAATGGAATCACACATTACATTAACATATGGATCCAATAATTACACAACAAAGTCAAGAAATCAAATGGATTCACACATTACAATTAACATATGGATTCAATAATAACACAACAAAGTCAATAAATCAAATGGATTAGACATTACAATTGAGTTCAAATCTCAATAAGTTTTTTCTTTTTTTTTTCGTTTTTAGGGGAAGGAAGTCTTAGCATCCCATTTGATAGTCAACCCACATTTGGTCAACAATGTTATCCCTTAACACATCTCTTTGCCTATAGTCTTCATCTTGTTCATGTCAAACAATGTCATCCTCTTTTGGATTATTATCTCGTAATTCTCGGTCCACTTGAGCTATCAAATGTGGATCAAGATTTGTACCCATTAAAAAGTTGTGCAATATAAAAAAGCTAGCAGAATTTCAGTCATAGTCTCCAACTCATAATGTAGTTCAGTGCCATCTGCAATAATTGCAAATCTCTTGTTCAAAACCACAAACGATCTTTCAATAACATTTCGCAATGAAGCATGACGTAGATTAAATAGTTCCTTTTCATTTTCTGGACCACGTCTTGCATACTCTTTTAGGTGATATCTTACACCTCAATATGGTGTAATTAAACCATGCTTCAGCATGAATCCAGCATCTCTAAGGAAAAATTTTCCTACAAATTGTTCATATAAAATGATTAATCTAACAGATAAATAGCCACCATAATAAAATCCATCTACTAAAGATTTACAACAATGTTCTTCTGTTAATGTGCCAACCTCATGGAATTTTAAGCCTATCATTCCTTGATAATGCATTCTTGAGAACTTTTGAGTCAGCTCTTGTTCCTTTCCAACCCACTAATACATATGTAAATCTCATATCAAAACCACATGTAGCTAGTACATTTTTTGTTGGCCATTCTTTTCTACCTCGAAATCTAGGTTGATCTGCTATTGGCACTTTGAAATGAAAATGTGTCCCATCTATGGCTCCAATACAATCCTAAAAGATAGTATATTAGTTGATAAAGTAAAATGAAATTTGTTATATCTAACAAGGGCAGATATTCATATAAATGTACAAGTATTCATACCTTAAAATAAAGGTAGAATCTATTATTGTGAAGGATCTCTGGGGAAATAATTGTTGTCGAAGGTTGTTGAAGAAACTCTTCCTCGAGTGAAATAATAGCCCATAAAACTAGATAGAAGTGGCGGCTCATAGTCTCCTGGACCGATGGAAGAAAAAGGAAACGTTCTAATTTTGACATTATGGGTTGCAATGTGCAAGAATCTAGCAACTTGCCCCTTAATTGTAACATGTACAGGATCTTTCACACGACCAGTTGCCCTTAATTTCTCACACAATTCAAGAAATGCATGAGGGCCCATGCGCAAGATATCTCGACACCTATTAGTTTCACCCAACTTGCAGAGCAACAGATTTGTTCTCGCCTAACAACTTTGTCTTTTATGGGTTTGTCAACCCTTGTGACATCAATTTCAATAGATATAGCATGTGAGCAATGTAACACGGTAGCTAGTGTTATTGTGCACAGTTGCCTACACCTTTCCCAATCCTCTTTGAAAACCGTTAATATATGTCCTTGATTTTCAACCCGAAACTTAAAAATTTGGTTTAGTGGAAATTCACCATCAAAGATATCTTCCATATTGTTGGCAATAAAATTTTCTCGATGATTATCCTTGTCCATTTAACAAGCACTCTGTTGTTCCAAATGTACATAGCATAGAGATACAACACAACATAGAAAGGAAAAAATATGAAATCATTTGTCAAGCACAACAATCCAACAAAATTATTAGTAATAACTAATGAATGAAAATGAATTCTTATATGATGTGTAAACTAAAAAGCAATACACGTCTAGTAAATCACTAAACTTCTAGACATATGTAGTGTTGATTTTTCATGTCTTCCTCTAGCTATGGTTTGGAATCTCATAATCATATAGGTAGATACAACTTATCCTACCCCTATCAACTTTCAAGGACCTTCCAAATGAAAAAAATTTCTACACTTTAAGTAGTAGCAATGAAAGGCATCATGGGAATTTGGTGTCTAGACTCAGGCAATTATTAATGTCTACGAGGTCTTTGCATATCTATAGAAAATATGCTTTTCCCCAACTGGTTCCATTTATGGTGAAAGTTGTGTACTTTTCAAAAAGACCAAAACCTCAACTAGAGCTGGATTTGTTGAGCATGCAAGACTAGTATATTTATATCAGAGTAAATCCCTCTCCAAAATATCAAAACAATCTTTTCTTAGACCAAATTGTCATAAGGTGAAATACTCTAAAACAAGATCAACATATGATTTATTTAATTGAACAAACAATAATAACCAACAACTATCATTAGTCAACACATGTGTATTTCCTCCTCAATTATCAAATTTAAATAAAGTAAAGAATTACAGGAAGTTTGGAAACTTTTAATGAGGTGAAATTGAATTGAATTCTTATGTTTAAAATGAATCAGTAAATTAAGAAATTGAATTCAATTCCTTGATTTGGAATGAATCTAAAAATGAATTAATTTAATTGTTTTTACTATTTTATTCCTTATTAATAGGTTAGAAATAAAATATTATGTTCAAGTAAGGTTATTTTGGTATTTTCATTGGTTGGAATTCAATTCACACATCAAATTACATCCATTTGGTCTGATTTCAAATCATTCACTTAAGTTGCTTCCAAAGTATTCAATTCAATTCAATTCCTTGATAGAATTGAATTCCAAAGTTTCCAACGCCTCGTTACCAAAATTGAAAATTTTAGATTAAAAAAAGAACAAAATCACATGAAGGAACAAACCTTTGATTGAATTGAAAGCTAGCACTTGCGTTAGTATCACGCCTTGATTACCTCTTTGTGAAATGGAAAATGTTAAGTTCCTTTATGTATTTATGAATGGAATTGGTTGCCATTATCAAGCATCTTTAAAAGCCCATCCATTTTCATGTTAATATCATTTCCTGGTGTAGGGTTCAAGAGGTAGAAGAGGAAGTTCTTTCTTTTTTAATCTTCTAAAAGTTATCACACTTTATAAAATTTTTTAGCACTTGGTATTTTCCAGTTCCTTCTCCTTTTTTTCCTCCAAAGAGCAACGACCATGGAGTTGTTTCTGGATGCATATTATAATTTTTTTTATTAGAAGAGTAATGTGATAAAAGGTACAATCTGATCTTAAACTATCACATGAGCAGCTTTAACTTGTAAAGGTTGTTACGCTAGCTACCCACTTTATCGATTGTGAGGGTAGGCACAATCTGATCTTAAACTATCGAGTGATGGAGAACCCAAAAAAATAAGCATCGACAATGACAGAGAACAAGAAGAAAAAAAAAAGATGGAGAACGAAAAACAAACATGTTGTGGCAGCAGTGATAGAAAGCAAAGTAGCGACAGTGATGAAGGCTGGTCGATGATGGAGAAGAGATGTCGGAGGAAGGACCCTAAGAATGGCGGGAGGAGGACGTGCGTGATTTTGGTTTGCTGAGGTTCTGAATTGGGGCTAGGATTCTAAATATGAGTGTGGGTATTTTTTAAATAGGTAAATATCACCTCATCCTTCCACCACCTTTTCACCCACGTGAGGGAGGAAAAAATTTATGTGTCCCACACGCTTTTGGCATTGTTTAATCTTTCCTTCCCGTTTTCTTTGCGCCAACAGTGAAAATCACTTCCTTCCCCCACTTTCCTTCTACTCCCATTCCTTCTCTCTATTTCCTTTCAAACAAACATAGTATAAGGGAAGCCAGTGTGTTCTAATTTTTTTACCTTTGAGTGTCACTCAGCACCTGCTCGCACACGGCTTACCATTGAAATGAAAGAGAGACTTTCATTGAAATACAAATACAATTGATAATGGCAACTATTATTGGAAACCCTCTCTCACGTGGTTTATATCTATTTTCAGTGAGCCCATTTTCACAATTTTTGCGGTACAAGCATTGAGCCTCCAGCACAATGATTGGCATCTACCTTGGAGTAACATAGCCATATATGCCTATGTGAATATCTTGTCGCTATCACCGGCTCTTCAGAGTGTTAACCTCTGGCTAGTCAGCTCACCACTGCAAACTAGCTCAGTTTTCAAATACATTGTGTGTCACTTGGTTCAATTTCTAACCTGAGAACTAGCAAACTAGTTCGGTTCCCTTGCAGATAAATATGACTGAATTCTTTGGGATCTATTTGTTATGAAACCATTTATGTCAAAAGTTTAAGCTTGGGTTATGACACATACACCTCCTCATGTGAATGCCTCTTTTTGGGCTTTAAGCCGGACAATGCATAGTCCATTATATCTTATGCTGAAATTTAATTAATTTTATTTAGAAGTGGGCAATAAAAATTAAACTCTTAGACCTTGATGATAGACTTTGATACCATGTCATAAAACATTTGTCCCAAAAATTTAAGCTTTTGGATTATTATACACTGATGGTTATATATTTAATACTATTTGCACTTTTCTTTTAAAAAACAAAAAAATTGGGAATAAAATGAATGACATAATTTAGAGAGAGAAAAATGTATTTTCCAATTTTCTATGTGTACAAGGGCCAATACTAGCATGTCCTTTTTCGTATGGCTGGATTGGGTTTGACTTTAATAAAAAGAAAATTTGAAACAGAACCCCCCGTGGCCGCATTTATTTGACTATGAAGTGCAAACCACAGTTATATTTCGTTTCTCGCTAATATCCATTGCATAAAGACTTAATATAGTGCTTTCTGTTTCATTTCTGCTTTATCCACTACTGTATAACCCTGTTATATTTATCCACAAGCTGGTGGAAACCACTCGGCATAATATGGATCGATAAGAATAATTCTACATGATCAAAAAAATATTATCAAAATTAGTGACAAAAATTACAGTAATTATTGAATAAAATAATTTTGGCAATAAAACTCATCAGTTTTTTTTTTTTAATTTTGCTATCTAGCTTTTTTCGATCTATAACTACCACATTACTTTAGACATTATTAAGTAGATTCAGCCACATGCAACTAGGATTCATTTTCAACCAAGCAGATGAAATAACGGATATTGCAGATTGTGGAAAGTGGATATGACACATCAACCAAAAAAATATCATTGGCTGAGTCGTTTTTCTTCTGAGGCAATTGCACATCAATGAGATACACTCGACCGCACTAATAATGCAACTTTCAGTATATATAATTAATTAATCAATCAATTATCATCATCATGGTCGTCATCATTATCATAAGTATTATTTTTATTATGTAAAACTAGCTATAAATGCCATGCGGGTAGCTCCAACAATATTCCTACCAAAACATTATTGTTTTCATTAACATTGGATAATCTTGCAGAAAGCATCACTTTGTAGGATATGGCAATTAGGTTGACGAGGACTTTGGGGTGCATTTTGCTGGCGTTGCTTCTTCTAAGTGGAGGAAGTGAGACACGGCCTCTGAGTCCAACAATTGTAGGCCGCATGCTTCGGCGCTCGAACCGTACTGCACCCATTCGAGCAATTGCAGAAGATAAACACAATGGACGGTACAGGACTGAAAGATTGAGTCCTGAAGGACCTGACACTCAGCATCACTACATAAAATATTAATATAACGCTGCCACCCCCTTTGTCGTGTTTGTCTTTCGCTTTTTGTTTCTGTTATTTGTTGTGCGTTTGAAAGAGAAATGTTATTTGTATTCACGATATATGGAACAATATCGACTTACATCTATCATAAGATGTAGTGTGAATCTCATTCAAGTAGAGTCTACACCTCATCTAATGATAAATGATATGAGTTCACACAAATCTCATACATCATAAATACAAATAACGTGACTCTTTTGAAAAGGAGAGGTAATGTAGTAGTCTTCTTCCCGAACTTCCTTAATAACTCAATCTGCTGATGTTGCAGTGGGAGGCTTGCTTTCATAGACAGTGATGAGTTTTTTTTTTGGGTTCTGGGGTATTTGATATGCGGCCCAATTAAGACTCTAGCTTAGCCGAAGAAGAGAGGAATAAGCTTATTAATTAAGTGTAACCCAATTAATACTCAGATTCAATTTCCGAATCGAGTATTTGAAACCTGATAGGCTAAAGTGCAGTGTTATGTATCATTTCCTGTTTCTATGAATGATCAGAAGGAAAAACAATAAAAGCATTCAGTTTCAATTAAGAATGATGCACCACGGCTTGGGGATATTTCTAGTAATTAAAATGTAGGAGTATAACGCCAATAATGGATTTTCTCTCTGGCTAGATACATTGTTTACGGATAATCTAAATTCAATGAAAGATCGAACTTGTCTCACCCCCAAAAAAAATAATGAAAGAACTTCTGCAGTGAGTTACAAAATCAATGAGCAAATTGGATACATAGTTGAATTGCCGAGGAGTAATAATCATAAGACAGAATCCCCTTTTCCGGTATATCTATTAACAAAAATGATGCTTCATGTGAGACTAAGCGAGTTGCACAATTATTGGTCACAATGAGGATTAATTTTAAGATCTCTTGCGTACTATTTAAAACTCTCACCACTAAAATAATAATTCTATTGATTTACTGCTTCTATCGCTTGATTCAAGAATTGTGTAACGAATGTGTTTATTTAATTTTTGGGTTTTTGAACTAGATTTTTTTTTCACACAGCGATAGAATACTATTATATTTATATTTAATAATAAAGTGACATTTTAATAAGAGCATATTTTTAATCTATAATCTTATTTGAATTATTATTTTATTATTGTGTATAGCTGTATAAGTACATCTAAGTCTACAAACATAACAAAATTTCTCATTGGATAGAGGAAGTGTATAGCATCTTTTTATCGCTTACACCTTGGGCCCCTTGTAATGATTTGCTTATCCAATATATCCAAATATCACTCTGTTTGGATAAAAATAGAAAATAGGAGGAAAGAAAATGAGAAGAAAAAACGAGAAAAGAAGAAAATAAAGAAAAAGTATGTTTGTTTGGACGTAGAGAAAATAAAAAAAAGCTAATAAGTAAATGAAATGATAGTAAGTCTTTCAAATAATATATATATATATAAAATAAAATATAATTAAGTATATTATCTTTATATTGCTTGTCTTACAATCAAACCATATTATAAATTTTGCCATCGTATGAATACAAATATTATATTATAACCATTGACAATTGATCTTTAATTTTTTATTTATTTATTTGTATTAGATAAAGTGTAAGTTTAATACTTTTATGGGCAAAAATGTAATGCTACTGATATTTGTCAATGGCTCCTCGTTTTCTTCGCATATTAGCACAAAAAAACTAATCTATGAGCCCCTCATAAGTTATTTTCTTTCCTTTGTGTAACACCCCTTTTTTTAAAATAATAATAATAATAATAATAAAATAGTTTGTATGTAATAATTTTAAGTCATGTATCATATTCAAGTATTTTATTGATTTTACTTAATAATTTTATATCAACATTTATTTTAAATGTTAGGCCAAAATTTTAAACTATAGATATTAACTTTTAATATGAGACCATAAATTGATAACAATAAACTTAGAATATATTATACTAAGTTAAGAATAAAATTTATTAAGAGTAATAAGTAAAAATATGTTAAGCATTAATAATTAGGTGTATAATTTTTACACACAAAAAATAAAAGATAGTACACTGAAAAAGAAAAAAAAATAAGGGGGGCACATATAGGCACCATCACTCACCCACGACATTTCAACCACAGAAATGAAATTTCTATTGGCTGTGCATCCTATATATACATGCTATGTGTTTATGTGTGTGTGAGTGAGTAAGTGAAAAGAAAGGAAAGTAGTGAGAGAGAGAATGTGAGGAAGGAACAGAAAGAGAGAGAGAAAAAAAAAGAGGAGAGAGAAAAAAGAAAGGATAAAATAAAAATGGGTAGTAAAGTTAGTATACTACAAACCTTAATTAGTGCATATAATTTTCATCTGTCAATGGAATTTGAGGTAGGGAATGAATTTATTTTTATGTAAAATAAAATCATGACTACAGTTATTATTTTAAAACCATTTATTCTCTCCTGGAAATTTTTATAAATTCTCATTTTCCCTTTATTTTATTTTTGGTGGTTTCAGATTAGCTAAGTAACACTAAATGGAAGACAAGCCTAGGAACTTATGAACTTATGTTTAATTAATGTGTGATTTTTATGTTGTAGATTTTAGGAGTATTCAGTTTGTATCTAATGACATTAAGTTGTCATACCAGAATATTATACTTGTAATCTTTTTACTTAATGTTAACCGTTGTGCTTCATGTGTAAACTCATATTATTAGTTGCTATATGAATGAGTGTTACACTTTGTACTTGTCTCCTTATCCAAACCAAAGAAAACGAAGTTTTCTACCCATTTTCGCTTCTCTCAACTTCCTTTCTCTCTTTTTCTCTTAATACAAACAAATGCTAAAAGAAGAAAGCCTCAGTTGTGAAACGTTTCATGGACAGGGCTATGTATAATTATATAAGTTAAAGTATGGTATATCACATTATCATATATTAGATATAAATGTGACTAAATATATTAAAAAATGTAATGAATAAATTTATCCAAACTTTTTCATAAGTGTGGCTAAATTTACATGTGTTTAACCACATTTTTCACAATTTGGGCACAATTTATAAATGTTGCAAATGGTTGGTATGTAATACATTATACTTCATCTGGTGTGCTATAGACAAAACCATATTTCATATAATGCTCAATTACTTACACCCATGCATTAAATAGCTTGAAAATCTTAAGGAAAATAGAATTAAAACTCTAAATTTTAGGATAGCTACTTGAGTTTTATTATCCAATATTTTTCATTTTTATAAGGGAAAAAAAAAGGAAAGTTTAGGGCAAATTATATTCACACCCTTTCAAGTTTGTGGAAATGCAATAAACCTCTTCTTTAGTTGTCCAACCTATGCTCACCTCTCCTCATGGCATCAATTCTTACCATTTCCCCTTAAATTATTGTTGATTTTCCAAGAACACCCTCACTTTTATCTCTACTTGTTTCTTTTCTTCTTCAGCTTCTCCGAGAAAAAAAACACTAAAAAAGACAGGAGCTTCCTCCTCTCTTTGAATGTCGTTCAAAACTTAGATCTTAATTTCTCCACTCTTCCACCAAGGTTTGATAACCTTCAATGCCACTACCTTAAACAACATCATTTCGATCCCTATCTCCTTCCTTCATATTTCACTTCCCGCTTCAACTAGCAACATTGGGGTTGTGCATATCGTTGCCACCTTGTGGTCCAACCCCTTTGACATTAACGATGCCACACCCACTGCCCGTTCTCCGTCACCACATTAAGATCGCTAGTGACGAGGACATTGTCGCCGATGAAGATAAAACCATATAGTTTAAGGGTTTTGAGGACACAAGTTATTATCCTTCGTCTTTGAAAATTGATGCAAGCAAAACCATTCATGCTTGTACCTTCTTCTTCTTCTATATTTGTAGTTTTCAAGTTGAAATTTTTCAAATGAAATCCTTTAAACCCTTTTTGAAAACCAATGAAAGCAAAACCATTCATGGACATTGTGCTGGAATACTAACAATCGAAGAGAAGATTGGGTTTGATTTGTTCGATGGAAAAAAGTGTTGAGATGAAAATGAGAACATTTTTAGAAAATCAATAATAGTTTGGGAAAAATCTTTAATAGTTGATGTTACTAGGGGAGGTGAGTGTAGATTGGACAATTAGGGAAGGTTTGTTGCATTTCCAAAAATCTCAAGAAAAATGAATGTAATTTGCCCAACAATTTATGTCCCTCAAGGACATGGTATTTGTTTGCACCTTCTCCTATGGGTGATTACTCAGGTACCTATGGTAGTCAATATCTATGGTGAGGTTGTCATGACCTGATTTAAACGTGGGCATGTGAGGAATCTTATTCCCACATAAGCCTTTTGGGTGACATGACTCTCTAAATACATAATATAACATAATTTACATTCTAAAACATAATTTCCTCTAGATCTTTATCCAAATCTTTATTCAAAATCTGATATCCAAATTCACAAGATTGAAATACTCTAATATAGGAAACTATGAAAATATCTTAATTAAATAAGCTAAGCATGAAAACATAAGTTGTCTAATCACATGATCTTAATCTTAAATCTGAAAATCAACTTAACACTTGGAAACTGAACCATAAGTACATCTCTAACTTGTTACATAAATTCTGACTACAAAGCATATTATTGAAGCAATGTTTGAAACCTTAGAACACATAATGATGTATGAAGTTCTATAATAAATACATAATGTTAAATTGAATGCATGACTCAGATCATGTCTACACATTTATTGGAGCACTCTAATATGAACATGAATCTAAACTAAGTCTTACTTTAAAATAAGACTCATCACCACTTGGAACGCTTGCCTCCTAAACTGGAGGTGAAAGAATATCTATACTTGCAACTGGAAGAGGAAGAGAAAGGGTGAGTCAACAGACTAGTGAGTAGATTCTCACCTATCACTTACATGAGACAACCAAGGAATATACATAATGCAATATACATGCAGCAATCATAAACCATTTGATATTTACATACATGGTTAACTCATAAAACACTTTTCATTCCATAGGTTCATAGGCAAGCATTTCTAAATTCTTACACAATCATGAAATCATTTCATCTGATGGTGCGATAGAGCCTCAGAAACAGGATCCTGAATCTAATAAATATATTGTAATACCCAGTGTACACGTGTCAGTGGATAGTTCTCGAACCTTAGGATCCCTGGACCCACCCATATTGTTGGGTCCTAAATTTCACTAAGTCTTGATCCTACACCTCCTTGGAGGGCTATATGATAGAGCCACATTCTTGGGATCAAAAATCCCGATTGTTCCCCAAAGGAAAATAAATTAAGAGCGATTTTTAATGAATTTTATGAAACTTTTAAACGTTTCGTTTTTAGCCCACAAGTTTATAAAATCCTAAGAATTCCCGATTTGAACTAAGACCCAAAATTTGGATTCTGATTTTTTTGGGATTTTAATTTTTCTGATATTTTATTTGAATCCAAATAGAGGGTATTTCCTTATTTATATTTATGTTTTAAAGTTAATGAAAAGTAAAATAAATGAGAATAATAATGTAAATAAGTGAGTATTGAGACAACCTAGATGACAGAATGATAGAAAAAATGTTGAAGCTGAGTGAACTGTCACCACTATAGGGTCCTGAAAGCTATATCGGTCACAGTGTGTGAGAGGGGGTTTTGGGGTTTTATAGTGGTCATAAGTGTATCAGTTGGGTCATGGGAAATGGCTAAAGCACTGGAGACCACTATAACGGTGTCATAGGATAGAAACAGTGTCAAACGACGCGTTTCACTTAATAAACCCCTTCACCCCTTTTTAGACCCCAAGCTCTGGATTTTCACTCCCTATTTCTGAAACCCTACCCCAAACATCATTTCCTCTCCCTCTTCCTCCCGTCCACTCTCATCTTCCATAAACTCCACTTCTTCCAAGTTTCAAGGTGAGTTTGGTTGTTGGTTTATGCTTTCTTTGTCCCATTCCTTTCATGTTCTATGATTTGGGTTGTTGTATTCTCTCATTGTTGCCAAGTGAGGGTGCTCCCTCAATGTTGTTAGAGTTGTGTTATAGTAATTTAGAGATACCCATAGAGTATTCATCTAGTTTAATGGTTAAAGTGGAAGGCATTGGTGCCATCCCTTCTCCTCAAGCTTTCCGAAGTTGTTCCCTCAAGTTCTACCCCTCCAGATGAGTGAGTTCAAATCCTGGAGCCTCTATCTAGATCACTATAGCTATTCTCATTAGATTGTAGAATTATTGCATGATTTTGGAAATGATTCTAAAGAGAATATAAATTATTATTGGTTTTGGTTAATTTTATGAGATTATAATCATGATTATATTAGATATTTATGAGTTTCTGATGAATTCAAGAGTAGAATATATATATATATATATATATATATATATATATATATATATATATAGAGAGAGAGAGAGAGAGAGAGAGAGAGAGAGAGAGAGAGCAAGGTATGATTTGGCTTTATGAATAAATATGTTATATGATTTCTAAGTTTTATAATTGTGAATCCCCAATGTTTTAAGCTATAATTTTAGATTTATCAAGTATAAGAAAAGATATGTTAGTTTAAGATATGGATTTAGAACTTCAGTTTTATGGTACCAAGAGATACGGAATTCAGGATGATTTAGAACACCCCAAATACATATTCTGTGTGCTTGAACGAGAATACCTACAAGCGGGTGATCCCTTGGGCACTATTCTCACAGTGTTATGCTAAAGTCAGCTTGTTAGAATTATATGAGTCTAGAACTCTCAAAGTACTAAGAATGTAGGGTTCTTGTTCGTCGGGATAGAACACCCACCCTTCTAATTATGAAATTTCAGTTTTGTTGATTTTATTTATTTCCGTTGAGTTATGTATGATAAAACTTATGAAACAGCCATGGAGGTAAACATAGTAAACAACCAGGAGGTATAGTAAACATCATGGAAGCAAACCTAGTAAACCTCATTGAGGCAATAGTATTAAACGTCATGGAGGCAACCCCTTTTAAACAGTCATGGTGGCAAATCCCAAGAAATGGGACCAAGTTAATTAGGAGCCCATAGTTTGTCTGAATGGGACTAATACGATATTAGTAGGTGCTTTAGTTTGCCAGGGACAGTACCATCTTTCAAGACAAAATAACTTTTTAAAATCCCTTGGATTTTGCAATTTCTTCTAAGTTAATATCCAAACAGAATATTTTATTATGATGAATTTTAAATCTTCAAAAAATTACACTCCCCCTATAATTGCTCCATCCAAACACACACTTAGTGGTTTTCTTTTTTGTTTTGGGTCTGGAACTATTAATGTTTTCAGCGGATTTTATTTGGAATGCAGGGTTCTAAATTCCCTTCTAAAAGATTGTGTTAACTAGTCATCCAATTTGTATCCTAATTTTATTTGTAAAACTTTTAAAATAATTGATAGTTAGAATCAAACAATTTTATTGATGCGGTAATAAATGGTTAAATATTTTTGTAAATTTTTTTTACTCTCAAATACTCAATGTCCATCTAATTAAATCCTATATATTTCTCATCAACTAGACTTTATATTTTTCTCACTCTAACTAATTTATGAATCAGAATACCACTCCGATGAATTCGATGAGACTCTATATACCTCAGTGATCAAAAAGACCAAAATGATCACATCACAACCACTGCGGTGGAAATTAACATACTTTAATTGTTTAGATTTTAAAGTTAAACATTTTCACACGCATACTAGACTGTTGAAAAGCTGGAGTACCATGTAGTATTTCTTAATAGAAATGTGTACTATTTATAATAAAGTAAGTTTCAAGAAAGTAAAGGATAGAATTAACGAAGACATGGTTTATTAACACTCAAATTACTAAATAATACACTCTTCCTTTGCTGAATATAATTTTTAAGAACTTAAATATGTTAAATATAATAATTTAAATATTTATGGTATGCTTAAATTGCTTTAATCCAGAGTTAAAAACACAAAAATGATCGGTTGCGTTAAAAGTAGAATTTCAGTAAACTTTGCCTGTAAGATAAGGAATGCGAGTTACAGAATCGCCACTTTAGAAAACTCGTTATCTATCATGCACCTCTAACCTAAAATTGTACGTATATATAATTCCTATTAAAAAAAAAAATTAAAGGCAAAGCATTATCCATGGACCATGATTTATTAATGGAGAAGGATTAACAATATTTGAATTTTAAGACCTTTTGTTGTGGATGTTTGATCATACAATTATGAAAACGACAAACAAAACAAGTGGACCCTTGTCATGACTCGCACAATTGGTTCTAACACCTCACCCAGAATTCCAAAAAATCATTGCACGCGTTGCCGGCCAGCCGTCACATGCACTTGCATTTGCATATATCTCTCTGGCTACGTAGAGATTCAACATCTTTACACTTACCAGTTCTATGATAGGCACGAATAAATCACCTTAATTTAGAACAGCCAAGTTCATCATATATTTACATACAATACCACGTACGACACATGTAAAACAAATCTAAATGAATCCCAATATATAGCGATCTAGTCTAATTTCTCAAACGACAAAACGTTTTAATTTGTCCTGACATGAGCATGATATTTGGCATATATGTATTTAATTTGTCGTATAAGCATAAAGTTAATTACCTTTTGCCCATTCGCTTCTTTATTGACAATGTATAATGTCATCAGGCTCCGACTCCAAGCACAGGCCAAACTACCTGCATGTAAAGAATCAGTGGTCAATGGATGACTAGATAGGTGGGTCAGATGCGATTGCGAAGGAGTTTTATAATTTCAAATTAAAATTAAAGCCATAGCGCATCATAACTTGTCAACAAGACGTAAGAGTTAGGGGCAAAGAACACAATCAGTCCACTTGTTAACATTTCTTAATTTAGGCTATACCTTTTTTTTCTCACTCTAATCAATCTCAGCAGAAAAAAAGGGGTTTGAATTGTCACTGTCAATGTCCGTTAATCCTATGTTTGGATAATTAGAGGAAAAAAAGAAAAAAAATCATTTTTCATACTACTTTGATGAAGAAAAAAATGATAATATAAAGAAAATGACATATTTTTTCTGATTTAGTTGGAGAAAGAATTAAAAGGATAAATTTTTTTTTGTGCAAATTCATACCGTATAAATATTGTATTTTCTCTCCCTTCTTTCTCATCTAACCATGATCTCTACTTTTCCTTTTTTTTTTTCTCTCCTCATTTTCTTGTATACTTTCATCCACTCTTGATACTCTTTTGTGTCACACGCCAAACAACATTGCTGAAATTAAAAAAAAAAAAACACTCATACTAAATACAATTTTACTCTCTTAATAGAAAAGAAGAATAGAAAAACAAAAAGGATAGAATCACTATTTTTAAATAAAATATTTCTTTCTAGTGAACTTCTGTTTAAAAGTGAGAAAAAGAGAATTAAGTCACCAAATAAATTAAACCTCCAATCCTAGTCCCTATAAAAAAAGTTGATTTCATGGCTCATCACAATTAAAAATGTAAAAAAAAAAAAAAAAATCTTAGCAACAAATCTCCTCTTCCCTTTCTCCCTTCGCAGTTACACCTTCCGAAATAGCTTAAAGGGTGGGGCCAATATAGGGGTTCACCCCTTTTATTGTGGTTCCAATGACCCCTTCTTTCATCTTGTTCTAATTTTATTTTGTCTATTTTTTTTTCTATTCTATCTCATTATATGATGATTGCTTGATGTTCTCTAGTGAATCTCTTGTGGAAGTAATTGTGTTGGACCATGAGAAAGAATATGAGTTTTTTTTTTAATTTATTTTATCTCATTGTTAGCATTTCTCACATGATATATTAAAGAATTCAATTTTCCAATGGATTCTTACCTATGTCTAGACCTCGTATAAATGAAAATTTTATTGATAAAACCTTTTTTATTGTAGCCAATATCTTATGACAAATAATTTTGACAACCTCAGGAGAAAAAGAGGCATTCACTTATTACAGAGATGGTGTGATTTGATGATGAATATTGTTGTTATTATTGTTGTTGTTGTTATTATTTACCAATCAGTCTTAGGAGAAAGGAACATTATTTGAAAAAAATGGGAGAAAAAAACCTACATTTCTTGAAGGTGAAGTTTGTGAATAAAAAAAAAAAATCCTTTTATCTTGTATCCCCATGTATGATGCATCCAAAGATTTTGTTGAAGACAAGTAAATCAACATCTATTGATGGTGGTTGATTGAGATTTTGTTGTTAGAAGTGACACTGGAATCAACAATTAAGGCCAGGGATCTGATGTAACGCCCTTAACTTGTATTGTTCATCAATTTGTCCAATATTTTTAATTGTGAAGCTACAAAAAAAAAAAATTGGGTCAGTTTGTTCAACGTTATTTCTATTAGAAAGCAAATTGATGGTTAACTCTTAAGTTAATTTTCTAGGCAACAAATATAATACATCAAGGTATTTTTATTTTCTCTTTTCTTATTTTTCCCTAATTTTTGCGAGAAAGAGTAAGGAAGAATGGATGAAATTCTAACAAATGTGTGTCAATTTTATTTGTCTTTTGTTTGGGTCAAGAATGTGTGTCAATGTTCGAGCAGATAACATGTTCTGTGTACAGAAACGTAAACTAAAACTGCTGGGTCTAGAGAAATCCTATGCAGTGTAGCGGGCGTAGTTACTGGGCCGAAGTTTTGTTGCATGTTAGTGGGCTGGGCAGCCTTTACTCTATAGGAAAAAATTGTAAAACTCCACAAAAAGAAATTGGGGCCTAGCCCGAGGCAGCACCAATGGCAATTCGTCTAGCCTTGAAAGCGGTCTCTAGTCCCCTCCCTGATCTCTCAGGCCCCCAAAAATAAATAAATACATAAATAAAAGGGAAAATTGTAAATTTCATATTCTTTGGTTTAAACCTTCAAACAATGATTTATAGAGGAATCAAACCTTCAAATAATTGTTTGATCATGTACAAAGAAAAAACAAGTGTTTGATAAAGGCAAACTAAAAGGAATTTTGTCATTTACTTCTCTCTCTTTTATTCTTAATATTTGTATGGAGTAATGTTATTTGTAGATGTAATTTGTAATACCATATTCATATATTTTTATTTATTATTGGATGAAATGTGATATCTAAATTAAGTGAGATTGACACCTATCCAATAATAAATGAGAATGTCAACATTATATTCTATAAATATTATGTGCAAATAATATTTCTATTTGTATGTATCTTTTTCAACAGTTAATTTCAACTACTCTTCCCAGCCTTAATGAATTCTCATTAGTTCATAAACTACATTCCCATAACTTTTGAAGTGTATAATAGGGTCAAGACTCACCCATCATTTGACAATATTTACAAAGTGTTACTAGATGTATTCAAAAGAGATGAATTTAGTAATATTTTTTAATAAATGTGGTTAAATTTATATATATTTAATTATACTTTTCAACATTTAGTCACATTTATCAGGGTGTTAAAGACAAAACCACATTAACTATCAACGCAGAAGCTCCCCTGATTTAATAAAGAGATCTGCTGTACAGCTCGAATAAATATAGTATGAATGCAAATGTGGAATTTTTATGGCCAATCACGTTTGAGAACCAACGAGTTTCGTGAGAGATAAAATGACAAAACTCACCAATCATGTCTTTTCGCACAATTTATACGAAAATATTTTCGTGATAAGTGTTTTCCTTTGAGCATAAAACAACACAGGTTTAGAAATTAGAACACGGTAGAAAAAGTAGCTAATGCAAACCGTACCATATATGAATATTTTTTCGCTACTCTTCGGGTGCATTTTGATGGGATTATTTGGGGTTAAAATCACTTTTTTTGCTAAAAAAAATAACTTTTGTATATTTATATATTTTTAAAAATAATTAGAATCTCAAAAAAATTGATTTCAGTTTTTTAGCTGAAAAAATAACTTCTGAAAAAAAATTAATTTTTAGTTTTTTTAATTATATATATAATATTTAAATTTTATAATATTTTTTAAAAATCTAAAACGGTCCAGTTCATTAAGGTATATAAAGTTTGACGCTCACAATTTTATACTGTTAAAAGCGGCATGCTTTTTATTATTTCAGCATAAAAAAAGATTGGGTTGGACTTTCATCACCAGTAAATAAAATAAAATGCTATAAAGGGCCAAAACAAAGGCGCTGGCAAGTGGCAGGTAGTAACTAGGAATGGCTGGATTCAGATACCGACGGTCAGGCAAAGGAATCTATCTGCCCTTGTTTTCTCAGAAGTTGAAAACTCAAATGGATGATGGTTCTATTCTATCCTTTCCAATTAATATGTCAAAATCCTCGTCAAAAAGCTTGAAAGACTACCCAACCTTCCAAACAAACACTACTATTCAAACGCACCACCAGCAACAACAGCAAAACCGAGACTATGCCAAAGATTCAACGCATGAACATAGGAAATGGAATATTCTTTGCTGTCCAAAAAGGACTACTTGTACATTACTCAGCTACATCAGTAAATGATATAAAAATAACATGAAATAATAAAATTACACAATAAATACATATTATATATTTTTTTATGATTGGATATAATGAATGATATCACTCATTCACTCACTCATCACATTAAATAATAATAAATGTGTGGTATATATTTATTGTATAATTTTATTATTTTTATAATATTAATCTAAATGATATATAATAATTTAACAATTTATATTATTTAATTATCATATTAATAATCAATTAACAACCGAAAACTTATGAACCATTTACATTTTAAATAGCAGCATCTTTTTTTCTATAGGCAGCATATATAAGAATTGATATGGAAATTATAACTTATATTATTAAATTAATTTTAGAAAAACATCTCAATAAATATAACAGAAAATGGACTTGTCTCCTGCAAAATAAAGAGGTTGATAAAGTAAGAAAATAATAAGTTAATTATCCTTCAATTATTTGATAGAATACATATAGAATGAAACTTATTAATTCAAAGTTAATTGTCAATTTATCAACTTTCTCATTCCAATTAGTCTAGAGCCAAAAAAGATTATCTTAAGTAAAACAATTTTATTATTTCAATATTCAATATTATCAAACACTCAAATACTCTATTCCTAAAATATATAAATCTCAATATTTTTTTTTTTTCAACTTATCCTCTGTCCACCGTCACTGTAAAATCCACATTCGTGTTGAAATATGAAAAGCCAAAGTTCTCTAGTATAATTCCTGACACCTTTTGCTTTTAAAATGGTTTGTACAGTCTGCTTTCCCCTCCTCCAAGGTTTTGCCCATGGTTTCCAAAACCAGTGTTTATCAAGTCCTCAAAACCTCTTCATAAACCCCAACTCACGGACACGCAGCCCCAAATTCAGCATAACCCACTGTCAACAACAGCATCACAAACACAACACATCACCCACTATCAACATCATCGTAAAAGAACAGACCACAAACTTCACAATCACATGGACGCAGCCACTCACGTGGGCTCAACGGCACGGCCCAGCTCGGCCCTGGCGCCGGTCCGCCCATCCGCCTTGGCCGGCACTCTGGGCCGCCACCTGGCCCGCCGCCTTGTTGAGATCGGCGTGAGGGACGTGTTCTCCGTCCCCGGCGACTTCAACCTCACCCTCCTCGACCACCTCATCTACGAGCCAGACCTCAACCTCGTCGGCTGCTGCAACGAGCTCAACGCCGGCTACGCCGCCGACGGCTACGCGCGCTTCAAGGGCGTCGGCGCGTGCGTCGTCACCTTCACCGTCGGCGGCCTCAGCGTTCTCAACGCCATCGCCGGCGCATACAGCGAGAACCTGCCCGTCATCTGCATCGTCGGCGGCCCCAACTCCAACGACTACGGCACCAACCGGGTCCTCCACCACACCATCGGGTTGCCCGATTTCACCCAAGAGCTCCACTGCTTTCAGACCGTTACATGTTTTCAGGTGAGACTGTAATTCACTCTAACCGTCTAACGGAATCTAACTAACTTCTGTTTTCTGCTACAACTGATTATGATGATGGTGATGATACACACTCATTTGGTCATTGTTTCTTTTCAGGCTGTGGTGAATAACTTGGATGATGCACATGAGCTCATTGACACTGCTATCTCTACCGCTTTGAAGGAAAGCAAGCCTGTTTATATCAGCATAAGTTGCAATCTTCCTGGGATTCCTCACCCTACTTTCTCTAGAGACCCTGTTCCATTTTTCCTTGCTCCAAAGTATGTATCACTTGCCTTTTTCTGTTTTGTTAATTGATCAACCATTTTGAGCTTAATTTTGATGTATTTTAGCACTGTGATCCAATCTTGTATTGACAGCTCATTTAGTGAATTAACAATCACATGATGTGCTAAATTCAGTGTTGAATGGTGTAGTAATTAACTGTATGCAAGTGTAAATTCTTTTTTGGAGGGAGAAAGTGTATATATCAGGATTGAGTTTTAAGTATTTTGTAATGTCTCATAGTTTTTCACTTGTGATGTTCAATGTTTTTAATATCCTTTTTGGTTATAACCCACGGTGTTGTAATCTTTCTTTTATGATTTTTGTTTAATTTCTGCTGTTTTATTTTATATTTGTTCTTGCATCCACATTTAGCATTACTGGAAAAGTTAAATCTTTGATTTTATGCAGGGCAAGCAATCAACAAGGATTGGAAGCAGCAGTGGAAGCGACGGCTGATTTTCTGAACAAAGCTGTGAAGCCAGTCATTGTAGGGGGCCAAAACTAAGAGTGGCAAAGGCACAGAAGGCTTTTCTGGAGTTTGCAGAAGCTAGTGGATATCCAATAGCTGTTATGCCCTCTGGGAAGGGGCTTGTACCGGAGCATCATCCACACTTCATTGGGACATATTGGGGTGCTGTCAGTACTACCTTTTGTGGCGAGATAGTTGAGTCTGCTGATGCTTATGTATTTATTGGCCCCATCTTCAATGACTATAGCTCTGTTGGGTACTCATTATTGATCAAGAAGGAGAAGGCCATTATGGTGCAGCCTAATCGGGTGACCGTTGGCAATGGTCCTTCCTTGGGCTGGGTTTTCATGACTGATTTCTTAACAGCATTGGCTAAGAAGGTGAAGAGAAATGGTGCAGCTTTGGAGAATTACCGACGCATCTATGTTCCCCCTGGCCTTCCTCTGAGGCGAGAGAAGGATGAACCGCTTAGGGTTAATATTCTATTTAAGCACATTCAGGTAAGTTCTATATATCCATTTAAAATTTCAGGTCAAGTGGTTCTTTGTCATGGATTTTTCTATTTGTTGCCTTGCTCTATAACTAATATTTCATTCTAAAATAGTGTTTCAATTTCAATTTTATTTTCTTAGGACAGGATAGTTCATAATTGAGAGCATTTCCCCTGTTTAGGGATATAGCATCATGCGCTCCACATATGGGGTTGTACCTATGAAAATTGAAAACCATTATTGGGCTCTGCTTACCAGCAATGTTTGTAGGTCCAGCAGTGTTTTGATACATAACAAGAAGGCAGTAGTAACCACACAGCCTCACCATCCCATCCATCCTGTTTAATCATGTAGCAGTGTGTCTTCTATGAAGCACAGGTACGGCTAAATGTAGTACGTTTGGTAAGTCATCATCCTTGCTAACGGCGTTTGGATTTTTAACAACACATTTGTTGACCCATTGATTACCCCAACCCCTTTGCTATGCCGGCCTAGTTTCTCATTACATCACCTCCCCCAAAATCCTTTCTTTCATCATCGTCAGCAACACCACACCATGCGACGCTTGCTAGTGACGGCAACCTCCTCAAGCTTGGATGGGAGCGAATGAAGATCTTCCTTGTGAGAGAGAGTGTGTGTGTGCAGAGTGTGAGCAGTGATGTGTGGAGTAATGGTCTCTTTCGCTAGCCAGCGAGAAGTGCTGCCAATGCATCATGATGTTGGTGCTGGGGTCTTTCCCTTTACCGTTGATACTTGCCATGTTTGTACTTTTCTCCATTTCATTAACGGATGGTTCAGATTTTACCTCCATAAACTGCTCCCTTATATTCTTTTTTTCCTCCATTAATAATTAAAGAATAATTTTTTTATATCAGTATTTATATGAACTTCAGCTAACTTGACTTAAGTTGAATAAAATCAAATATCCATTATTTGAAATTACTTACCATAAATTTCATATATATATATATATATATATATTGTATATCCCACTTTTTACAATATACGGGTACACAGGTGTCTTCTAGGTTGCTTCACGGTTTGCTTGCATCTGTTAATTCTGAGTGGAAAAGAAGTAAAACATTTCCCAGAAAAGAAAACGGGAACAACTACGTCTTCCCATATCATGCATGGCAATTTCAGATGATTCACTTTACAATATTAAATATTCTATTACATGTGTTTGTAGTTCCCTTGCATTAATGTAGTGTGATAAGATTTTTCCATTTACAGGAGCTGCTAAGTGGAGACACTGCTGTAATAGCTGAAACTGGAGACTCATGGTTCAACTGTCAGAAGCTACGTTTACCTGAGAATTGCAGGTAATTAAGTGATTTCCAATGTCTGCATTGTGCAATGTGTTAATTTATAACCTGTGTGTTGTTGGTTAACATTGTGACACATGAATTCCATTTTTCAGTTATGAATTCCAGATGCAGTATGGTTCTATTGGCTGGTCAGTAGGTGCTACTCTTGGATATGCACAAGCTGCAAAAGATAAGCGTATAATTGCCTGCATTGGTGATGGCAGTTTTCAGGTGGGTAAGATTATATGAATAGAAAGTATCATTGAATCCAGAATTAATGATAATATGCAACTTTCTTCTTTTGCAAAAATTCTTTTAGGCATGTTGAAGGGGAATTTATTAAAAATAAAAGTATTCTGATAGATATATAACAGTCCTTGCATCAAGTTAGTTACATTGCTATGTAATTGGTTTAATAAATTATTAAAATTGGAAGTGACTTCCTATGAATTGAGGTTATAGTTACTTTTAGTTTGTGATAACTCTCAAACATTACTAAATATCCATGACATTTGAAAATTATATACGTCAGCACTCAATTTATTTTCGATTTGATGCGAGAAGCACTGGAAATAATAGTATTTCTCATTTAGGTGACGGCACAGGATATTTCAACAATGATCCGCTGTGGACAAAGGAGCATCATTTTCCTCATCAATAATGGAGGTTATACAATTGAAGTTGAGATTCATGATGGCCCATACAATGTGATCAAGAACTGGGATTACACTCGCTTTGTGGAAGCCATCCATAATGGAGAAGGGAAATGCTGGACTGCCAAGGTGAGCTTAACCATTAACTTGAACAATTTATCTTGTGTTACTTTTGAGTTTATTATTTCGTTGAAGGTTATACGCATTATAATTTGTGCTAAGGGTAAATATTTACATTTAATTGAACCTATTAAATTCTCATGAAGTAAAAAGTACAGATAATGATGGGATTTCTTTTATTCTCCTTTTATTTCTGTACGGTAGTGGTCCTATCTGCTAGTTTGCATCACTCTGTAATCACGAATATATTTCTATACTCCAATATGCTAATTATCAATTATAGTCGGTAGCATTACATATCTGGACTGTGGTCAGTTGTTAGTGAAGATATTATGCTCTAGCCCCTGACTGGACTAGGACAATCTAAATATACTGAAAATATACTAAAAAAATGTGGAAAGCAATAATATATTTTAATGCTATTTCGGGGAAATGCTGGTATTTATACATCAAAAAACAATAAGAAACGAAAAAGACTGTTGACTTCATTAACTGGAGTTGGCAATCTTGTGCTGCTCGTTGAATGCCTCAGATTTTCCTTTTGTTAAGTATTTTGCTCATGGTTCCAAAGTACTGTTATTGGTGTGAATGTAGGTACGTACAGAGGATGATCTGACAGAAGCAATTGCAACAGCTACTGGAGCACAGAAAGATTCACTCTGTTTTATTGAGGTTCTTGTACACAAGGATGACACCAGCAAAGAGTTGCTAGAATGGGGATCCCGTGTTGCTGCTGCTAACAGCCGCCCTCCCAATCCTCAATAGAGAATCCATTCCTGATTATTGCTCCATGGTAATTTGTATATTTTGTTGTATTAGATTTCAACTGGGGGACGCGAAAAATGTGGAAAAAAAAAAGAAAATGGAAAAAAAAAAGTTAGAATAACTGCCCCCAGGGAGAAGGGGGATTGCTGGCCTTTTCGGGGACTTGTATGTTGTCCCCTGTATTGATGCATTATGCTCTGTTGTAAACATAAACAATTGTTGCTTATAGAGATCCTCCTCGATTGCAATTTTTATGTGAATGAAGATACTGCCATTGTATGTAAATTTGTGTGCCTTAAAACCAAGATTGAAAATTGAGCAAGGCTATGTTACATCCAAACTGGCATTTAAGTTATTCCATTCATTTACAGAATATCTGTAAATATAGAGTTTATATATCGATTTAAAAAATATATTTAATTACCTTCATAATAGTAAAAGTGAGCTAAATCTATTCATTAGGATTCCGTTGAATGATTATAATTTTAATGCTATATGTTACTTCAAATTTAAAATTTGGAACTTAATTTCAATTTTAAGTTCATATATGTCCAATTTCATATGTCAAATGGGATATTAATGATATTCAAATCAAGGTTTGTCCATTTATGTAGAAATTAGTTTCTGTTAAGTAAGTTGTTGTTTAATTTCCGTACGATATAAAACTTTCATTGTATATTTTTTACTTTCATGATTTCTTGAAAAAAAGTATAGTTGTTTAAATGTTTAATTGTACTACTCTTGTAATTTATTATTCTCGTATTTTATTTTATTTTATAATTTCTTTCTAAGGGTATCTTTTATTAAAAAAAATTATTATTAAAAAAATTATTAATTTAATATTAATGCATTGATAGTATTAAAATTTATTACACTATTATCAAATCATATATTATAAGATTAACAAATATACTTGATTTTTACACTCATTACTTTAAAATTCATATATATGAAAGGATTTAATTGAATAATGGCATAAAAAAATTTATACTATCAATATATCAATATTAAATATATAAATGATTATGTTGGATATTATTGTTTATTTATAAAAATTATCAAATGATTAATTAATGTTTTGAATTATATTTTTTAATAAAAATTTTAAAAATATAATATCATTTATATAATTTATTAAAGCTATAAAAAGTAATGAAATAAAACAAAAGATAACATCAGGATTATAATATATTCTTATGTAATTTCACACGAAAAAGTAATTTTAATTAATATCATTTAAATTACATTTATTTTTTCAAACTCATTTTAAAGCAAAGTTTTTTTAATATACATCATATTATATCAAACTTATTTTCAATATAAATCAGGATTTAATTGGAATACATTATTAGTATGAAAAAATTTTATATAGACATCCAATTATGCAATAATATATCAATAAATACAATTATATTTCATCTCTATTATTTAAAAATAAGATAAAATAAAAAAAATTTATTAGATAATTATATAAAACTGACTAGGTAAATCAAAATTAACCTCTAAACCAAATTTATAAACTCCAATTTTTTTTTTTTTGGGTCTGGAAACTCCAATCTATACAGCCGACAGCCGGTACCTATGCATGCGATTTATGCGCACCCTATTCTGAAAGTCAACAAGTCGTCATCAATATCATGCGGAAAAGAATGAAAATAAATTAAGCATGCGCTTGGGTTTCCAAGTTGATACTCTACATTAACCTTAACTTGGCTTTCTCAGTCGGAGAGTACCTACCCATACTACTCCATCCAATGGCTGCAGCCACCCAACCCCAACAACGATGGAGTGCTGCAACGGTGGCAGTAGCGGTACTTCTTGTGATTGGTTCGGGGCATGTCTCCGTCACGTGCAAGGCATGCCCCTACACATCCATCTTCAGCTTCGGTGACTCCCTAGCCGACACCGGCAACTTGTATTTCACTTCTCCGCAAAACCATTGCTTCTTCCCTCCCTATGGCGAAACCTACTTCCATCACCCTTCTGGCCGCTGCTCCGATGGACGCCTCATCATTGACTTCATCGGTATCGCTACTACCCAATTACCCATATATCTTGTTTGTTTAATTCTTTTTCTCTCTATCTTATATCTGATTATTATTATTTCCGTGGTTCAGATATAGTCTACTAAAGTACTAGTAATAATATGTATTCTATTATATGAGTTATATACATAAATGACATACTATGATATATATTATGATTGACCTGATGACCTACCATCTTAGTTATTGTTAATTTTTTTTCTATTATTATTATTATTCAACACTTATTATTAATCTTATTAATGGGTTTTGGGTTGTGCAGCGGAGGCTTTAGGACTTCAGTTGGTGAAACCGTATTTGGGAATCAAGAATGGTAAAGTGGGAGATTGGAGTGTGGATCAGGAGCAAATTTTGCTGTCGTAGGAGCCACAGCCTTGGACGCCGGCATCTTTGAAGACCAGGTATTCCTGTTCCTACCAACAATTCTTTGTCGGTTCAATTGAATTGGTTCAAGGAATTGCTCCCTTCGCTTTGCAAGTCTTCAACAAGTAAGTCTGAGATTTCTATCTAATGCCTGCGTAGATCTACATCCACACACAAATTGCTCATTTTTGTTTATTTATTTGTTTATAAGTATAATTGTTAGCTGTAGTGATAGCTACTACCTATCAACAAGGCGAGATCAAAAGACTGAAAAACAAATAAACAATAAAACAGAAGCCATGAAAAATTGGCTATTAAGCGTATAGAATAGAATACGTGCCATTTGTATATAGGGATGAAAATGAGTAATATTATTTGACACACTTTATGGATAGTATTGAATACATTCATATTTATTATTGGATGGTGTGACCCAAATTAAATAGGGCATATTCAATTCAATGATGAATATAAGTGTATGCGCATATAAAGTATAAGTCAAATAATATTGTGATCAAAATATGGCCGAGTAGGCTATGCGTGCACATCACGGGCCATCAGGAGCGTTCGAAGAAAAATCCGGAGCGAAAAAACTCAAATTTTTTTGTCAAAAAAATAATTTATAATTATTTTTATAAATATAAACACCACTTCAAAGAAATCTATCAAACTAACCATTAATCAGAAAACTCATATACGGCATGCCATGTCTCAAGGTGATGGACCCAGCGACCTACGTTTTTGTTTTTTTTTTTAAATGTTGTAGGTCAACTTTCATGTTCTGGTTTCTTTATTGGTCTCGTGGAAAGCGTTGTGTACCCAGAAAATATTATTGGACGCGTCCGAAATTAAATACGTTATTAGACAATATGATGGGTAGACTTTACGTATCGCATCTTCGGGAGCTAACCCAAAAACATACAATAGTATTTTCCTAGAAAGAAAGTTATTTTTGGAAAATAAACATATTTAGTAAAAATTCCAGAGTAGATGATAAAAAATTTTGTGACCCCATAAAAAAATTTGAAAATTTTAAATATAAGTAGAAGTTTATTATTTTAAAATTGTGATATTTACCAAATTAATCTCTAGTATCGATTAACTATTTATAATATAAAGTAAATCGTTTCATATTTTTTTAGTAATACAAAAGTAATTTTTCCATACAATTCAAACAAAATATGCAATTTCATTACCAAAAAAAAAAAAGCAAAATATGCAACTTCAAAATTACTTTTGAGTTAATACATCAAAACATAATTTGATCTTGGCATAATTTATTATATAAAAGTGATTATATTCATAATTAATTATTGAAATAATTTTAATCTCACAATTTTCCTAAATATATATATTTAATAATCTATTAATGTGAAGCTTAAAAAATTATTAAGTGCTCTCAAACCAAAATTATTTTAATCTCACAACTTTCATAATTTTATCATTTGTATTAAAAATAGAATTTAGTATTGATATGTACGAGCATCCTGATCCATTTGTTAAATATTTGACTTTTGTATCTCTTATTTCAAAAACCTCACATATAATGGCATAGGATAGATTTCAAGTGTTTGTTTCAATAAAAAAGAATGCCTTGTACTAATTCTCAAGACAGGGTCATCAAAAAACTAATTTTAAAGACAGATTTTTTTTCCTCTCTATTTTTGCATTTGATTTATCATAGTTATTTTATATAATTTTTAATAAGTTAAATAAGTTAAAGAAAAATTAATCTTCTACAAAAATTTATTTTTTAAAACCAAGCTATATATTAAATCATTTTGAGATATGAAATTTGTATACTCATCCGATTACCTGCTACAAAAATTTATTGATAATTCTTTTCCAATTTTAACTTTATGTGAGTTATGTTTATTAAGGAAATAGGTGATAAAAATAAGTTGAATGTGCATTTAAATGTACGACACTTTTGTGTAACTTTACAATGTGAGAATTTAAAATCTTTAAGTAAACCGGACAAAATAAGATAAATACGTAGGTAGATTAAGAGCAAGAGAAAATATTTATTCTGATCCATTTATTAATTGATATATAAATTTTGCAGACCATTATTGTTTCATACTACTTCTATATTTTTAATGTAATAGTTGATTTGTCAATTAATAAATAGAGTATAGCAAATGTTTTGTCATGCTCTAAGAGTATATAAGAATTTCTTACAAAATAATTAATATACAAACACAATTCTTAATCCAACATTCTATCATTTTAAATGTTTTATTACAAAAAGAAAAAAAAAGCATAATTTCATACATAGATTGTATAAAATGATTGGAAAAAAAAAACTATAACCATTGCTATTTTATCTTTAATAATATCAAGCACAAATAATAATTTAGAGAAATAAAAGGATCACTCGAATGGGTTGGGGTCTTCTCTATTCCTAGTGAGATACTACCATTTACTCTTAATTAAACTTTTCCGCACACAAAAAAAAAGGGAAATACAAAAGGGTCATGAATCTGGAAATTATGGTCTCGTGCCCTAGAAATCCAATACAACCCTTTGATGCAAGTCTAGTACTTCCTATTTTTAAAGACAGGGTTTAATATTTCAGGCTGTAAACAAGTTATTGGGAACTCATTATTTCTTGCGGGAGAGATTGGAGGCAACGATTTCAATTATCTTTTCTTTAAACGAAGGGGTTTAGCAGAGATTAAGTCATATGTGTCACCTGTACTCAACGCAATCACTTCAGCCATCAGTGTAAGATTTAATTCCTATGAATCTCTTATTAATAATCTATTTGCCATTTGGTTTTCCACATTCCTGCATGAACCATGATCAATTGTCCAAAATCATGTCTTTTTTTTGTCTTTACCAATCATTTATTGTCATGTAAAAGATAAAAATATGTTTAACATGACAATAAATTATTGATGAGACAAAAAAGAGAACGTAATTTGATGACAGAACAAGTGATTTCCGTCCATCAATGAAGGCATACCCAAATGATTGACTAGTTTGTACTTTGTGTCTCAACAGGAGTTGATTGATCTAGGGGCTCGCACGGTCATGGTTCCTGGGAATTGGCCAATAGGATGCAGTGCAATATATTTAACAATATATGAAACCAAAGATAAGAACCAGTATGACTCATCAGGGTGCTTGATATGGCTAAATGAGTTCGCTGAATATTACAACCAGAAGCTCCAAACTGAAATAGATAGGCTTCGAGGACTTTATCCTCATGCTAATATCATTTATGCCGATTATTACTACGCTACATTGCCATTATACAGGGATCCCGCAAAATTTGGTATTCAACCGACCTCTCAACTCCTACTAGCAATTTAGTAGAACTTTCATTCATATTATGCTTTCACAGTGCCGCCACACTTCATAAGTAGCAACTCCACAACACATTGCTTCAAACCCAACACCGATGTAATTATGTGTTGTCATTTGTTATATTTTATTTGATGGCAATGCAGGCTTTACGGGTCTGAAAATCTGTTGTGGAAATGGAGGTCCATACAACTACAATTCATCAGCGTCTTGTGGGAATCCAGGTGTGGTTGCTTGTGACGATCCTTCCCACTATATTGGGTGGGATGGTATTCATTTGACTGAGGCCGCACATAGATTGATTGCCGAAGCTTTAGTTAACGGACCCTCCTCTGTCCCTAATTTTAGTGCCCGGTGCTTCATGAATGAGACCTTTGGATATTTCGATAACCGCACCTTTCTTTCTTATGAAATGAAATAGAATTACGAGGCAATGCATAAATGTTTGATTTTCCTTTTCTCTTTCCTTTATAATGTTGGGAACATTGGCTCACATGTATGTCTTAATAAGATAACAATTGATTTTACTTATGTATCATTGATATGTGTATTTAAGATATGTATCCTGAGACGTGTATTCTTAGATGTATGAATATTTAAATTAAAGATATGTAAAATCTATTAGGATATAAGAAATTTTGTGAATATTGAAATATGATGGATACATGAAGTCTTCTAGGATATGGAAAATCTGTTTAGATTTGAAGAATCTATTAGAATGCGTAAATTTATTCAAATTTGAAAAACCTGTTAAGATTTAAAGATATGTTAGGATATGGTTAGGATTCTTGAATATTAAGATCCTTTGGTTACAAATAAAATCAATAATCTAGATGTGCAGTAATATAAGAGAACAAGTAAAAGTGGTAGAGTTTGTTATGAGAGGGTGTACAAGGTAGTTTTGGGTTAGGTATGAGAAAGTGAGATTTTTTATTGTTTTATTTTCATAGTGAAGATATTTATACTCTAATATAGATGTAAGTATGTGATTTGTTAAACTATGTATGATAAATTATTGTGTCTCTACATTTATTGTCATCTTGCTTATTTTTATCCCTTTATATTTTTGTGTATTTATTTGATTTTATTAGATATGGACAAGTTTGTTCATGGGGCTCATTTCGCTGTCATCCCCAACCTATAATACTAGTGAAGAGGTTGTCACGTAATGTCAAAGTATTGCAAAGTGTTAGTGTTGTTAGAATTGTGGTAGGAAAATATTACTTCAACACAATATTATAAATATAGTATGAACATATATAGTTTGTATTGATGCAAAGGTAAGTGAGTATTATTAAGGTATATGTATCAAGGTGTAAAAATAATTTAAATGAATAATAAATATCTACTATATATTGTTTTTTATTCCAACAATTAATTAATTTTTTTATTTAGTGTGAGCAATTAATTAATTTTTAAACATAATTGAAGTAATTTTTCGTACATTAGTTTTTGTTTTAGGCTTGTCGTTCAATATTAGTTTTTCCATGATCCATTAACATAAAAATATGGGCTAAGATGGTTTGCTGGCCCATAACACATTATCCATCTAAAGAAGAAACCTAGTTCTAATCACTAAAAGAAGTGCAGCCGAACACACACTCCCTTGTGCCATGTTCACAATCTTCTCTCTCAGTGAACTACTCAACTTTTTCTTCTGATTATGTGCTGCTCATTCCTGTGCTTGCGAAGAGGCTCTGTGTCTGTGTGCTTGCGAAGCAAAGGCACTGCATGTGGAGAGCGAGCGAGTGAGGTGCTGCGCGCGCGCGGAGGTAGGATGCCTTTGAGAAGAAGATGAAGATCTGATGGGAGCTTGAGGCTTAAGAAGAGGCTTGTTTTTCTTTTTAGGTCAAATACCCGAATCGGGAACCTTAGAAAAAGACCATTCCACCGATTTTCCCTTTTGATAAATTCTAAACCTATCCAGTTTAAGGTGCTCAACGGACTAACTTCAGATTTCTCTTTATCCTGAAAAGTAGAGCAAGAAAGAGGGGGTGATTTTTTCTTTAAAAATTAATTTCTTTAATTTTAAAAATTATTATTTTATGAATTTAATTTTCCAATTTTATACCATTAAATCTCAATTGTTCAATTAACATCCAATAGCCATAAATAGTGGAGCATGAGAAACTCCAAAACTATATGAGGACTACCTTGTCCTAAATGAAATGTGTATATTTGCTAATTGGATGTACGTATTGCAGATTTAAAATCTTTTACCCTTTTTTCTATTTTGTTCCCTATCCGCTTCATAAAAATTGGACACATATTTAATGATAATAAATATATTTTATTGAATCACTTTTTTAAATTATTCATCAATTTTTACCCATGGCAAAATTTTATTAGAGCACAGGAATAGGATAGAAAAATGGGATATATGATTTCTGTTCCATATTACATACTGCTACTCTGCTATTATCAACGCCTCTCTAACCTTGCTGTGTGTGTCGGATTGTGCGGGTACTAGATTCCCATGGCTCCAGCCTCCCAACAACGTTGGTTATCAACCGAGGTAGTACTACTACTTCTTGTCATAGCTTCACGACATGTATCGGTCACGTGCAAGCCATGCCCCTACACATCCATCTTCAGCTTCGGTGACTCCCTCGCCGACACTGGCAACTTGTATTTCACTTCTCCGCAAAACCATTGCTTTTTCCCTCCCTATGGCGAAACCTACTTCCATCACCCTTCTGGCCGCTGCTCCGATGGACGCCTCATCGTTGATTTCATCGGTACACTACTAACTACCCATGCATCTTATTTATTTTTCTATCTTATCTCTAATTATTATTAATTGTCTCTGTTTCTGCTATATATATGCAGCTGAGTCTTTAGGGCTTCCGTTGCTGAAGCCTTATATGGGAATCAAGAATGGTAAAGTGGGAGATTCGGGTGTGGAGCAGGGAGTAAATTTTGCTGTCATAGGAGCCACAGCTTTGGATGCTAGTTTCTTTGAAGAGAAGGGTATTCTTATTCCTACCAACTATTCTTTGTCAGTTCAATTGAATTGGTTCAAGGAGTTGCTCCCTTCTCTCTGCAATTCTTCAACAAGTAAGCTTGAGATTTCTCTCTAATCTCTACGATCTGCATCCACACACACATACCGGCCCTTCCAAAAGCTCATATTTTATTTATTTATTTGAAAATGTTGTTAACTATAGTGATCGCTATTTCAGCCTATTTGTCAAAAAGGCGTACAAAGCAGAGACTAAAAAAAAACATCAAAGAAGGGCCATAAAAAACAGGCCAACAATTATCGAGCTTTTCTCGGTATAGAGAATTTCCCTCACTTGGCAACTACACTGCCTTTTTTCAGAGGCACTGCTATTTTATCTTTAGTATTTTCCAAGCACACATAGAAAGAAAAGGATCATGAATCAGGAAATTATGGTCTCATGCTCCTAAAAACCAAAACGAAACGTAACTACCCGTTTGATGCAAGTCCAGTACTTCCTATTTCTTAATTAATCAAGGATAAGGTTTAATATTGCAGGCTGTGAACAAGTTCTTGGGAATTCATTATTTCTTGCGGGAGAGATTGGAGGCAACGATTTATCTTATCCTTTAGTTGCACGAAGGAGCATAGCAGAGATTAAATCATACGTGCCACATGTAATCAATGCAATCACTTCTGCAATCAGTGTAAGATTAATTTCTTGCTTTATTAATTCTATATATTCCTATTAATTAATCTCTTATTAATATTCTATTTGATTTTCATCTGCAGCTTAATTTTCCGGCATCCCCAGATCATTTGACTAGTTTGTACTTTGTGTCTCAACAGGAGTTGATTGATCTGGGGGCTCGCACGCTCATGGTTCCTGGGAATTTGCCAAAAGGATGCACTGCAATCTATTTAACAATATATGAAACCAATGATAAGAGCCAATATGATTCAGCAGGGTGCTTGAAGTGGTTAAACGAGTTCGCTGAATATTACGATCAGAAACTCCAAACTGAAATAGATAGGCTTCGAGGACTTTATCCTCATGCCGACATCATCTATGCTGATTATTACAATGCTACATTGCTATTATATAGTCATCCCACACAATTTGGTATTCAACCCTCTCAACCCCTAGCTAGAAGAATTCCATTTAATTTCACATGCAGTGCCACTTCATACCTTGAGCAACTCCATGACACATTGTTTCAAAACATCCACTACGCATGCAAATATGTTTTATGATTTGAGAAATATTTTGGATAACTGAAAATTTTACTTGAATTTAGTTGTTAGAATTATGTGTCATATTTATTAATTTTTAGATAAATAAATGAGTAAAATCTTTTCACTTTACCCAACAATCAATATTATTTTTATTTTATAAAAAAATTTGTCAATATTTTTCTAGTTTTATAACATTTATTCTGTGATTTATATTTGACCAAATACTCAATTCAGTTTAGATTTATGGTGAGGGACAAATTAGTCCATTAGATTTGAAAAATCTCGTATTAGTCCTTTAAATTTAAAAAATGAGAATAAGTTAGTTCCTGTAAATTATTTTTGAAATGTTAATAGAAATATTCACGTGTTCTATTTACTTGCTTATGGGTCCTATTAATTTTCATGATGAGTCCTAATTTGTCACATTCTTTTATTCTATCAGAACAAATGACAACTTAAAGTTAAAATTTTCCTTTTGAGGAAAGCTATGGTGAGAGAAAAAAATGAAAAAGGTTTAAACGATTTTGTCTGAAGGATTGAGGTACGTTAGACTACCATGAAAATTACAGTATACGTGAATAAGTTAATAATATATGTAAATAAGTTAATAGGACACAATTTATATGATTATTTCACAAAGGGACTAAATTGTTCCTATTTATAAAATTTGAGAGATTGATATGAGATTTCCTAAAATTGAAGAACTAATTTATTCTCGATTATAAATTTGAGGAGTGAGTTGGGGTGTTATTCTTTATACTTTGGTGGCAATGCATGCGCAGGTTTTACGGGTCTGAAAATCTGTTGTGGAAAGGGAGGTCCATACAACTACAATTCATCCGCGGCTTGTGGGAGTCCTGGGGTGGTTGCTTGTGACGATCCTTCTCAGTATATTGGGTGGGATGGTGTTCATTTGACTGAGGTCGCACATAGATTGATTGCAGAAGCTATAGTTAAGGGACCATCCTCTGTCCCTAATTTTAGTACCCTGTGCTTCGTGAATGAGAGCTTTGGATATTTCGATAACCGCACCTTTCTTTCTTATGAAATGGAATAGAATAGAATTCGATGAACTGCGACTATGAGGCAAGGCATGCATGTTGATTCTCTTTTCTTTTTTAAAGTATTAGTTCAGACGGTTGTAAAGGTCAGAGTTTGTAAACTTCCTCAGACACCTTTAATTGGGTAAGACAAAATACTAGATAGTATAAGCTTTGATTGTGTTGTTGTTGAAAAGCATGAAAAATATAAATCGATTTCACAGTATAATTTATTTTGGATACAATATTGATGGGATCTGCATCGGCTGTTATAGATGCTATGAAAAATTCAGGCTAAATACCCAATCCAACTCCATAAATTTATAGTGAGATATAAATTAGTTCTTTAAATTTGAAAGATCTTATATTAGTCTTCAAATTTTATAAATAAGAGAGTTAGTTTTTTGTCATAGAAATGTCTATATTCTGTTAAATTACTTACATGTATTATTAATTTTTATAATGAGTCATAACTTATCCCATTCAGAACAAATGATAACTTAAAGTTAAAATCTTTTTTGTGAACAAAGAGCTATGGTGAAAAAAAAGATAAAAAAGAATATTTAAATAACTTCGTTTAGAGGAGTAAGATAAGTTGGCCCACTATAAAAATTAATAATATATGTAAATAAGAAAAAAAGTTCATATGACAATTTTAGAGAAGTAACTTATTTGATTTGTAAAATTTGAAACTAATATAAAACTTTTCAAATTTAATGATTAATTTATTCTCCACTATAAATTTAAGGGATTAAGCTGAGGTTTTAGTCCATATTTAATAAAGAAAATCAAATCACATTTTTTTTTTTTTGATAGACAAAATCAAATCACATTATTCATATAGATATCCTTGGATTTGAAAGTGACTTCCTTTGAACCGAGGTTAACTTCAGTTACTTGTACTAGTTCCCGAATAAGCCCTCTGCACCCAAGGTTGAGGACTGGGATCGAATGATCGCTGTTTCCGTGCTGGGAAAGGAGTGGCAGTTTAAGGACTGGCCTTTCAAGGACCATGTTGAAATCTTCAACAAAAGTAAGTCAATTCTATGCTTCGTCATTCCAGTTTCATTAGATTTGAAACCATGTGCCTCATGGTAAACAATTAGAGGGCGTTGAGTTTTTAGGTAAAAAAGTTCAATTTTTGGGTTTTTGACTTGCTCTTATTAGTTTAAAATGCCACATTCATGTTTTGAGCCTTTTGAAATGATATAACTACTTTCGCTGATCGTGTTAACCCTTTGAGATATTCTTGCAGTTATTGGATTCTATATGCATTTTGAAGATGATAGTTTGAACTATATGCGTATTAATCTATTAACTCTTATGTTTTTGTAACAGAAGTCAAAAATCCAATTAAATATTTATTTTTAGTATAAGAATTTAATTGAAAATTTTTAAAATATAGAGACTCAATTAAAAATGTGATGAAACTATAAAAATTGATGGATTAATTAAACCTAATTTTTATAACCGTATCCGTGAAACTTGAATAGAGATTAGCATGAATAGGAAGCAAAAACGTGTACTTTAATATATTTTCCGCATGATGCATGGAGACAAAGGGACATGAAATTTCAGGATTTGTGTTCTACATTGAACCTGTAGTAGGGACACCAATTACTCTTTGACATTCAATTTGAATCAATCAAATACATGAAAAATAGACTTTAACGTAATTAGGTCTAACCTGAATTTCTAAATACTAGTTTGAGCCAAAACATTTATTACTTAATATAGACATTTGTCATAATCTTATTAGTTTCATCTTCTTAAAAGTAACTTTTTACACAACTTTATTAGTTTGACCTAGTGGACTATATTTTTTTTAAAAAAAATCTACTCTTGAATATGTCAAAAAATTTGAAAATGTCAAAATATTATTTTTAAATTGATTAAAAGGCTTTCTGAATAAGTTGAAAAGTATATGTTTAAATAGAATAAAATAATTTTATTATCATTATCCCTTTTAAATTATAATATTAATAATAAGTAGGTCAATTTATTAAATTTTATTTAGCTAAAAAGATTATTTAAAAAATCTTATAGCCTAATTTATTTCAACTAAGTAGAATGGACTTTCACTGCTAGCTAAGATTGAACTAGGTAGGCTTGGTGGCAGCAAAAGGCTACCTGTTTCACTCTTTGTACTTGGCGTATTAAATGTTGTATCCTATTTTTGTCACGGGGGATTTGGATAGTGATGGATTTCTACCGCTAAGCCACTAAATTGTGCATCCCTTTCACCCGTGCAGGCATCCTAGCCAAGAAGGACCATCAATTGCATTCCGGTTTTCATGTTTTCTCATCCTTGCCTGGCTATATTTCTATTGCTGTCCATGCTTACTGTGTTGGTAGGAAGTTGCCATTAATGATGCGTTTGGATGTGATTTTGAGAATCAAAAATTATTATTTTTCACTAAAAAAATCATTATTTATATATTTAGATAATTTTTTAAAAATAATAAGGATATAAAAAATTAATTTTTTAATTATATATAAAATTTAATATTTATTATTTTTTTAAATCTGAAATAAATGCACCCTTAGTGCTTTTCTCTTTGCGCTTTTTTTTGGCCCCGCAACTCATAAAAACCAAATTATTCAGCATCACACACAGATATTCAAATAGTTTGACAACAGTCTTTTAATAAATTCTCAAATTCGAATATTGAAAATAAAAATAATTAAATACTAAAAATGTTCTGTCATTTTAATGAATTGATATAATTCAAACTAATCAGTTAAAATTGAAATCTACTCCTTCTTTGTAAAGTATCTGTTAAATTTAGACAAACAAATGTATTAAAAAATGTGATAAAGAATATAATAATATAGTATTTTTATATAAAATAATGATATATAGACTAATACTCCTTCCGTCTTTTAGAAACGCATTTTGTCTATAAATTATTGTACATTCACAAACTAAGATAGCATTAATTATTTTTTTCCACAAATACCCTTACTAAATAAGGAGAGAAAAAGAAGAGAAAGAAATTAGTGGAGAAAAAGGGAGAAAGATGGAGTTGAAAACTAAAAGGATAATCTAGTAAACTATTTTAAACTTTTTCTAATATTGATAGTTTCTTAATCATTACTTTAATTCCAATATGTATTTATAATTAGATAGTTATTTAAGGATGTAGAGAGTATATCCTAATGATCATTAATTGTGGGGCACATTAAATAATTAAAAATAAAAAGTTATACTAATAATTATTAAGTACTCAGAGATACTATTGGATCAAAAAATCTATTTTATTGAAATATAAAAGTAATAAATATTTTAAAAAATAATTTTATTTAAAAGTGGATAAATATTTTAAAAGAGAGAGTAATATATTTCAAAAAATAGTAGTTTAATAACAAAGAGACAAAATTATCCACTGTGAAACTCCAAAGTATCCTTTTACTGAGTTTTCATTAGACTTTGTGCATAGATGATGGTAGTATTCTACCGGCAGAAAATGACATTTTGTTATAAAAAAAAAAGTGAATGTCTCGTTAATGAGTTGTGAAATTCCCTTTACCATTATTAAATTAGTTATTATTCTGATATACTCAACTCATCAAATTTATTCGGTGATAATAAAGTAAATATTAAATAGAAAATTTATTTTTTAAAGAGGAAATTTTAAAATCCCACTTTAATTTTAGTTTATGTATACTTTGGTTTTATTACTTTGAAAATGTATAAAATGGTCCTTAAAATTTTTTATATGTACGCATTAATACAACATGCTAATAAATGATTATTTTTTTATATGAAAAATTTAAAAAAATCCTTTAATTTTCAATCTATATGTATTTTTATCTTATTATTTTTTAATATGTGAGTTCTCTAATAAAATTGTAGAGTCCAACATGCAATTTTTTATTGAAAAATGAACATTCATTATAAATTACAGTAATATGCATATAATAAAAAGTTTAAAGATTATCTTATATATTCTTAAAATAGTAGGATTAAAGTGTACATGATATAAAGTTGAAATGAGATTTCTAAACATTTCCCTTTTTTAAATGCAAAATAGCATCACTTTTATTGTTATACAATTTTTATAGACATACGCCATTGAATCGCTTGAAAATTATGGACAAGTAAGTTAAGATGTTTTCTTTTTCTGGTTATTTATAAGGATATTATTATGAGGAGTAGTATTATTTTTATATCTAAAAAATAGATGTTTATAGAGACACATATAAATTCAATGGTGGAAACCAATAAATTTTATTTTTAAATGTGGGTTCCACAAAATTCAATAATAATAGATTAAGTGTCTACACAGTATATAAGGTTATAAACAAAGAACATTTCTCTTATTATGAGATTGTTTTTTATATATTATTGCAATTAAAATACATTTTCAATAGAAGTCGTTTTAACTAGGAGTTTTGCTATATCCTCATAATAATCACCCTACAAATTCTTTTAATACTAAAATAGGTAAAAGAGTAAATGCATTCAATGTCTTGAAATTTTAAAAAGTAATAAATACTTATCTTATTTAGCATATAAGAATATTTATATGCATATTTAGTAGGAGGATTTATAATTAATTTTTAACCATTTGAATCTTGGTAGTTGAATGATTGAGGATTTTAATGACATAATTGGTGAATATGTGTGTGAAGAAAAATTAAGACTCATATTTTAAGGATACTGGCTAAGGAAAGTATCTAAACTTTGTGATGGGTCACATGTTGAAAAAAAAATTGTATCTTCCCAAGATAAATTTTCCCTCTTGTTACCTTAACCATTGTCTTTAGGTAGAGCTTCAAAGTGGACCAACTCGAATGAGCAGGTTGCCCGCAGGGTCGTGGGCTAGAATTGCAAATTAAGCTGGCTCAATTTACTAGTGAGCCAGGAAAAGTAATCAAAAATTTAAAAAAATTGAAACCATAAAAAAAACCATTAAAAATCTGAAAAATGATAAAAAAAATGTGAAAAAAAATCTAACATCTTTATCCAAACTCACATAAATGGGGAACAAATAGCAGAAAATAAGAAAAATTTTTAAATCTCTTTAGAACACATAAACCCACAAATGAAAAGGAGGAGGAGATTATGGACCACTGAACCGGTGAAGCTGACCTCAAACGCAGCAAAGGAGTAGTTGTAAGCAATGCCATCCCTCGCAGCAGAAGCAAAACTAAGTGCGGCAGAGGAGGAGGAGGAGTTCCTCCAGCAACATGACAACAGAAGCCAAAAGCAAAACCGCAAAGTAGGATAGGAAGAAGGCGAACAAGAACGAAGAGGGCAATCGATATAGTAAAAGAAAGGTTACATTGGAATAAGGTAAAGGTGTAAAGCATAAGCATGCAACAATGAAAACAATGGGAAAAGGATGTTGCTCAGGACGATTAACAGTGTAATTCAATGATGCCAATGTGTGGCAATGAGCACAAAATAAATCTTGATTGAATTAAATCTACCAATCAGACAGCGTAGAAAATAAATATCAAGGTGAATAGTAATTTATGGTGGGACCGTTTATCACTATTCACGTGGACAGTACTCAACAATCAGATCACATCACTATTCTCATGAATAATATGATCGAATCACTATTCACTGGAGTGATACCCAGATCACTATTCACACCACCAAAATAGATCAAGAAATTACATACCGAATTTTTAAGAGGAAAAATCACGGGACAAATTCGAATAAATATTCTACTATATTTAGGATAAGTATAAAATATCATTTCCACACTCTCCAACTCAATAGGTAAATATAGTACTTCCAAGTAGAACCTTCCTATTCAAACACTACACTTTTGCAGTACCAATGAGTAATAAAGATTATACCCAAAAATATTCGGTATATTTACCCACACCCTACACTCTCTGGGATTTACTCACACTCTCTATTTTTCCTCTCACGCTAAAAATAACACACTCTATGTATTTTCTTCTCTATGCAGCTTCTCTAATTCTTGTTGCTTCTCTGTGTTTTCAGCTTTTCGCCTCTATTTATAAAGGGCGTTTCACACGTGCACGGTAATTTGTTATTGTTCACATGTTAAAAAATCTCCTTCAGTGACGAACTCTTCACGCGTGAACAGTGATTTTATTGTTCACGCATTGAAAATTCTCTCTCTACACAAAAAACTTCACACGTGCACAGTAATTTTACTCTTCACACATGAAGCGTCTCCTCTCACCCATTTTTTTCAAATTTTCAATAGTAGGGCCCATCGGCTAGACCTCACAATTCTCCCCTTCCAGTCGATAGGGCAATAATCCGGAGAAATCATTTGGAATCCATGCCGATCAACTTGACATAAAGTTAGAGTTTATCTTATGCTATAACTTCTTCAAGCAATAACCTTGCATTTCTCAAGCATTTAATGGTGCTAACACAAGAGCATCATCCACAAGCCTCATCACTTGCTAAACATGCTCTCTTCACTTATCCTGTCAACATTTGGGAACACACTTGGACTCCACTTTGCCAGGAAGACTTTCAACACAAGGGACCCATCATATGGATCTAACAAACACCATGTCATTCATGCTTGATCTAAACTAGCTGATCCAAACCATCAGCTCCTTTCAAGCTTCCTCCAAATCACCTGTAATACCCTAGTTTAAATAAATTAAGCAAGAAATTTTTTTTTAATTAGGAAAGGTGCTAGATACTCTTGTTTGTCATTTTGGTTCCTAAATTTCGCTAAGTCTTGGACTTTACATGCCCTTGGAGGGCTATATAATAGAATCATTTTCTTGGGATCAAAAGTCCAAGTAATTGTTCCCTAGAGTGAAACAAGTTAAAGAGTGATTTTTAATGAATTTTATGAAATCCTTAAACCTTTCATTTTTAGCTCAAAAGTTTATAAAATCTTCGAAATTCGAATTGAACTAAAACCCAAAAATTAGATTTTGATTTGTTGGGATTTTGATTTTTTTGATATTTTATTTGAATTCAAGTGGGGGTATTCCCTTATATACATTTATGTTTTAAAGTTAATCATTCATTAACTTAAAATTAAGAAATGTAAATAAGTGCAGTCACCATTCTCAAGGGCCTTGTCGGGAATGGCGTGTAGAGAACAATTTCACGCTCTTTGGTGGCGCTAGCGCTCGACAAGAAACATAAATACCCCATTTCAGGGTCTAGAACCTTCAAAACACCACAAACACTACCCCTTTCACCTCCGCAAAACCTCTTCCCCAACCCTCTTCACGCCTAAATCTCCATTTACTTCCATTTCTTCCAATTTTAACTTCAATCCTTCATTCCTGAAGCTTCAAGGTATGTGGTTTTCTTAGTTTTGCTCTAGTTTCTTCAATTTCTTCTTCTCTTGGGGAGGTTTCTATGCTCATAAAGGTGAAGAGTTCTTTCTCCATGTTAGGGAAGGATTTGAGGTTTTTTAGTGATTCTAGGAACTAATCTAACGTTCTAACCTTCCCATGATAGATACGGGTGCCAATCTTGCCTCCCAAACTCTAGTGATGTCATTCATGTGTCTTCTGCCACTCCAGGTGAGTGGGTTCTCATCTGTAATCTTTATGTTAGTCATTATAACTATTTTCGATAAAGAAGTGATTTTATGCATGATTTGTAAAGATTTATGCAAAAGATTTGAGAATTTATGTTGTTATTATGTTTTGAACTATTGAATTAAGAACATGGGCATGTTTTGACAAAACCATGAGACCGTTGTTATTAGATTGAAATTATAAAGGTTTGAACTGTGATTTTTGAATGTTTAGAGCTATTATGCTGATCACATGACTCTAGTATTGCATATTATTATATAAAGAGAGATTTTGAACCCTAGGATAGAAGACTTTATGGATGATAGAGAAAAGAGTAAGATTTCTATTTGAGCTGCAGTAGCTATGGAAGCGGTGTGTTGGCGAAGTTAATCACTAACCTTGGTAACAAATAGTCCAAGGCCAGAGTTAGGTACCCATTATCGTCACACTAGGATGACGATACGTAACTCCAGATGTGACTAGAGGATTGTGGATAGAGAATTGACTTTTACACTGGGGCGGTGATATATAACGCCTAGATGTAACTGAATTGTGGATAGAGAATGGACTATACTGGGGACGGTGATACGTAACACCCAGATATAACCAGAAGTTATTATATAAAGATTACTGTTTCTCTATTAAGGTCCTTTGGGATGTTTTATAAGATAAGTGTAACATCCTCCCAAGTACAACCACATCCTTAAGTCATGACATTGCACTCAAGAGTTGTTACTCATTAATTAGCGTACCTTTATTAAGTATCTATAACAAGCATGATTTACGTAGGTAATAACTAAGCGCAATTCTATTAAAATATATATCAAAAGAACACCACATTCATTGAGTACATAATTGAGTACAAAAGGAAGCTCCTTTATGAGCTCTAGTACATCACTGTTTTCGAATAATAATTACATACATCTCCATTCCCCTAAATAAAACATAATAAAAGCATTAACTACTACATTATTGCAAGCTCGAGTTCTTAGATAGGAATCATAGTCCTCTGGCTTAACCTGAGGTGACACGGAAACACAAAAACATAGGGTGAGAATTACATAATTCTCTAGGCATCCCCAAATATATACGAAAAATCTATGTCATCGTCATCGCCCATCATTTCGGTTTATCAAGAAAATGTGATCATACAATATAAACTAAAGATTTATTTTAAGATTCTAAAATCATCCCTCCAAAGTGGGTAGCTTTTAATAATCAACCACTTAGAGCACATATATCATAATGTTTCAACAATTAATAAATCATTCCAAGTCAACCAATCTAGAGTAAGATGAGTAGACATATAACACATGCAGTGAACTTATCTCAATGTGACTTGGTTCCACTTATGGCCATAGAAATCAAGTCAGTGCATTTTCTCTTTTCATTGACATAGGAAAGACTTAGTTATACCCAATGGGTATTTGTCGTGGACAATTCCACAATAAATAATTTATACCAAATGGTATCTGTAGTGGTTTACACCATACAAGGGAAATAGTCTACTTCTCAGGACGAGCTTAGTCCTATACGTGATCGTCAAACTTCATTTTTTCTTTCCGAATCACACACAGATCTATTCCTAGCCATACGTCTATCGACTATAAATTGGGGGTTTCACTTTTCAATTTCATTCCCCTCATTCAACATAAGTTTTGGTTCTGTTTTGTCCATATGTCAGAACATGGACGACTGAAATTTATATATATTCTCTTTTCTCAAATGCAAGTATAATGCATATACAGGCATTCATTCACAATATAATCTCAATCATGCCTCTAGCATACTTTTATATGTCACAAGTCACATGGCCAAATAGGTAACATCGAGTATTCATGTCATACTAGAACAAAAAATGCCATTAGTTCATCAACTCACAATATCAATCCATTTCTTGCACAATAGATTTACTGCCCTAGGCACAACATTTAATTACCATATCAAACAGCCTTTTCAAGTACCACAAAAATTCTATATGACACTTTAACATGTCTAGAAGACCCTGTAAAAGTTTCAAGACAAACGGAGCTCTCTAATTCCTTCAATAAATTGTACAAATTCAGTGGTCAGGGACCACCAATTCACAGCTCAAACTAGAGTTCTCATAATTTTTTACCCTAGAAAATGATTGAACCAATACACAATAAAATTTACAGTGATACTTCAATATGTCCTTAAATTCGTGTAAAAATTTCAAAGAGTTATTCAATCAATTTCTATGATAATAAATTTGGACAAGTTTACTGCTTAAGTCTCAACAATCAGGACAGCATCTGCCTCATTTCGGTTTCTGATTTTTCTGAGGCATCAAACCTTAAAACTAACACCCAAGAAAATTCATGTAGTTATTTTAAGGTGTTATATTCAACATAAAATTTTTTTTAGCTCATAAAAACAACCACAAATATCCCAGGAAATTCATGAACCATTGCTGCCTCAGGACAAGAAATTCCAGCAACCTAGTCCAAATGTATTTTGATAAAAACCCTTTTAACACCATCCAAACACACCACTAAAATTCACACATCAATATCAATATATTATCCATCAATACAACTAGAAATTTTGGACTTAGGTCATGCCAAAATATATCAGAAAAATTTGACAAGATAAGGCAGCAAAAACCCTACTTGTAGTAACCTATTAGCTCCTTGACTTCAAGATTAACCAGACTTGATTCCTTCTCCTCCAAAACTCCCAATCCAACTTCAAAACCCTCTGATATTAGTGAGGTATGAGGTACAAGACAAGGTTTTGATAAGGAATGAAAATTTTGTTCGATTAGCTTGGAAGAGAATTAGGTGTAGAACAAGTTTTGTCAAGAGAGTTTGAGATTTCCACAACTCTAGGCTAGGGTTTTTGGGCTTAGAACTCAAGATCAAGATCTTGAAGATGAAAATGGTGGCTGATTCTTTCCTCCCCCTTGCTGGTCGAAATTCATGCTTAAAGAAGAAGGATTTGGCTTCTTAAACAAGCTTTGGACATGTGTTGATCTTATAACAATTGCATGAAGATATTATGTGATAAAGCAAAATGGATGGCTAAGATTTAATCTTGGATTCCAAGATTAAATCTTGGCCTTCCACATGTCCTAAAAAGATAAGCTTTGAACATTTGTAGTGACTAAAAATATCTTTTGGTGTTAAAATCGTACACCAAAATTTTCCGAACGGATAAACACCATACCGATTGAATCGATATTGCCCAAAAATTAATTTTAAGTATAAAATTATCATTCCCATCTATTTCTAACCTTATTCCCATGTTTTCCTAATTTTGGCCATCTTGGGCCCAAATTTAGATTTCAGCGTAGGAGAAGCCGTGGCCGCAAGGTTACTATTCATCCTGGCCCGAATTTTTTTTTTTAAATGTCCGTTGGGCCACCTCATCGTTTTGGAATTGTTATATTTTTAAAATTACGACTAACAAAGCTCAAATTAATTTTTAAATAATTTTGGGTGTTACAATAAGCATTTTTAGTACTTCTGCACATGCTTATATTCTTATGATCACATTCATTGGTTGAACATTATTTATGTTGTTGTGATTTTCTACATGCCTTTATCCCATGGAGGGGTTTCAGGTGAGGACTCACTTCCTGGGTTTTGGTAACAAAACTCACCTCTCCTTTTTTTTCTCAATTTCCAGATATAGGCTCCTCCGGATACTTCCACCCCATCTTCCTCCAAGCGTTAGATTTCAGCCGAGCCCATTAGGTGAGATGTTTGGTCTTTTACCCTAGACGTGCTCCGGTGTGATCAGGCATGATTTGGGACTTAGAGCATGTTGTCTTTTGCATGATTGTGTATATTATAATGTTATTTTAGATTGTGTTAGCCTTATGCTTTTTTTTGTAGACATTTTGTATAACAAGGACTTTCCGTATATTTTGTGTTAGTATATTATTAGACTTTGGAACAGATTATGAAAGCTTATTTTTATAGTTATGATATCGAAGCAGGTGATGGATGTATAGGAAAGAACAAAACTATATCAAGAATTCTTGTGCATATAGGAATGATAGGTCATCAGGTTTACGTGAGAATGAGATTTTCACCCTCACGTGCCCAAGTTGGGTCGTGACATCACCATGGAGAAACGCAGTCTTCGTGTCTAACTACTCAAGCTACAAATCCAAACTAGTCATCAATTCGAGTATAACTCGAATAGAACTCATTTTGACAACTGGAGAGAAATCTCATCAAAATCTATCCCTCGCTTTTGGCCAAAGCCTTTTACAACCAAGTGAGTCTTTATACTTCACTAGCTTATTGTCATCTTTCTTCAGCTTAAACACTTATTTATTCTTTAGGGCTTTCTTGCCTTCAAGGAGTTTCATCAGCTCATAAGTATCATTCTTCTACAAGGAATCCATCTCTTCTTGCATGGCTTTGATCCATCTGAACTTTACCTTTATGAGTTTGAACTTCTTAAAAAATCTCTGGCTTCCTTAATCAGTGAGAAGGACATACTCCAATCTGGGTTGCTTCCTGGATGGCTGTGGCACTCTATTAGATCTTCTCAGCTATGGTGTATGAGCTTGCTCAACACCTTCTCCATCTCCAGCATCATCAATTATTGGCTCATCATCAACCCCATGGTCTTGAACCTCTCCCTCTTCTGTGACATTTTCTTTAGGAAAGAGACTAGTGTAAAATCAATCTTACCACTAGATTCATCGATTTTTTCTGAATAGCAAATTGACATAGTTTCTTGCTCATGGAACAGTATATGTCTGCTTCTTATAATCCTTTTCTTTTCAAATCCTATAGCCTGTAGCCAAATTCCTCATCTGGTAGCCCATAAATATGTAAGGAATGACTCTATCATTAAGCTTCTCTCTGCTCTTACTTACGTGAGCAAAGGCTTTGTATCCAAACACCTTCAAATGAGAGTAACTAACATCATGTCCGGACCATACTCTCTCTGGAATGTCAAAGCCAAAGGAACAGATGGAGATCTGTTAATCAAGTAGCACGCTTTTTGAATAGCTTCACCCCAGAATGGCTTAGGCAGCTAGCCATTCTCAACATACATCTGACTTTCTCCATAATGGTTATATTGATTCTTTTAGCCACACCATTATGTTGTTGGGTGCCAGGAACCGTCTTTCATGCCCGATGCCATGTTCAGAGAAATAGTTCTTGAATTCATGGGAAGTGTACTCTCCCCCATTGTCAATGCAAAGACACTTCAAAGGTTTCTCAATTTCTCTCTTCACCATGGCATGAAACCTCTTGAAGTATTGAAACACTTGGTCTTCCATTTTAGGAAATAAACCCACACTTTTCGCAAAGCATCATAATAAACGTTATAAAATACTGCTACCACCCAAAGTTCCATCTTCATGGGATCACATACATCAGAGTAAATCATATCCAAAATATTCTTCTTCAGCTTCAATATTTTGGAAGACACTCTATGATACTTGCCAAATAAATGATGATCACAAGGATTTAACTTTGTATCTTTGGCACAAGGAATGAGGGATTTCCTAGCCAAAATCTGCAATCCTTTTTCACTCATATGCACTCTTCTATGCCACAAATTTGGTGAAGCATCGTCCTCTCCGCATTCAACCCTCCAATCTACTTAACTTGAGTTTTGTATGAAGTGTTGTACAATATTTCTTTGGCAACCACCATCGAACCTTTGGAAAGCTTCCATTTGCCATCGCCAAAGTGACTGTGGTATCTGGGCTAGATAGGGGACGGAGATCAGATTCAGGCATAAATTGGCACATGTCGCATGTTCTTCAATGTCATGTACATCCTATATTTGTTTGAATGCATACATTACCAACTCCCACAATATTAGAGTTACTAGTATTTCCCATCATCACTTTTCCAAAGTCTCCTGCTTTGTACACAATAAAGAATTCCTTGTTGGGAGTGGCATGATACGAAGCTCCTGAGTCAACGACCCATTCAACACATGAATCTGCAACATGACACTCTTCATCTACAAAAGAGAGCAACACTACTTCCCCATTTGTCACAAGGGTCACTATATTTTCATCATCAGTCGTCCGACTTCTCCAATTTTTATTGTCTCTATTCTCCAAGCCTTACAATTTCTTTTCATGTGCCCTTCTTCGCCATAATGGTAATATTTGAACCTTCTTCTTGATTGGGACTACGATCAATCCTTAGACTTTCCTGATCGACCTTTGCTTTTGCTTTTCCTCCTGTTCTTTGTGACAATGGCTTGAGCATTATCTATTCTCACCAAATCTTTCCTTCTGGTTTCTTGATTGAACATGTTGTCTTTGACTTAGACTAAAGACCTTTCCTCTTAAAGGAGTTACTCAATGACACCACGAGAGTCTCATAGCTATCCGCAAATAACTCAAAAGTAATAGTGCTTGTAACTCATCATCTAGCACTATATGTATGGTGCTTAACTGATTCACCATATCTTGAAAGTCACTCAAGTGCTCAACAAGACATTCCATCTCTATACTTGAGATTCACTAACTTTCCTGATTGCGAAGCTTTATTCTGTGCAATCTTTCTCTCATAGGGATCTTGAAAATTCTTTACAAAGTATGGGCATTCGTCTTTGTGGCCACATTGTGGAATACAATAATATCCACCCACTGTCTAATTAACCCAATGGCCTTCCAGTGCATCTTTTCCAATTTTCCACCATCATATCTTGCGGCTTTGCATCTCCCTCTCTAGAATCATACAAATCCTTATAGAAAAGCATATCCTCCATTTTTGGCTTTTAGATGGAGTAATTGCTGCTATTAACTTGATCATAGTACCCATATTCTCCTCTATTTAATTTACAGCACAATCCTAGCTTAACTTAGCTTCTGATACCACTTGTTGGCCTCATAGACTCATTCATAATATAATTAAACAATGCCAATGTTTGGCAATGAGCACCAAAATAAATCTGATAGAATTAAATTTACTAATTAGCACAGCGCATCGAAAATAAATATCAAGGTGAATAGTAATTTATGGTGGGACCCACTTGTTACTATTCATGATGGGGTCCTTGTCACTATTCATGTGGACAGTCTCAACAATTGGAACACATCACTAATCTCATGAATAGTATGATGGCATCACTATTCACTAGAGGGACCCACCTATTCATATCACCAAAATAGATCAAAAAATTGCACATCAAATTTTACGTGGAAACCCCCAAATATTGGAGGAAAAACCGGGACAAACTTTGAATAAATATTCCACTATATTCAGATAATTACAAAATATCATTTTACACTTTTCAACTCAAGAGGTAAATATAGTGTTTCCTTGCCACTTCTATTCAAATACTATACTTTTGTTGTACAAAGAGTAATAAAGATGATACTCAAAATATTTTGGGTATTTACCCACACCTTACACTCTATTTTTTCTCTCACTCTAGAAAATAACACACTATGTGTATTTTCTTCTCTATGTAGCTTCTCTAATTCTTATTGCTTCTCTGTGTGTTTAAGCTTCCTGGCCTCTATTTATGAGAGTGTTTCACGCCTATATAATTTATTAATGTTCACGGGTTGAAAAAATCTCATTCATACCAAACTCTTCATGTGTGAACAATGATTTACTATTCATGCATTGAAAATTCTCTCTGCACCAAAAAACTCTTCACGCATGCACGTAATTTTACTGTCACTGTGAAGCCATCTCCTCTCCCCATTTTTTCAAATTTTCAATAGTGGGGCCCATCGGCTAGACCCACAGAGGAGAGGGGTTAGTATTTCACTATTTGTCAAATCTTTTAAGATTTGATTTTGTTTAAAAAAAATTGAAATAATTTCCAAAAAAAGATAAAAGATGTGTATGCTCTTAGTCTGATACCAAGACGTGAATGAGTGGCCAAGAAAGAGAGAGAAAGAGTGTGTGAGAAAGGATGGATAATTTGATTGAAAGAAAAAACTAGGTTGACCCACATAAATTTGGGGTCATTTTAACCCACTTTTATATGGTCTATAATTTTAGCATCCCAATCCACTATTTTGGTGGGTTGAGCCATATTGGCTTGGATCAAAATTCATTTTGACGGTTTTTTCTTTAGAACACTAATTAAATAAATTCATATTTTAATAATTGAGTTTAGTTACTTATTTATTAATCCAGCACAAAGATTTTACATTTTTCCTTTTTATTATTTAATATACTTTCTTCCACCACATTCACAACGAGTGTAATAAAAATCCTCAATGATTAATACATTTATGTGAAAATTGTCCATAATGGTATCCAAATTATATACTCCTATTAAAAAAGTCTCTTGTACACAATTGTAGTAGTCCCTTTCATGCTTTGTCAGACTTTTCAATAATGTCGCGCGCGCGAATATATATACACACACGCGCGCGTTAAAGATTAACATTATATTTCACCAAAAGAAAGATTAACATTATAAAGAGTTGAAATGACATCCCGGTAAAGTGTAGGGAGTGACCCCACATTGTAGCATGTTCTACACCATTTTCTATTCGGGACTCCAATCCCTGCATTGGGAGATCTTTTTCTCTTATCAGTTATCATTGCTACATATTTAATTTTTGGGAACATTAATTAAAGAGTGGGAATTAATTAACTCTATGAGTAAGTCTTATACACTTATTTTATTTATAACTCTTTATCCACATTAAATTTAATTAATTTGATATTTAATTTATGTTATATTATATTGATGATTATGCATGTCAAATTTCAGAAAATTAACAACAATAAACATATAATATATTAATTGATATTTACTTGTATTTTGTAAAAGCAAATTATCCATCAAAATAAATGAACCTATGAACTATCAAATCATTTTCAAATTGTATGAAACTTTATACTTAATCTACATAGGAGAATATTCAATGGTTTGATTGATGTAATTTCATGCCTAAAAAAAGTTATTAGATAGAGTAAGTAGCAAGACTTACTCTAGAATAAATAGATCTCACTCTTAATTAAATTTACAACTTTTAAAATATATTTCTAAAAAAAAAGAAGAAGAATGCCATCAAAACTCTTATTTAAACTATGCTACCAAAGAATTAACAATTTGTTTAATTATTCTACAAATCCCAATAATTTTACATAATTTTTAATTAGGTATTTATAATTTAAGAATTTATAATAAGTCTTTATATTGTATAAATATTTTCAATTGGATTTCTTAAAATAACAACCATTAAAAAAATATAATATTCATAAAATATTCCATCTTCATCTCTTATTGCTCTCCATCTTTCATCCTTCATCCTCACCACCCAAGCCACCCAAACCAAAATCACGCGACAACCAAAACCTATTAAAAAACGGTGGTGACTGGCGAGGATCACAGTGGCATTGGCTTGTGATTTTGGGCTGTGGATAGATTGCAAGCATGGCCGATGTTGCAGTCCTCGTTGCAACCTTTTCAGAGCGAAGAGTGATACACAACTATTATCATATTACCATATACTTACACTAAGTCAAAAGTTGTAAATTAGTGTATAAAAAGTTGTAAATCATATGTAAAATGTTACAAACCAAAATGTAAAAAGTTGTAAACCAATATATAAAAACTTTTTGCATTTTAGTTTACAACTTTATATTTTGGTTTACAACTTTGTATGTTGATTTACAACTTTTAATTTAGTATAAGTATATGATGTAAATGTGATGGTAGTCATTTATCATTTCTCTTTTCAGCATCTTGCATCCATTGCAGTGTTTTTTTTTGTTTTTCAAAAAACTATCCAAATATTCAAAAAGTAATTTTTTAGAGGAAAAAAATGATTTTTACCCTCAAAAGATCGAAAAGCAACTTATACCTCTTAAGAATTGATGTTTCATATCCTCTGTTATAATTTTATATGGAAAATGTACTTTTATATTTATCGTATTCAAACAACTTAACAACTTATAATTAATATTAAAAATAGTTTAATTTCTACGCACTATAATTAGTATAAAATTTTACTTTGTTAACCAATTATGTTTTGCAACATCAATAAAGATGATTGAATCTAATACTCATTACTTAATAAGTCATATAAATAAAATAATTTAATTTGATAATAGTATAAAAAAAATTACACTAAAAATATAAAAAAAATTTACACATAAAAATTAAACTCTATAAAAAAATACTTTTCCAATCACACCTAGACCTAAAGTAAATTTTGTTTATATTTTTACTTTTCTTTTGGTTTTATTTCTGAAAAAGAAATAATTCTTTGAGAAGCTTAACCAAGTCTGAAATAATACGAGATTCTTTGGCCATCAATGATTTCCTCCTTTCATTCCCGTTACTTAATAAATTTTCCAAGACGAATTTAACGGTACAAGATTTATCGAGGAAGATCTATGAAGCTTTTCTGCATTAACAAATTAGTTTTGGTCGTCGACTCCCATTTTAGAAACAGCCAGAAACATACAAGGGTCCTCAGTAAAGAAATCTTAACACGTGCACAACCCAACAACAACAATTACCTCACTTCAGTTTGGTGGGGCATGTGTGTTGAGTGAGTGAGTGAGTGAGTAAGCGAGCCCCAGAGAGAGAGAGAGAGAGAGAGAGAGAGAGAGAGAGAGCTGTAACAGACACCCAGAAAGTCAGACACTTCACTGTATAACATTTCACATGGCTTCTTCTTCCTCCTATGTTGCGTTTCTGACAGTTCTTCTACAAGTGGTCGTGGCTACTTTGTTCATGACTTCCACGGCCACATCATCATCCTCCAGTTCCAGCCGTTGCTTCAAAACACTATACAGCTTCGGCGATTCCATTGCCGACACTGGAAACTACTACTATGAGTCCGAAGTACCACCCTCGGAATCTTACAGCTTAAACCCTCCCTACGGAGAAACCTATTTCCATCACCCTACTGGAAGGTGGTGTGATGGCCGTCTTATCATCGATTTCTTTGGTACCAAACCCATTCCATAATCCTGTTCTCTCTTTCTCTCTCTCATGTTCATGTTTTATCGTTTCATTTATTTATTATTATTATTATTATTATTATTTTTTGGAGGGTTTGGCAGCTCAGCACATGGGGATTCCACTGCTGAAACCGTATCTGGGGATCAAGAATGGTAAGATACAAGACTGGAACCCGCAGGAAGGAGTGAATTTTGCTGTTGGAGGTGCCACTGTCTTGGATCCTAGCTTCTTTATAGAGAAGGATGTCAATAATGTTCCCACCAACTACTCTCTAAGTGTCCAGTTAGATTGGTTCATGGAGTTACTCCCTTCTATCTGTAATTCTTCTTCAGGTAGCTTCAAATTGTTCTTTTGAGACTCCTCCGGCACACTAAGCCTTTTTCCTTTTTTGTTGGGTCTATTTTTTTGTTTGACCTTTTTCTTAGCAATTAGTAAAAACCAGATAAATTATACTGGCATCGCATGAGATTTTACGAAATTCACCAGCTCCGTCTATTTGTCTGGGAAATTGACCTACCTCAGATACTTTATTTATTGTGCGATAGAGGGAGGATGGTGCAATCATTTCACAAATTCAAGGGTGATCAATGTAATAATGACTTTAAAGTTAAAGGTTCTAGATAAATTTTACAAATAGAGGACGAGGTGAATTTTAATAAAATCTATGAAGATTGGTGTAATATTATATATATATATATATATATATATATATATATATATATAATGCGTGTGTGTGAGAAAAAAAAATAAATGAAAGGCCTTCCAAATTATTTTATACTGTTGTTGTGTCTTCAATAATTGTGTAAGTGACATTATTTGTTGTATGCTTCCATTGTCTTGGCGGAGATGAGGACATCATTCATTGTGTTAGGGATTGCTATTATTCTCGTGAGATTTGGTGCTCTTTGGGATTTGGTTTAGATAACAATTTCTTCCTTGAGGATTTAGATACGTGGCTAGAGTGTCACCTACGAAATTATTTTAAAACTAAAACCCAAATGAGTTTCAGGTTTATAATGGGCAAATTAGCTCAATTTAGAAATCTCATGCTACCAATTAAATTGTCATATTAATTTATTTACGTGTGGTGACTTTCATAGTGGATCTTCACTTGTTTCACCACTCTAACGAAATCGTTTAGACCTTTTTTTATGCTATCTTACCATAGAAGAAAGATTTTGACTTAAGTTGGCATTTGTTAATGCGAGAAATAAGCAAATACGACTCTTAAAATTAAAGTATACGTAAGTAAGTAACAGAATACATAGACATTTCTGTAACAGTTAACGCAATTAAGGGACTAACTAAACTTTTTTAAAAATTTGAGGGACTAATTTATCCTCATTATAAATCTGAGGGCTGATTTGAGGTTTTAGTCTTATTTTAATCTTAACTTTGTTGTTACTTTGTGATGGGTTTGGAGAAAGCATAATCAGTTGGTGTTATCTGGGGTTACTTGTAAAGAATTACGTTCTGTCCAATGTTGTTTTTTTGAGCAGTATTACTAATTTATCTACCAATGCAGTCACAGTGCCAAACAATCTACCGGTAGTTTGGTGGAGAAACCCAATAATGGAGTGACGAAGATGAATACGATGGAAAGGATGGCACTAATGTTGATGCTTTGCTGGGTTTGGAGGTGTTTTTAAGGATGCTTATAGGGCTAGAGTGGTGGATTTTCTGTTTCTGGAAATGTCTCTATATTGTTTGCTAAACTTTGGGATTAGATACGTATCCTTTCTTGGACATTGACTTTCGTAACGTTGGTGTGATGATTGTCTTCGTATGATTACTCTTATTACGGATGAGAAGTGGGATATCCACCATACATGTGCTATTCCCCTTGCGGACATTAGTTTCTTGATGACTTGTGAATGGGTTGTGACCATCACCCATGTTCTACGTGAAACAAATCATTGTGCGGATTTCCTGATTAAAAGGATGTGTTGGGTCGTGAACTGAATTTCTGAATGACCCTCCCATGAGTTGTTGCATGGAACTATGAATACTCTATGGGTGTAGATTTAATGCGAGTTATTCTCTGCTTTTATTTGTTTCCTTTCTCTTGTTACCAAAAAAAAATGTAAAAGCAATACAAAACAATACTTAAAAAAAATGTAGGACATGCTCACTAGTGAATTAAAGTCTGCTTAACTGTTTTTTGATAGTACTCTAAGAGTAAAACTATGGTCTAATTTTTCAGGCTGTGAAGAAGTTCTTGGGAGGTCTTTGTTTCTTGTGGGGGAGATAGGTGGCAACGACTTCAATCTTCCTCTCTTTCTAAATAAGAGTGTAGAAGAGCTCAGGACATACGTACCCCTTGTGATTAATGGAATCTCTTTTGCTATCAATGTAAGTTTTTATATACAAATACACTTGAAATAATTGTCTCTGTTTTTCAATTCCTGCTGCGTGCCGTTTCTTCACATCTAGATAAACAAAATTGTCATTTGATAGGCCCTTTAAAGTGCTGGAATCACATGAAAGTATGACTTCATTTAATTTAGTCCACTTATTGCCCTCTACTTGGTACCATCATTCTGTCGAGCAGCAAATCGATAATCCTATAGTTCTTCAAACCTGAGGCCCTTTCCTAGCTACTAATACAGAAACAAAAAAGGTTTGAGGTGTAAACCTTTCCAATAATTGGCATAAGCAATATAACACGGCCTTCATTCAACAATATTATTTCTTATTTTAATGGGCAATCAGAAAGGTATCTCATTAAGCAAGCATTTAGAAGTTTTTTTTGGCCTAGTTTGCTTGGCGTATGAAATACTCATACGTGACCTTTAACACGTAAACTTTCTGGAAAACGGTGAACCAGTATGCCATTGTTTTAGAGAAATTGATTTTCTTGAAGGCTCGAAAGTGGAAATATTTTGCTGTGTGAATTTTGCATTCCCCGTTGAGACTAACTGACCCTTAGTTTCACCCAGAAGGTTGCGTTTTTGTTGAAGTAGCCTTTGTCTCTATAATTGTCTTATTTTGTAATGAACGTTTCTTTTCTGGTGGTTCCATTCTCTTCAAATTATTGGCCATACCTGAACCTTGGTGTGTTTTATGGTTGTCAGAAATTGATTGATCTTGGGGCTCAAACTCTCGTGGTTCCTGGAAACTTTCCTCTTGGATGCAATTTCATCTATTTGATAGATTACCCGAGTACAGATATCGACGAATATGATCAAGCTGGCTGTCTGAAGTGGTTAAACAAGTTTGCTGAATACTATAACAAGCAGCTTATTGCTGAACTAAATCGGCTTCGAGTGCTTCATCCCCTTTCAAATATCATCTATGCAGATTATTACAATGCTGCATTGAGAATATATCAATCTCCAACACAATTTGGTACATAAGTTCTCTTCTTTTCTCTACTCATATCCCATAATTTGTGTACAAAACTTTCTCGCGAAAGATGTCAAATATCGATTGATTGATAACATAAGTTGAGTGAAGTATAAAAAATAATTATGCGGTTGTTTGTTTAATTTTGAATCTAATGGAAAGACCTCACTTACAAACAAGTTTGCCTGATAATATATAGAGTTGATGGGTTGATGCAGTATGAGAATATATATGATATTTATGATTAAATCGAAAAGTGGGTTTGTAATGGAGGATTTTGATAGTAATTACGAATGATTGTGGTTTCTTCATGCTATTGCAGGATTCAGAGAATCACTTCTGTATGCTTGCTGTACGGGTGGAGGCCCAAACGGTTACAATGCATCAGAGGTATGTGGCGAACCAGGGGTGATTGCTTGTGATGATCCATCTCAGTATATTTCCTGGGATGGTCTGCACTTGACCGAGGCAGCATATAAATTGGTTGCCGAAGGTTTATTAAATGGACCATATACTAACCCGAAAATTAGCATTTCATGTGATTCAGAGATATGATATAATTACCATTCACGGAAAGAATAGATGCCTTTGTACTTGTTTCAGCATGCCTATTCTATATGTTTTCTCCCAATGAGTAAAGCATATTTTAAGCAGCTCCTTTCTATGAGAGGTTTTAGAAGGCATCCATATGGTAAGATCAACCAACGTACCACAGTAATGGGATGAAAAAATGTTCCTGTACAAGAGATTACATTTCTGCATGAGAAAGGTGTAGAAGATTTCTAATAAAAATGTAGTCAGAGCTTGGTGTTGTTGACATTATGATGCCTTTGATTTAATCATTCCTTGTAAGCTGAAGTTGTGCTTGTAAAATTTTATTTTATTCGTCTATTTGTCTGCATCCAATTCTCTGTTATAGCAAGCAAATATGAAATATAAAGGTTGCATGAATTAGTGCATTTTCAATTTTAAGAAAATGTAATCCTCTTCGCGCGGGTGCGTGTGCTAGTGCCTCGTTGTAAGCGGTGGACTTGAGAATTTAGACCCCTCTGTTTTTTATTTTTTGGCCTGGAGAACCCCTCTGTTTTTTTGTCAGGCTCGAGGAAAGGAGTTGATGGACCTGGGACCTTGTCTCGTTGTTTGTCGCTGGCCCCATTTCTTGTGCAAATGACAAGACCATGCCCCCCCCCTCATGATCATATAAGTCCAAGCCTCTCAAAGTTTTTGCATTCATCTCATGTATTCAAGGATCCATTTTTTATGAGGCAAGAGACATTTCGCCTCTCATCCCTTGAGCCATGATATTGAGTTCTGTGTGGATCTGTCAAACCTATTTTAGGCGGATTGGATCTTGGCTGGGTAGTGATTGGCGTTGGGTTGTTATGTTTGTTTTTGGGCTTGTCGTGCAATGGCTAGATGTTTGAAATATCTTGTGCTTCATGAGGCGCAGCTCAGTTGGTTAAAGCATTGCATCGGGTGAAGGTGCAGCCGGGTTTGACTGCTGCTGGAGGCTGTGAAGAAATATCTTTCGCTTTTGTGCGTTTGATGTTAGCTTCATTTTCTGGTTCGGTTGCTATGTTTTGGTTTCGGTTTCTGTGTGTTGGAGTATTCTTAATTAAACTCTTGTTTTGTAATCATTTGATTCTATGTGAAAGTCAAACAGTTTTTAATTATCGAAAGTAAAAGATCATGCTCAAAGTTTCTAAAAGAATAAACCTAAAATAGAAATGATTCTCACTGGGACAAATGTAGCACATGATCTTTAACATGCCCAAAATCAATAAGGAAAAGGAAAATTTGGTCTGATATAACATGTCAAAAATCAAGAAGGAAAAGGAAGCAAATCGGTCCGTGATACTTATGTGATAAGAATAAGTTGGAAAGTGAATAATCAATACATTCGTACTTTTTTCTCTTCGGGAAAATAATTATTAATATTATGAAACAGAATCATGATGAAAAATTACTCAAATGTGCTTGAAAAGGTGTTATAGTTCTACGAATTTAACTCACAATTATCCAACTTGTTTTTATTATTTTTGGTTATATCGGAAAATTTTAATAGCTTAAATGCTTAGCCAAATTAACAGAGAATCTAGATACGGTCCCCACCTAACACGGGAGAAATGAATGCTTACCTACTGAGAAAAGGGACAAATCTGAGCCATTCTATATTTATTAAGATTAGGTAAGAGAGAGAAAGGAGGTCGAGGAAAAATGAAAGGTTGATTCAGACACAGTGGGCAGCATGTAAGAATAGAAGGTTGAATATGTTGGCTGTGTCTGTAGTGTGTGGTTGTTTAAGAAGGAAAGTAAAAGTTATTATCACATATAAAAGAAGAAATCTTGTATTTTCACCATATCTTTTTGTCAAGACATAAATATAAGAAATCTCCAGCTTACGAAGCTCGAAAATATGAACAAAAGATTTGAAACGACTAGTCAAAATTCTCAAATATAATTTCTCCCATTTCACTAAAACTTTCAAACAATAATCCTTTTCCATTTTGGCCAAACTAAATACAGGAATCTCGTGATCTTACCTCTTACCCGTTAAAGTTTTTCTTTTTTAAAAAAAATGGGACCTCAGCCCACCCAGGCTGCGTGAATCTATTTATACCTCTGTGAACTCGTTCGTATCGTATCTAACGACTTTCACGTGCGAGCACCACATTGGGTCCCACAAAATCCAATAGGTCCAACTGAAGTTTGTATTCCTGCCAAAAAACACAGAAACAAAAACAAAAACAAAAAAGAAAAAATCATGTCGTTTCGTGGTTCTTCTATTCAACTTTGGAAACTCCCACCTCCAAATCGATGGTTCTTGCTTGTAGTTCTACTAGTTGTTGCTGCTGCTGTTGTGTCATTCGTCGTTTTCACGAGCAGGGACAGTAATAGTAATGGTGGTGTCGAAGGTTGCTACTCATCAATCTTCAGCTTCGGAGATTCCCTCACTGACACAGGCAACTTGCACTTCGTTTCCCAACCTGCGAGCCCCGATTGCCTGCTCCCTCCCTACGGTGAAACCCATTTTCATCGCTCCAATGGACGCTGCTCTGATGGCCGCCTTATCATCGATTTCATTGGTACCAAAATAATTCATTCTTTCTTTGCTTCTCTAATTCTCTCTGTTATTGTTACTAATTTTAGAGTTGTTACTGTTTTTTTTTTTCATGTTTTTAAGCTGAGTCGTTGGGACTTCCTTATGTGAGACCGTATCTGGGGTTCAAGAATGGCGCGGTGACACGTGGCAGCATCGAGCAGGGTGTGAATTTTGCAGTTGCTGGATCAACGGCATTGGGGCGCGGTTTCTTTGAAGAAAAGGGGTTTGCTGTTCAAGAAACTACAAACTACTCTCTGAGAGTTCAGCTAGATTGGTTCAAGGATGTGCTGCGTTCTCGCTGCAGTTCTTCTTCAAGTAAAGTTACCTTTCCTTCCGTTGCTCACGTTTTGTCCCTTCTAGTTGGTCATTGCAATCCTTATATATGATGTTAGTTCGATCGGCCTCAAAAAACCAATTCAATTTTTTATTAGTTTTTCTTTTTCAGGAGATGGACACTGAGATAGATTACTAGGAACAAGTTTGATTTATATTATCTAGTATATTCACATGTCTAAGTTTACATTTTGATGCACTTTGAAAGAATTTTATTCTTTCATCAAATCAGATTTATATTAGAATTATTTTTCTTGTAATGAGTTCAAATATTAACATTTATTCGCGTTTCATTATATACTTAAATGACTGTATAAATTTTTTCTTTTTATTGACTGTATGTCCAAATTATTATTTTTTATATAATAATCGCGATATGATTCACGAAAGTTAAGATTTTTGTTTACTTAATTCCCCTAAAAATATTTATCGGCAGCTTTTCAAGAACAAGTACTGTAAATTCCTTGAATCTAATAATGCCATATATAACCACACGATGTCTTAATAAGGAAGGGCGAAGTAGGCATATTATCTTAAAATTTGATTATGCAACGACTCATTCCCCTTCTTTTATTCAAAGTAGGATACGGGATTTTATTCTTGCAGGCTGCAAAAACATTCTTCGCAGATCCTTATTTATTGTGGGAGAGATCGGAGGAAATGATTATGGTTACCCCTTGTTTGACACTACGGATCTTGGAATGCTTAAAAGTTACACGCCTCAAGTTATATCTGTCATCATTTCAGCAATCAAGGTAAGAGTTTCAATTCGGTGGTTATGTATCATTCTTTCAATGGTGGGACTGTTACAATGATTTGTGATTTATTTGCTAATCATTGGTCTGATTCAATTAATAATTTGTGCAGGAGTTGATTGATTTAGGCGCTGTAGCGCTTATGGTTCCTGGAAGTTTACCACTTGGATGCAATCCAGCTCTTTTGACAAAGCACGCAACTACCAATAAAGACGCGTATGACCAAGCTGGCTGTTTGAAATGGTTAAACACGTTCTTTGAATTCCATAATGAGCTACTTCGAATTGAACTGCATCGGCTTCGAGTGATGTATCCTCATACCAAAATCATCTATGCAGATTATTTCAATTCCGCATTACAGTTTTACCGTTCTCCAGAACAATTCGGTAATTCTACCCTCTTAACTTTTTATGTTATATTAATTAAAAGCAAACTCAGTCATATTCATATGTTATTCAGTCAGTGCTACTAGTAGCTAGCCATCAACTTGAACCAATAGATTATACTGCAAGTGTGTAACTAAATTTCAGGTTTACATTTAGCATAGTTGCTCATTTAGTTAGGTATATATATTTGATCTTTCTGTGAGTGATACTGGCCTGGTGGGATTTGCTTCAATGTTAATTATTGCAGGGTTTGGTGGAAATGTTCACAAAGTTTGTTGTGGAGGTGGAGGTCCATACAATTACAATGATACGGCAGTATGTGGCAATGCAGGGGTGATTGCTTGTGATGATCCTTCACAATATGTTTGCTGGGATGGTTATCATCTTACTGAGGCTGCATATAGATGGATGACCAAGGGCTTATTACATGGGCCATACACCTTTCCTAAACTTAGTCTCTCGTGTATAAAACGTGAGACCTCTGGAGATTTCAATAACTTTGCAATGAAATAAAAATCACTGCATTTCTCATTCAATGTGAACAAAAAAATAACATTTATTTAGTGCGGTTGAATTTACAGCATTAGGTAGGTGTAAAAAGATGTAGTCTCTCGTGTATAAAACATGAACCTATGGAGTTTCAATAACTTTGCAATGAAATAAAAATCACTGTTTCTTGTTCAATGTGAACAAAAAATAACATTTATTTAGTGCGGTTGAATTTACAGCATTAGGTAGGTGTAAAAAGATGTGGATCACTTGATCCAATTAGGCTGTGAAGGTATCATAAAATGTGATTCGCTCACTCGAGCAGTTGTCCTGCTTTGATCAATAAATAATATAGTGTGTTTTTATAGCACTATAGCAGCACTGCAGCCCTCGGCTACAACATGTCTTTTTCTTCTTTTTTTTTTCCTCGAACCAGGATCTTAAGGATTAGAGTACTGATGAATTAAAAATGATTGTTTTAAAATTTTTTTTATCCATTCAATACTTCCAAACTTCCAAATTTTACTTTTTAATCAAAAAGCTTTTCACAAATGTTTATACTTTATAGAATTATTTAGAGATCAATCAACAATAGAGAATTTTAGAAATCGAATTCAAATTATGATGCATAAACAGAGATCCCGAAATCGAACCCAAAGCAGATCATTCCCGACCCCGCTGATCTCAGAAGAAGCTATTTAATGCAAGATGATCAATACGTTCAACCATACCTAGACCTTGGGCAGCATGCTTCACGCAGTGTCCATCGTTTCTCATAGTCCCTGCTTTTATCTGCTGGCCTTACTGTAGAATTTTTTTCGGTGCGCTGGGCTAACTATAGATACTCAATTAATTAATGAGGAATGATATTTCCACACTATCACAAAGCCACCATAAACTTATATCTCATTACAAAATAAAATAAGAGTATGAATCACAGGGATAAAATAAAAAAGAAAAAAGAAAAAGTTTCTCCTTTCCTTTCCTTTCAGAACTCATTCTTCCTCTCTTTTATTTTCTTCTCTCTTTATCATTCGGTAAAAGCTTTAATTTTCTCTCTCTCTTTATAGGTTTCTTCACTCATTCTTCATCGTTTATAGGAAAAAGAAAAGAAGAAGAAGCAGAATTAAGATTTGTTAATAGCGTACAAAACTAATCCTCAAGTATGGAAGTTTAGCTCATTTCATTTGATTTTCATGTGTTTGTAGTTTATATCCAAGACATGGATGATTTTTTTTCATTTTTTCAGTAATAAAATAAATTGAGAATGACTCTACTAGAAGTTGAGATTTACTATTATTGTTAGAAACTAAAGTTAGAAAATTGAGCATGCGTGTTACAAAAAGTTGTAAATCAATACGCAAAAAGTTGTAAACCATTTTCATAAAATATGTAAACCGATTCTAAAAATTGTAAACTAATTAAGGATAAATATTAAGCAGACTCAAGATAAAATATGAAACCATATGTAGAAAAATTATAAGGATATAAAAAGTTGTAAACTATTTTCATAAAATATATAAACCAATTCTAAAAAATTTCAAACTAATTAAGGATAAATATTAACGGGCTCAAGGTAAAATGTGAAACCATATGTAGAAAAATTATAAACCAATATGTAAAAAGTTGTAAACCATGTTTATTAAATATGTAAATATGTTCTGAAAAATTATATACCAATTAAGGACAAATACTAAACAAATTCACAATTAAATGAGAAACCATGCAGAAAAGTAATAAACTAGTTCTAAAAATAAAATGCTAAATAGGTTCGGATAAAATATAAAACCTTTTAAAGAATTTTTCTTAGTTAATAGCTTATTATTCTCTCAATTAGCTCTTTCTCTTCCTCATTATCATGAAATTCAATGTGTTATCATAGTTCTTCCTTGAACCCTTCATTCTACTGCATCAAGCTTGCTCTCAAGAGCATTTTCAATTTCTTTCCTTTCTAATTTTCTCTTTTGTTTCCTCACTCTTCAACACATTTTCTTTGTTCACATTTCCTTTATTTCAAATCATTCAAATGAAAAGAAAACCTTCACTTTTCTTCTTTTTCTCACGTTCTTCTTTTCTTCCAAATACTTAGCCCAAATAAATTTCCATTCCCATTTTTAGATCTGGAACAATTTCTAGATCTTTCATTTTCAGATCTTTTGTTTTTCTTCTTTTTGGTTCTTGTTCCACTTCAAATCTTCCATCTCAAATGCAACTTCAACGATCTGGTTCAAATTGCATTCATCAATTCAGGCAAATCTGGTTTTGGCATTCCTTAGGTGTTGTGTCTTGATTATAAAGAGGTTGGGTGGTTTTATGAAAATCAACACTAGAAGAAAAACCATTTTGTAGGTGTTTGGTTCATCACGGTTGACAAAGATAAAAAAGGATAGAGTAGAGTTTGTCACCTAGATTTGAGATTTTTGCTTCACCATAAAGAGTGTGGAAGAACATAACCAATGAACACTTAGATTTGGAATTTTTTTGTCAACAACAAAAATAATTAAAAAGTTTAATAATTTAAAACTTCAATTTTAAACATAACTCAATCAATAACCATATTGTTTCTTTAATTTCTACATAGTTTTACATTTAATCTTGAACATATTTAGTATTTATTCTTAATTGATTTATAATTTTTCAGAACTAATTTATATATTTTATTAACATGGTTTATAACTTTTTACGTATTGGTTTACGATTTTTCTACATATGATTTCACATTTTATCTTGAATTTTAGTATTTGTCTTCAATTGATTGCAATTTTCAAACGTTTACATATTTTATGAACATGATTTACAATTTTTTGCAATTGGTTAATAACTTTTTGTAACACACATTTATAACTTTTTAACTCCAGTTTCTAATAATAATAGCAAATCTTAACTTCTAAGAGTAATTATCTATTCATATTTGCTGAAAAATTGAAAAAAAAATTTAATCATCTATGTCTTGGAACATAAACCACAAACACATGAAAAATCAAATGAAATAATTAAGCCTTTATGTGTGAGGATTGGTTTTGCATTGTCAAAGGTCTTGATTCTTCTTTTTTTCTTGTGAACAATGAAGAAGAGAAAATCGTAACAAATTTTATAAAAATTATATCATGTCTGAATATTTTAATTTACAATCCACCAACTTTTATGAATTTTGAGGCTTTTTTATTTTTAAGAATTGCTGATGAAATTTTGAATCAATCAATTATATCATGTTATCTGCAATATTTTAACTTACAATCCACCTAATTTTATGAATTTTGAGAATTTTTTTTTTAAGAATTGCCGATGAAATTTTGAATCGAGGCTATGTGTATATGTAAGCTCAAGCTATATCAATGTAGTGCAAGTAGCCGAGCCAAAGAAGAAAAGAAAAGAAATACGAGACATTAAACACAGCAGTACATCAAACAAATGTGTAAACCACACCACCACTTACTTTGTATCATTAATATTACCCTTCCCTTCAAAAATTCTTATGTATTCTTAGAGTAAGATAAAATACTTACTATTTTATTAATGATTGACATCTACTATATTAAAAATATAGGAGTGTGGAAAATAATAATGATCAAACTATATATCAATTAATAAATAATCAAAATAGTATTATTATCCTTAAATATTTATTCGTCTTTATTAGATAAATTTTTTCATCGTCACTTTTTAATAATATTAGTATCTTTAATATTTTGATTTTTAATAAAACAATATGAAGGGTCGACAAACTAATTTTCAAAATTCATTTAATTTATTCGTTCTTTCTTATTTTTCGGGCATTGTATGAATTATCAGACTAGTACTATCTCTGTCCATAAATAAGTGTCAAGGTTTAGGCAAATAGATTAAAAAATCATTTAAAAAGTACAATTATCAAAACAAATTATTTCATGTTGATAAAATTATCCTTTTATTTTATTTGTATAATAATTGTGATGAAAAGTGTGAGAAAATCTACATATGGATAAATATGAAAAATAAAAATAATTAATATTTCCTTGAAACTATCATATGACAGATAATATTGAAAAAAAATTCTAGAAAGACATTTATTCATAGAGGAAGGAAGTATTAATTAAGAGAAAAAATCAAGCATATATTATTATAAATAAAGAAAATTATAAAATTATCCTTGATTATAAATTCAAAAAAAAAGAGTATAACCTTTTCTCTTTTTTCCTCTCTTCTCAAAATAAGTTGTGAAACTTGTTTATAGGAATGATCCTCTAAATTGAGGATCACACTTTAAAAAATAAAGTAAGAATTTATTTTTGAATCAATAAAGTTAAAAGTGTGATATTCTTTACTTTATTTATCTAAGAATAGAATTACTTAATTTACTCTCTAAATATCTAAATATTTAATTTAAATGATCCAAATGCCTTCTTCAGGTTAGCAATCCCTTACTTCAAAATATCATTCTTTTCAGGTCTAGTCCTTGTTTCTTACCATGGAACATATTTTTTACGTTTTCAATGAAAAACGTGATTTTGAAGGTCAAGAACAAAATTAAACTAAGGGAAAGGTAATTCTATTTCAACAATTGCAGGCAGACATATATGTGGATGTGATAGGAATAATAAAAGAATAATGAGTTGAGAAAAATAAATAAATAATAAAATTTATATATTTTATGATAGAATATTTAGATGTTTGAGAATATTATTTGCTACAAAACAAAAAATATAGTATAGCTGGCTGCGACGGCACAGTATGTCGGCACCAGCGGTCCAAATGAGTGTTGTATTTGTGGCCAAAAAGAAAAAGAAAAGGAGAAGAAAAATAACAAAAAGAAACAATCATGGCGTTCCCTAGTTCTTCTAATCAAATTCGGAAACTCCAACATACACAACAATGGTACTTGTTTGCGCTGCTACTTGTTGCTGCTGCTCCTGTGTTGTCAAACGACGTCTCTGGTGTCGAAGGTTGCTACTCATCAATCTTCAGCTTCGGAGATTCCTTAACTGATACCAGCAACTTGTACTTCATTCCACCTCAGACCCCCAATTGCCTGCTTCCTCCTTACGGTGAAACCCATTTTCATCACCCCAATGGACGCTGCTCCGATGGCCGCCTCATCCTCGATTTCATTGGTACCTAATACCAAAACTCTCTCTCTGCTTCTCTCTCTGTTTTCTGTTACTAAATTTTTAGTTTTTTCTTTTTTGTCCTGGGTTGTGGGTGTTTGAAGCTGAGTCTCTTGGACTTCCTTTTGTGAAACCGTATCTGGGGTTCAAGTATGGCGCAGTGACACGTGGCAACATCGAGCAAGGTGTGAACTTTGCCGTTGCTGGAGCCACTGCTTTGGGTCGCAGTTTCTTCGAAGAAAAGGGGTTTGCTGTTGATGTACCTACTAACTACTCTCTCAGAGTTCAGTTCGATTGGTTTAAGGATGTGCTGCCTTCTCTCTGCAGTTCTCCTTCAAGTAAAGTTGCTTTTCCTTCCATTCCATTCCTCTCCCGTTTCGTTTTGTTCCTTTTAGGTACTTGTTATTGCAATCATTTTATGATATTAGTCCAGTGAGCCTAAAAAATGCATGTAAAATTTGATTAATCTGAGTTTTGTCAGGAAAATGGATCCAGATATTAAATTATTAGAAACAAGTTTGATTTAAATTATTCAGCACATTCATGTCTATTTATGGTAGTATTTGAATAGGATTCTCCTTGCAATGAAATTTTTCTTTATAATTCACCGAATTTAAGATTTTTTGCTCACTTAGTTTCTCGCCTTAAATTCTTATTGGCAGCTTTTCCATGGTAAGTGCTTTAAGTTCCTCGAATTTAGTAGTGCAATGTCATCTATAATCATACAGTGTATGATGAGGAAAGAGAAGTAGTCAAATGATACTATTAAACTTTGATTAAGGATCCATTATCCTTCTTTATCGTTGACAGTAGTATGTAGGTATTTCCTATTAAATGTTGGATATGGGATTTTATGCTTGCAGGCTGCAAAAAAGTTCTTCAAGGCTCCTTATTTATTGTGGGAGAGATTGGAGGGAATGATTATGGTTATCCATTGTCTGAAACAAAGGAACTTGGAGTGCTTAGAGCTTACGTACCCCAAGTAGTGTCTGTTATCTCTTCAGTAATAAGGGTAAGGGTTTATTTCAATGGTTGAGTAGTAGCCGTTCCAATATCTTTCAAATCGCATTGGAATTAATGAAATGGGGTTTCTCAGAGGGAGATAAGCTACACCCAGTTATGCAATGCAACTCTCAATGAACAGAACATTTTGATATGATATCTTGGTATGAATTATTTTGTTGAATATTTAGCAAAGCTTTCAGCAAGTGAGCTTTTACTTAGTTCTCGGATAGAAAAGTCTTCAACATAACACTAAAAGTCTTCTCCTATTAGGTCTGCAAGAAGTGTTCATTATATATTAAAAAAAAAAAAAGATAAATAAAAATCTTGGTCTAATGCTTTTTGAACATAATCTCTCTCTCTCTCTCTCAGTAATGACCCACTTACGAACAGTTACTGCTTCTTGGAATGTAATTTTATGTTTAAAAAGGCACTATTTATATCCGATACAAAATTTCATTGTGTAGCATCCTTCCAATGGTAAGACTGTTATTACTTTCCTTTGAGAAACCAATGATTTGTGATTTCTTTTCTCTTTAGTTTTATTTCATTTTCTTTTTGTCTTTTTAGTTTTATTTCATTTTCTGATCATTGGTTTGTTTCATAATTTATGCAGGAGTTGATTGATTTAGGGGCTGTATCGCTTATGGTTCCTGGAAGTTTACCACTTGGATGCAATCCGGCCTATTTGACAAGGTTTGCAACTATCAATGAAAAGGAGTATGACCAAGATGGCTGTTTGAAATGGTTAAATTCGTTCTTTGGATACCACAATGAGTTGCTTCAAACTGAACTGAATCGGCTTCAAGTGCTATATCCTCATGTCAAAATCATCTATGCAGATTATTTCAATGCTGCTTTACAATTTTACCATTCTCCAGAACAATTCGGTGATTCTGTCCTCTGAACATTTTTTTTTCATACTAAAGCCTCTAGGATGCAGAGAAGAATTTTAGAAATAAATGATCAGCCTCTAGGATGCAAGTATTCAGAGAATTTTAGAAATAAATGATCTAGTTTTATTTACTTACAGAAAGGGTTTATATGCCAAGCGGATGAGGGACTTAACTAACTCTACTGACAACTAACATAACAATCAGTAACAACTATAATTAACTATGAACATCAGGGGACTAGTAGCAAGTAAACAGAAAAATTTAGTCATATTCACATGTTACTAGTCAGTATTACTGTATTAGTGTACCACTAGTACGAATGAACTTGAATCAATAGATTATAGTGTAATTGTGGAACTAAATTTCAGGTTGAGTTAACATTTAGCATGGTTGTCCATTTGGTTAATTAGGTATCCAGAGAACCTGTATGTATGATTTTCTTCAATGTTATTGTTACAGGTTTTGGTGATGCTCTCAAGGTTTGTTGTGGAGGTGGAGGTCCATACAATTACAATGATACAGCAATGTGTGGCAAGACAGGGGTGATAGCTTGTGATGATCCTTCACAATATGTTAGCTGGGATGGTTATCATCTTACTGAGGCTGCATATAGATGGATTACCAAGGGCTTATTAGATGGACCATACACCTTTCCTAAATTCAGCGTCTCGTGTAATACGCTTGAAATCTCTCAAGACTTCAACAATTATTCAATGAAATAAAAATCACTGCATTTTTCCTCTTCAATGTAAAATAATAGAAAAAAGGGATTTATCTAATTAAGTGCAGTAAAGAGGTAGAGAAATAGAGAAAAATTATAGGAGAAATAATAAGGATTTAAATGTTAATGGACTTAACATGAATGTGATATACGATAGAATTCTATGATATTGTTTGATCCATGTAGATGATTCCATATAGTAGAACAAGGTTTATTTATTGGTTTACCATTTTTTGGTTTCCTTAACTATTATTCTTAGGACACTAATTAGAAAAATTCTAAATAAAACTTTTAATTTAGGTGTTGTTGAAACTTGAATGTGCACAATTATGTCGGCATAAAAAATGTGGATCACTTGATCCAAAGGCTTTGATAGCATCATTGTTCACTCACTGGGCAATTGTACTTGTCTTATATATAAATAAATAAGGATTTATCAAATTAGTGTCATAAGGTTTTTAATAAAGGTAAATATAAAAATTTAGTGGTGGATTCTATACCTTGACTAAAAGGAGATTCACTGCTCCTGTGCTATAAAAGTTAAAAAACTAAGGGTATGTTTAATTTCATTTTTATTTTTAGGATTTTATAAAGGAACTTTTAAAAATTAAAAAAAAAATTGAAAATTCTACTTTTAGAATTTTTAATATTTCATTCATAAAATCTGAAACTAAAATTGAAAATTCAAACCATATATGCCCTAAAGTTTCCAGTTGAGGGTAATTAAATATTGGTTCCAATGTAGCCGAAAGAAGAAGAACCAAGTATAACCAGAATGGTTTTATGCTTAATTAATTCTCAACACTCAACAGTCATTCTTAATTGTTTTGGTCTTCTGTAGTCCTTCCACCATTGAAATATGAATGGTCAATGAAAATAAAATTTCAGCTTACTACCTACATCTTACTATTTATGAGTCTTTTTCCATTTAAATGAGTACCACACAAGGAGCTTATAGCTGAGGAAAAAGTGGTATCTAAAGCCGTGGCAATATTTAAAGCTCAACTACATAGATTAAGTGCTGTCACTGGTGGCTTGTATTTAAATACTTCACAGCTTGATAATCAATTTGTGTACATTTTCTGCTTCACCCACCTTCACCTTTACAGTAATACGATGAAGATCTATATCCTCTTAATCATCAGTTCTTCCACATTTGGATTCCTTGAAGAAGTTGCTTCAAATCCTACTCATCATCCATATGAAGCCATTTTCAACTTCGGTGACTCATTAAGTGACACTGGCAACTTCCTTGCCTCTGGTGGCCTTCAATTCCCAGTCATTGGAAAGCTTCCTTATGGTGAAACCTTCTTCAGACATGCAACCGGCCGTTGCTCAAATGGAAGACTAGTGATTGATTTCATAGGTATGTGGTTAATGTTAGGGTTGTGTGTATATATATATATATATATATAAGGAGAAATAGGAAATTAAATTGTGGGCTTATTATATATGCATAAGCTCATTATTAATCATTTATTGTGGATTTTGGTTGTAGCTGAGGCATATGGGTTGCCACTTTTGCCACCCTATCTGAATGTAACCAAAGGCCAAAACATTCATCATGGAGTAAATTTTGCAGTGGCTGGAGCCACAGCACTTGATGCAGAATTCTTCATTAAAAAGGGAATTGGAAAAGTTCTCTGGACACATGATTCATTGAACATTCAGCTTGGATGGTTCAAGAAGCTGAAACCCTCCCTGTGCACCACTAAACAAGGTGACATTGACCATCAAGCTAAACTCTTGTATATTTGTCTTGTAGCCTATGAAGCAAAGACCGGCATGGACACGTCACACAATATTAAACTCATAAAATTATATTTATAAAATTATATGGCACGTACATGGCATTTATATAATTTAAGATAAAAAATTTACAACTCATAATATATATATTTATATATAAATTCAAGATTTGCATTGCTTTCAAATATTTACAAATATCAAACTATCAATTTTTTTGCACTTTCTATTTTTAAGCCCTTATTCTTTTTGTTATTGTTTTTAATTTTTGAATTGTTTCCTATCGAACTAAACTTGGGTTTGATTGGACTTGATGTTTCTTAAATTGATTCATCAAGGAAATGAAAATAAAAAAGGTCAAAAAAAATGTTTTTGCATGTGCTCACGAAGTGTTAAAGCTGAATCCTGAATATATTTAAGATGTGTCCATTTTTGAGCCGGAAATTTTTTTTTTTAATTTGAAAATTTCACCCATGTCAATCATATGCCATGGTGTAAACTGGTGTAAGTGTCCATGCATATGGGACACATGGACACACCATCTGTGCTTCTTGGCTTGTAATAAATTAATTTTCCAATAGTAAAACTTGAGACTATTTCCACTTCTATGTCATAGATTGTGATAGCTACTTCAAAAGGTCGCTCTTCATGGTGGGGGAGATTGGTGGCAATGATTATAACTATGCGGCATTTGTTGGTGGAAATGTTACTCAACTAATAGCTAACGTCCCTGTAGTTTTTGAAGCAATAACAAATGCCACCAGTGTATGTTAAATCAACTTAATAGAGTACATTAATATCAGTCTTAATCTGTTCATCATCAATGCGGTTCGTAACAACATGGATGCAATAGTCTACTAAATTAAATTCATTCTACTTCTTACTCTCTATTTTATTACTAGGCATTGATTGCCGAAGGAGCAGTTGAGCTGGTGGTGCCGGGGAATTTGCCAATTGGGTGCTCTGCTGTGTACCTAACCTTATTTAGAAGCCAGAACAAAGAGGACTATGATGGAAATGGATGCTTGAAAGCTTTCAATGGTTTTTCAATATACCATAACAAGCAGCTAAAACTTGCTTTAGAGAAATTAAGGCAGAAGAATCCTCGTGTAAGGATCATCTATGCTGACTATTATGGTGCAGCCACACGTTTCTACCATGCCCCAGGACACCATGGTTAGTCATACATGTTGTTTTTCCTATGTGTGTGTGGGGACCTCTTTTTAACCCTTCATATCCTGGCTTTTTTACAAAAATAAAAAATACAAAACAACTTTTTGCTATACTTATTTACCAATCTTCATCGGTTCAAAGATTATTTATGAATATGCACCACTTTTTGTAGTATAGCAAAATAATTAACAGTTAAATGAAATACCAAAATAAAATGTTTGACTCAAAAAAATCCAATACGTGTAGATAAAAAACGGCTAGTTGTACATCAAAATAGGTGCGGTCAGGCTGGCCATGGTAGGTGGTGTAGCAGTTAATACGGCCACACCCAGTCAATAAACTGAGGCGTAGCAAGATGCTGCAAGGTGGCAGGCATGGCAACAAGCAAGAAATACGGCCAACACTCGGGAATTACGTGATACATTGTTAAGCCAAATGAATTGTTGAATCAGCAAGCTGCTAAACCTATTAGCTCTGGGAACCACTATAAAAGCGAGGTCCTTTTCGTGGTGGACCTCATCGTTTATGATCTCAGATTTTTTGTTTCTCTAATCTTCTAAGAGAGTTTGTGTGTAGAGTGGGAGAAAAGCATTATAAAAGGTATGGGATAAAACAATTTATATTGTCAGGATTAGTATGGTATGTCTCAGCCAACACCTAAATGTGTGAGTATATAAAACGTTTACAGTTGAACGTTATATGTTTTATAAGAAGTTAATGTGTAAGCCGTTTTGCTTCAATTACAGAAACAGTGTATATAGGTAATTAATCTTTGAACCGATGAAGATTGGTAAGTAAGTGTTTTTTTTTTTTTGGGGAAAAAAGCCTCATAACCTTGGGTATAAAGACTTGAAAGGATAGTTTGATCTTGAAGTTGACTGCTGGAGATTTATCAATCAAACCAATTACAACTATTGTTTAGCACAAATTCAATTTTTAGTTTTTTTTTTTAATCGTTTCGGAAAAAATGTTCAATATCTCCATAGGACTTGATGAAGTAGGATCAATTTATTTATCAAACTTGCCTATATTTATGTGCCTTGATGGTGCAGGTTTTACTGGTGGAACTTTAAAAGCATGCTGTGGTGGAGGTGGACCATACAATTTCAATAATTCGGCAAGGTGTGGTCACATTGGCTCAAAGCATGTCCAGATCCGTCCACACGTGCAAACTGGGATGGAATTCACTTAACAGAAGCCGCTTACAGGCATATAGCTAAATGTCTAGTCAACGGTCCTTTCTCAAGTCCCCCACTCAGGCCCTCTCTCTTTAAGATAGGCTAGAGCTCATGTAATTCTCAGCCTCCACTGGGAGAAAATAATAATGTCACAGTGACATGCAAATAAGATTATTGTTTGGCAGTTTAATAAACAATCTAGCAATGGGTTTGAAATTTAATTGTGACAATCAGCTCTAAGTCCTTTTGGACTCGGCACCAATAATTTGTGTCTTTTGAAGCCCACTAAGAACCCTATGGGCCCAGGTTCTCTTCCAGACTTGCATTTGTTTCTCTTTCTTCCCTTTCTCAAAAATGCCATTGGATTAGAACTAAAATTCAGACCCCCAAAAAAAGAAGATTAGAACTAAATCAGAGGAAAAAAAGAAAATATATATCAATTGAAGGAAAAAAAAAACTATTGCCTGAGATTACTCACCTAATCTTCCTTTGTTTTTTGTCAGAAGTTACTAACCTAATCTAAGTAACCACAACTGACATAACTAATGCCAAAGTTACGATGTAACAAGAAGGTAAGAATAGATGTTTATTTCGTAAGATTTAATTATGATACACACTTTTAATTTAAAGAGAAATAGATGTTTATTTTTTTTAATGTTTGAAATAAGCTCATTTTAGTGAAAGTTTTACTCTTCTGAAATTTTGATTCGGCCAAACCAACTTATTCAAAAGAAGAATAAATTAATAGAAGATGCAAGCAAGTAAATCTATTCCATATTTGAGGACATGAGATCAAATTCCTCGTCAGCACTAAAAAGGGCAGATTTAGGTAAGAAAAAGTAATACCTTCAAGATAGACAAAAGGGAGAAATCATTTTTGTCCATTGTGTAGAATAATTCAAAACGTTAGTAGCTAAGATCTGCAGAAAAGTAAAAATTATCAGTAGATTTATGGAAAGATGAGAAACTAAGGTGTTACATGCCGTAATGTTGAGGCGGTTCTCTGGTGGTACAGATGGAGGCTCCACTGGGCATTCCTTCTCTCCTCACGTTGTTTCTGGCGAGAGGTGGGTACCTCAAAAGGACTCCAACGCTCGAGTGAGAATAACTGAAAGGTTAATGTAATTGGGGTTAAAAGCTTGCTATTATTACGCCTTCCATTTTTCTTATATATCTAGCGAATACGTCCAAAACGGGTAATTTAGGTTAGGCTTATAGTGCGAATGGTATAAAACCGTTAGAAAGATTCTTCTAGAAGATGTGTAAGGTTCTGTGCTAATCGTGCACTTGAATTGCGCTCCGCTCGACGCCTCCGCAAGGGAGGTACACATTAGGGATCCTTGGGGTGTTGTCGGGAATATGCCATGGAGGCCTTCCTTCTCATCACCTCAGAGATTCCCACTTCGGGTGATAAGATTGAGATCGAGGTCCTCCATCTTGGTCATTGGCGTCCTGGGCGGTGTGGCTGTCCAGGAGTTGCTCATTCTTCGATTACCAGGGTACCCGATGATAACATAAGGGCTACAAAAAAGGCCACAAAATCATAAAATAACTTGTGAAACATCAAGTATACATCCCGTCTTTGCATTATCTATGTGCACCAATGGATCCGTGAAGTAGCGCCTAAAAGGGGAATAACTAATTATAAATTGACATAGTAAACACTCAAACCATTCCTTTTTTGACCCAAAAAAATCGTTTATTAAAATGTTAATATAAAATTGAGTTTATGATAAATCTTATTTGTGAAATGATCTCAATTAGTGCTTTTATAAAATCTATAAATTTATAACGTTGAATTATGTTTTGAATAGTTAATATATTATCATATGTAGAGCTTATCATAAACCTTAGACAATACTATCTTACTTCACCCATTCATTCAAAAGTTATCAATTAATGTTACATAGCCAGAATAACATAATAAGAATTTTGTGTAGAATATATGATGGGTTAAATATAATGATAGAACTTGCCTATTCATCAAAAGATTATCAATTATATCATATCATTCTAACATTTTTCTGACAAATATTCTAGATTTAAGTATTTTCCTTTGAGTAAAGTGTTATTTTAATCCTTAAAATTGTAAGCCTACTTCGCTTTAGTCCTTGAAATTTTAAAATTAACTCTTTAGTCTTTGAAATTTCATTTCGTAGGTCACTTTAGTCACTGATTAACAAACGTTAGTCAATATTACTTTGCGCGTGGCATGTTAAGTAACAAGTGGCATGCCACGTGTCGATGACGTGTCATGTTGATTCCACGTGACATGCTGACATGACACCAAAACAAAATAACTTCATATTGGTCCTTGAAATTTTCGAATGTGTCAAAAAAGTCCCTAATTCCAAAATTTCTCCGATTTTATTTTAATAAAATCTAAATCCTTAATATTTCTTAACTGACTTATTTTCTCTTATTTTTACACCTTACTTGAACAAAGATCACTCTCACATAGAATAACAATGAAAAAAGAATGTATCACCAACAATAAGATTTCAAATAGGCCCTTGATGAACTCCGTTCATGCTTAATAATATAATGTTTCCGTGCATCATATTTTTCATATTTTAAAACTCAATTTATTCCAAGAAATGTAATGTCATAGCTAATAAATTAATTATATTTGTTAAGCATGGAAGGTCTCAAATTTGGACTAATCAAGCTTTAATTGTGTTTAGGATATTTAAAAATGTGAACTATTTAAATAGAATGTGAAAATGAGAGAGAAATAAATTGATTCAATAATTATTGATAATTTAGATTTTATGAATTAAAAGAGGATAAATTTAGGATTCAGGACTTTTTTGACACATTTTAGAAAATTTCAAGAATTATTTTGACACATTTGAAAATTTAAATGACCAATCTGAAGCTATTTTGATTTGGTGTCGTGTAACATATACGTGTAACTAACCATGCCACAAGATGCCATGTGCCACGTTAGCAAAAAAATAACAATTGATTAATGTTTATTTTACCAGGGACTAAAATAACTTATAAAATAAAATTTTAGAAACTAAAAAATTAATTTCAAAATTTCAAAAACTAAAATGAAGTATATCTACAATTTCATTAGCTAAAGTAGCACTTTACTCATTTTCCTTTCTCTACTTAACAATCTAACATCTAAACTGAGAAGCTTAGGACAAATCCAAGCGTAAACAACCTAAGAGGAGGAAAAGATTCTAGGAATCCCATATGGGACCAAAGGATGCAATTCCAGCATCTTTGCATGCGTTGACAACATCTCTGCTCCCTTCTGGATTGCTTGTGACAATAACCACTTGAGCACCCCAATGCTTTGCAGCACTGACACTCATCTGAGACACGTTTGGCCTACCAAGCACACCAGTATCATGAACTATCACCTTCTCTTCCGGGTGCCCACTCACCATTCCCATAATTTCCTTCCCAAAATTATGCTCAATCCCTTCGCCACCCAAAGCAAGCACACATCTGCCTTACAAGGCTGCAAAAGGAACGACAGAAAAACACATATTCCCGAGCCAGTAGCCACCAACAAGACCCTATCATACATGTTAACCAAGTAAGGGAGGCCCGCAAAGTGCACTTGGCGAACCCACAAATGTGTTGGTGGGTTTGAGACCAAAGATTTTGTGAAGTCACCAACTGCACCAGCAAGCATCATGTGCTCTTTCTTCCCATCTGAGATGATCCCAAAAGCATGCCACTCGGAGAGTGGAGAAGGGCTAATCCTCCCAAGTATCCCTGCCTTTGCTCCTCCCTCGAACTTGATGATTGAAGCATGGCCAGAAGCAGTGGAAACTTTCACAGCAACACGCCTCACTGTCAACCAAGGAAGGATAATAAGCACTGTGATAGCCACCGTGATCCAAAACTCTTGGTTATGGATCAACCTTGGTCCGAGTTTGTTTGTGTATGATTTGGTTTTTGGGTCATAAGAGATCGTGAGCATGATGAAGGCCCAGAGAAGAGCAAGAGCAAACCATCCTGCAAAACGATGTGATCTCTCGAACACATTGTGATGGAGATGGCGAACCAATGGAAATGCAGCCAATGAAGAGAGGCAGAGAAGGCCAAGAATTGCACAAGAGACGCCAATAATCTCTGGTGAAGTGTTGTCCCTTTGTTTGAGAGTGAGGACTAATGCATACACCAGCCATGCAATAGAAGACACGCCACAGCCACTGTGTATGCCTCCTAAGCTTTGAAGAAGAGAAGTTGTTGCTGTTTTGAGGAAGAGAGGAACCCATGATCTCCCAAGAATCTTCACAGCAAGCCAAAAGATGAAACGCAAGAAGGCCTCACTTCGACAGAGAGTCAAAGCAAGAATGTTCCCAATGGAGAACAGAGCAGCTCTGTTCCTTGCATAGGGAAAATGCCCCGTGGCTGCAAGAACCAAACCAGTGATGTTGAGGGTCAAGGAAACCATGAAGAGACGCTTGTACACAGTGAAAAGCCCTTGGTCTAGAAGTATAACTGAGAGCCTCGTTTGGTTCTTTCTTGCAGGCTTCGATGGTTGTTCTTCCCGCTTGCCAAGTGATGATGTTTCCTTTGGCTTCTGTTTCTCCACATCGTTGCTTTCTTCAATGACATGTTGATGAAGAGCATCTTCGACTTTATATTCATCGTCATCAAGTTCAAGGTCGCAGAAGTGGCTGCTGGTCTTGCTGTTGGATCTTTGTATTGAAGATGGGACCACTTTGTTAGCGCCAAAAGGCCAGAACCTTTTGCTGTATGAAAAGGGGTTTTCTTCTTGTGGTGTTGGTTTAGTAGCTGTTGTTATGGCAAAAGGGTCTGAATGAGGTTTGATCTCAAAGGACACACCTCGGCAACTTGAGAACCTTACTGGGGTTTCCATGCTGATGTGTGGTCTCTGAGAGAATGATGGAGGAAAAAAAAAAAATCAAGTGAAGAGAAAAGGGTTTATCCAAAGGGAGCCGCAACCTTTGAACATGGAATTTCATGCAAAAACGAGTTTCTATTTATAGGCGTGTTGGGTCTTCGTAGAGCTGACTTGATGCATTCTTTGTCTGTTACTATACTTTTATGGGCGTTCTAGTGTGCCATAGTGAAGTATTGAGGTGGTGATCAATAATTGAGACACGTGGACGTGGATGTTTGAATTTACTTAGCTTCATTTAACCACGTTTTTTAAATGAGGCTAAATGTGAAAAAATGTTGGCAAACTCATCCTCCGCCGCATCACTTCAGGGTCACTCCATCATCAACAACAACAACCACATCTCTCTCCTCCCTTCTTCTCCCAAAACTCCATTCTCTCATTCCTTCCAGATGCTATAGCCGAAAGGACCATCGCCGCCATCGCTGAGGAAGAAACCCTCATCTCCGGCGTCCTTGATGTTGTCGCGCCGAGAACTTGCGCTTGGTTCGTCGTCTTTTCCGAAGAAGCGTCCGACATGGCATCCTGTAGGCGCTAGGCTTCACCAGTGCCATGGCATCGTAAAGCTGAATCATTGCTGAGATCGGCTCCGGAAGAATATGTGACAAAACCTGTGTAGCCGGAAGAATGAAAACTAAATCATAGCAATGAGATAGTGAGGGGAAATAAAAATGTTTAAAGAAAAAAAAAAAGCACAGGACACACGATCACAACTCACAAAAACGGAAGAAACAGAGAGGTCAAGGGATGTTAATATGTCTTAAAATCATATGAACAAAAACAAGTTTCTTTTCAAAAACACACAATTGGTTTTTTTTTCTTTTTTCTTTCTTTGTTATTGTGAAGAAGAGAAAGTGGGAACAAAAAAGGGTTATGGAAGGAGAAGAAAGAAGAATATGGAAAAATTCTGAAACTTGTGAAAGGGAAAGTGAAAGAGGGATTGAAGTTAAAGGCAAAGACAGACAAATGCTTGCTGAGCGGGAGGAGGAGCAGGAGGGAGGGGAATGAGTTTGTCAACATTTTAATTAACAGTTAGGCACATTTAATAGATGTGGGTAAACAAAACTAAATAAAACACTGCATCCATGTCGACGTGTCTCAATTATTGATTACCACCTTAATACTTTACTATTCCTTGTGTAGAACACAAGCCACACTAAAAGGCTTTGAATATGTCAGCCAATCAGAAAATTAAATTGTTTTATGTTCACATGCAGTTCAAACGAAAACCTGGCAGTGTAGAAGAGGATTGCTTTCTAACTGAGCTCGATGCATATTGCCTTTTACATTCTTTGACTGATCTCTCCGACATCAGAGTATGCCTCTAGTAGTTTTACAAATACAGACCTAGCTCGATTAATGATGAATGATGATGATGGTGTACCCGTGTAAAGAAATGTAAGTGAATAGTTTGAATCTCATGCTCCATCCAATGATGAATGTAAATGTGTCAATACAGGATTTCATGTGAATCAAAATAATATATTACTCCTATTAGTATTAAGGTAGAATGAGTTGAGTCTTTTAACAATAGTACTAAAGATACACATGGCCACCTTGTCTCATATATGTTATACACTTTTGATTATTTGATTTGATTCTAATGAAGTTTCTCTTACTTTTTACAAACTTGTACGGTGATCTTATCATACAAACAAGGCGAGTTCTGTGGTGGGATAAAGGGAGTTTGCGTCTAGGTGGTCCTAGATATTATTATAATGAGATTAAAATATTAAATTACTCTTTTATCCTTTTTTTTTTCAATCTCTATACTGTTTTCCAACACTCTTGCAACCTTCTCTTCCAGAAATAGTGATTATTGCTACGTCTACATACTTTCGAGAATGTCAAGATATTTTTCATTTTCCACAGCTATTAAACTTTGTCTTCCTAATGTATCATCGCAACCATAAGCTAGGAAAGTAGATCTCGAAGAGGGCGAGGGTGGCAGGGAGAGCCACGCGCGTCGTCGCAGTGGAAGTGGTCGAGCAGTTGTCGATGGCACATGTGAAGGTGGTGGTAGAGGCGCTCTTGACCTTTGCAGATGAGGAAGAACCGTCGTCCATGAGGCGCTCGTGCTTGATGACTTCTCGAGACAGCCTCTTCGCGATTCCCGAGACCGCGTCAGTGTAGATGATGTTGAAGCCCAGGTCCGGTGTGTGGAGGAGCATATGCATCATGATGCAGTAGTGGAACTCAAAGATTAGGAGGGGAGGATAGCGCCTAAGAAGAGAACGAGTGGGAGAAGGAAGAGCGGGAGCTCTACGACATCATCGGACTTTGGGAGTTGGTGTGGTGCTTCTCAGAGAAGGAGGAGGCGAGAGGCAGGAGGGAATGGTGCCTATTGCAACGACGGTTAACGACATCAAGGTGCTGGGGATCTATTGTGAGGGTCGTGAGAGCAGCAGAATGAGGAAAGTGTGTTGTTGGGGTTTAACCAGTGGTTGTCGGAATAGGGATGCACTAGTGGGTTAGTGGAGGGCGAAGCCACCAGGAGGCGAGGACTGGTGTCCATGTTGGGCTGGATGGCATGAAGAAGAAGAAGAGGGAGCCAAGGACGGGATCACTATGAGAGAAATAAAGGGTAAAAAGGACAAATCATTTTAAAGTAATATTTATAAATATTAAATTATAAATACATATTTTATTACTTAAATAAGTAAGATAACATCAATCGTTAGATTTGAATTTTAGTGGACCAGATTTAATGACCACATGAATCCAAACTCCCTTCATCCCACCATAGAACTTGCCTACAAACAAATATAAAATAATTTTTCTCTTTCTGAAAGGATATGCAGTAGCTTTTTTTTATCTCATAATAAATCAAGAAAACACACACACAATCAGATTCAAGTTAAATCATACTCGCATATATATGAGATAAGTTCAAGTTACATCACACACATATACGAATTAGATTCAACTGATATTAGTGCAACTTTAAGTAACTGTTACACCATTAAATAACTCTTTATTGGTGTGTGTGTGTGTATTACAAAACCCTTGTTGGATTAAAAGTTCACATCATATGGGTTACGTTTAAAATTTTTTCAATTAATCTAAAATCATTTGGAATTACTTTTATGTATATCAAAATCAACATACTATATGAACAAGAATAATGACTACATGATTACATTTATATTGATATTTAATTTTTATGAAATTTGACATAAATATTATTTGTAAAAGGTAAATTATAATTCAACAGTGGCATAAAAAAATTATAGAAAGTTATTAAATAGATAGTGTAACTATATTTAAAATTACACCATTGTAATTTAATTCTAACTCTATATATAATATCAAATTAAAAATTTAAATATAATAATTGATTGAAGAAAGGATTTACCATGATATATACTACCAATGTAAAAACAATTATATAGACATCGAATCATTTATTACTACATCAATAAAAGAGTTATGAATTCAACTATCTAATATCTTGAAAATCTTATAAACATAAATATATGATTGATTGACAATGTAAAATGCATCAAAATTAATTTCTTAAACAAATTAGATTAAATAATTATGAATTTAATTTTGATGCATATGATTTTTCAAGTAATAAATAAAAGAATCAACTCTCATATTAATGTGATAATATATGATAGATAATTATAATGGATAGAAATTAAATCCATTTGGGACTAGGTATATGATAGATTATTAATTTCATTTACTACTCCTAATGAAATTAAATAGACACTTACATTTTTTCACACTAATGTTTGTACATATATTATATGATAAGAAATAACAAAAAGGCAGTGTCTCAAGTGAAAAGTTATCTATGTTACTAGAGGAGATGTAATGGATTGCCCAAACACATCATCAATATTGTCGTTTCTAGAGATGTCAAAATGGGCCAATCCGCCCATCAAAAGCCCTCCAAAATAAAATGGACTGAAATAGTCAACTTTTTTAGGAGGTTCCCTTGGCCAGCTAAAAATAAAAAAAAATTAAAAATATTTTTTTAATGTTTTGATAATTTTTTTTTAAAAAAAAAACACATTTAAAAAAATATTTTTTATTTATGTATACCTAATTTTTCAAGATCCATAACAATTATACACTAACTTTGACTAAAAAATGTTATTGTTAACAATGTTATTTGTGAGTTATAACACTTTTATTTTTAAATTTTAATCTTGAGTGAATAATATCAATTGAGGTTGTAATCCTATTGGTAAGTATATATTTCTTACTTTTTCTTTTTTGGATCATACTTGTTCTACTTTTACCAATAAATTATGAATTTTTTTTAAAAAATACAAAAGACTTGCCCAGGCCAAGCTTGTCCCAACCCGCCTAAGCCTGCGGGTTAGCGGGACGGTTTCAAGTTTGAAATTTTTGACGATTCAAAACCAACCCGGGCTAAAAAATGGCTTAGCGACAAACCCAATGGGCTTTCTTTTGACATCTCTAGCCATTTTGTGACAAAAGGATGACAAATGATGTAAGAACCCCAAGAAGTCGTCAACCAAAGAGGGAATTAAAAAAAAAAAAGTTAATCCTTTTCGATGTAATGAATGTACAAAGTAGGGGAAATATTTAAATTAAGCCAATACCTCTTTGATAAGTTATCAATCTTCTTTGCCTTTCTGGCCGAGTCGTTGTTCAGGTAATCTCCAGAAGTTGTCATGTTGCAGGTAGGAAGAAGAATTTAGAGAATCAGATAATTTGTAAGTATTCTTTTGTCATATGGGCTGTTAATTTAATAGTCATGCTCTAAATTATAAAAAATTCTTGAATGGTACAAGTTTAAGAATTATTTTTTAAATATACTCACAAAAATAAGTGTGGAATTCATAAATAAATAAGTGTGTATTTAATAAAATTGATAGGTCCACTATTATTATCATTATACCTAAATATAATGTGTTAGAATTATATATATTTACAAATATCTCCCCTACATTATATATAGAGCTATTGAGGTATGTAACATGGATAGTTGGTCTGACCAATTGTAACTTCTTCCGGCCTCCAATAATGTCAGAGCATATAACAAAGAGGCCGAGGGTATGTATGCTCATCACCTATTACTTTGATTATTTCAAGGGCGTTTCGATAATGGTCATCTTCTTCATTCCATTTGTTATATTTGAACCCGCATTGTCCAACAAATCCAACACACAAAAATACATAGAACTCCTGACTTCGTTTTTTCAATTTATTCTCTCAAATTTTCTCTTTTTTCCTTTGAGTATGTTTAATTTGAATTTTGAAGGGAAAGGGAAGAGAAGAAGAGGAAGATTTGTTGTGTAAATTTATTACATGTCTCTCATTTTTTTTCTTCAAAATCCAACTCAAGGAATATCCCTTAGATGTTCATGTCCCAACAAAATAGATTTTAAGTAGCATCATTTTTGTTCTTGAATAGCATAATTATTCTAACTTTTTTTTATTATAATAAACGCTAAGGTTGTAATATTTAATTCTTTATTAATATTTCGTATTAGGTTTTTTAGAACGTGTTATTTGTATTATTACTTCTGCTGGATACCCAAATAACAAAAACAAAAAGGTGCCTAGCATGAATTTTTCCATATATAGTGTGCTTAAATATTTTCCTATCAAATATTATACACGGTTGTGGATGAGAATGAAGAACATCTTTTGTCTTCATTAAGAAAACATATCTAACCATGTATGACCTTGGGTTCCCAGCAGCCAAAATGAACTTCCCCATATATGGCCGTCCACGTGGTTATCATAATTCTCAAGTGGCTACTTCATATCACGGTCATGGTTGTCTCACTCTCCAATCGACTCCAGACAATAGAAGGCCGCAGGAATATATGTGGACCGGCTGCGATAGCCGCCTCTCTGACCGGATCCCTCGTCCCTGCCCGACTATTTCTCGGCTGATGTGGTCTAATACCCGCATATCAATTATCCTCCGCCAATCATGCAGCTAACATACACCTCTATCAGGACCTATAATCAGCAACCATTAATCACATAATTCACGCCTATTCACAACTCATTAATATCCCATCAGCATATACACTACCAGAAACCACAGATATTGAAGAATTTACCAATGATTCCGAATCCGTCGATAAAAATCGATGGAAATTTTAACAGATAGCGCGTCTTTGGAAATAATTGTTGTTATTTCACTCAACCGTCAATAAATTGATAGGTCCACTATTATTATCATTATACTATGAAGTTGGGGAAAGGTGATAGAGTTGAGATTTGGATGAGAGACCGGTATCATGGAGAATCAGTTTGGTTTTATGCTTAGAAGCTCTACCATAGAAGCGATCTACTTGTTGTGAAGATTGATGGAGAGATATTGAAAAGATCAAAAGGATTTACATATGGATGTCATTGATTTGGAAAACACATATGATAGGGTGCCAAGGGAAATCTATGGAAAGCCTTGAAGAAAAAGGAGTTCGATCGGATAGCTATATCCAAGCAATCCAAGATTTGTATGATAGGGTCACAACTAGTGTAAGAACTCAATAGAATAACATATGATTTTCCTATATGGGTCGACTATGCCAAGGGTCAACTTTGAGGCCATATCTTTTCACATTAGTTTTGGATGTGCTTACAGAACATTCAAAACCCGTGCCTTGGTGTATGTTGTTTAACAATATAGCCTAATAGCAAAATCGATAAAAGAATAATAGTAGAGTTGGTGAGGGAAGCTTTGGAGTTATATGGGAGTTTCATATAAGTAGAAGTAAAATGGTATATGAAGTGTAAATTTAACCAAGAGACACGCACATTCTAACATCAAAGTAAAACTGGAGATAATATCATATCACAAGTCATAAAATTTAAATATTTAGGTTCTATCATTCAAAGTGATGGAGAGATAGAGGAAGATGTTAACCATAGGATCCAAAAATGATAGTCAAAGTGGAGAGGCACTTTGGGCCTTATTTGTAATAAAAAAAAAGTACCACTAAAGTTTAAGGGTAAATTCTCCTGTGCAATGATAAGACCGACTTATGGGATTGAATGATAGAATCTCATCTTAGGTGATTTGGACATATTTAGAGTAGACATGTAAAGATCCAGGAAGAGAGTGATTAAATGGAGAATAACATCATAAAACAGAGGTAGAGGAAATCAAGGAAAACTATAGAAAGTAATCAAAAGAGATTTAAGTGACAATAGTTTAAACATAAATATAATATATAATAAAGCTTTGTGATATCATTATTAATTACCTAACTCATGTGGGACAAGGCTAAGTTGTTTGTTCTTGTTGAAAATATTAACCGGCTAAGAGAAGGATTGAACCAATGTGAATCTCCGTAATTGAATATATTTAATGTGATTACAATAAATCGGAGTTATATCTCAAAATTACTCATTCATATTTCATATCAAATATACATAATAAGATTTTTATAAATATTTTCAAACATTACATTGCTTTTAAATTATTTCATTTGTTATTTCCTTTAATAACGAACCATTCCATAAATTGGATTACCAATAATTTCAATTGAGTTAACGGCATTGATTTTGTTAACTTCGATTGCTAGTCATGTCTATTTGTTTCTAGAATCAGTACTGTCGCATTGGAAGAATTTGATATCCTTTTTAGTAATCATTAACGCTAATAATTTGGTTATGGTCTTTAATTTTTGAACCCTTTAAAATTGTCATATCTTGACCAAATTGTGTGCATAGCTCATCATGAACGATAACTGTATGTAACTGGCTGTTAAAAAGATAACATTCTATTACCATTAATTGTCATTTGATTTTTTAATGACCATTGTTAACCATTTTTTATGCATAAGACCCGGAGGCCATAATTCATTACACTGGTGTTATGGTTGATTGAACAATTTCATAAGCTTCGGTTTTGTTGATTGGAACTTCATTACCTTTCGCGATATTCAAAATCTAATTATATTATCCACGAGTCGATTATATCCAAAAAAATTCATTACTTTTGGTTGATTGATATTGTTTAATTAAAATGTGATTGATACAACCGATATCTCTTGATCAAATGTGATTGATATCTGTAATTTTGGTTATAATTCAAATAATCGTTACACTTTGCTCATTTTTTACTACCATTTATATGGTCCATTTGATTCTAATCTTTCATTGTTTGTAACCGACACGGTTATTATTATCTTTAACTATAATCACTATAATTTCATTGAATTGAGGCCATTAATTTTAGGAAGATTTAATTTTGTGGAGCATATTATATGAGCTATTTATGTATAAAATCAATTATTTTAAATTCACATTGTGCTAATTTATGCTCATTATTTCATTTGAATATAAAACTATAAAGTTGAGTCAATGGTAAGGATGATTGAAATGTATGGTCATTATTTTTCTACTTCTTAGGCTTATGTAATATTTTTTGGTAACAATTGAAATGGTAGTGTTGTATTAAGAGGGTAAGAACAAGGATAATGACAACATGAAGGAAGCTGCTACAAGAGCCATTTCATGGGGACCATGGAAGCTCAGTATTTATTGGCCTCGTTTTTACAAGCACTATCTAGTATTCACGACCACATTTTCAGGCACCACTAAAGCCTGTATTCACAAGCCCCATTTTCGGGCATCATGAAAGCTTGGTATTCACCAACCTCATTTTCACAAGCACTATCCTGTATTCACCGACTCCGTTTTCACGAGCACCGTCTGGTATTCACTAGCTCCAATTTTATGGGCACCATGGAAACCAGACTTACTCAGCTTTTTACAAGCACTGTCAGGATTCACTAGCCCCGCTTTAGGGGCACTAGGGAAGCTCAATATTCATCGGCCTCATTTCACAAGCCCCATCAGGATATCCGCCAATATTTCCAGCCTCATTGTTACAGCACCATCTGTATTCTAAGTCTGTCATTCACAGGCACTCTCTAAGACTTGACTCTGATTTGGTGAAGACCATCCTTGGCTAAACACTAGAAGACTAGGTTCTAACCAGGTGAAGACCATTCTCGACTAAACCTGGAAGACTCAGCTCTAGTCGGATGATACTATTCCCAACTCGCTAGAGGGTCCACGAAGCATAGCCCCATGATCAACTAAGTGCGGTACTCAACCACACTTAGAGAATCGCATAACAATGAGGTGAATCTCATCCTGGTCATCTAAGCTCCATGGCAAGATTATGCAAAGAGCCTCAATCTTTACTTAAATATCCAGAGCCTAGTCTCTTAATCAAACATACACAGATTACCCTGGCCCTTCACAAAACCTTGTTCTCACTAGCACTAAAGCCCAACTCGCGTCAACACAAGGCCTCACTCTCAAAACCATGAAGACATTTTTATAATTAAAATCGAAAAGAGTTGTCATTCTCCTAAGCTTGATAATCCTGAAAATGAGGCTCGATACTAGATACAAAATTGAGCCCAACAACTCCAAGACTAAGCCCACAAGTCGCCATGCTAGACCATAATGATATTAACAATCATTACCTGACAACAACTTCTAATTCAAGCCCATAGTCGATTCTCTCATTGACGTCAATACCAAGACCAAGAATTAGAGTTGATCATCGATATCAACAAAAGTTAAAGCCCATATGACAACACATAAGTGGCCAACTCATAGCATAGAAGCATGGCCAAATTAGGGAAAAGCTGAGGCAAATGTTCCAAACCATGGCTACTCAAAGACCTTGCTAGGAAGATAGGACCATTGATCTCAAACATACCCCTTCCAAAATGGATAGGTAGGACTACTTGGTCTCCCCCTATAAAGTCCCTTTGCTCTTAACAAAGCTGGGATTTGAGCGCTTGTGTGGATTAGTTGGGATGCTGACCTCAATTTCCGACTCTTTATCTTTTCCCACACTTCTAGATCAAAGCTAAAGGGCTTGTGTATAGACTCAACATGGCGGATCTTGATTTCTGACTCTTTAGCCTCTTTGCTCGCACTTGAGCTTGAGGCTAAAGGGCTTGTGGATCAAGGGGGAAGCCACTTATCACGACCTCACGGGTGACATGTCTCTCTAAATGCATAATTTATCGAAACTTTCATATTTAAAACATGTAAAAAAAAATTCAATTTGCTTTGTTTAAAGCGTGATATTCATATTCATAAAAACTGAAGTTCTAACTTGCATAACTCTAAAAAATCTTAACCAAATCTAAAAATTTGTTTATCACTTGAAACTTGAAACATAAGTTTATGTCTGCTGTTACACGATTTCAATCATAGTGTACAAATTTTAAATCCATACTTGAAATCTATAAACATATATGTGTGTGTGTGTGTGTGTGTGTGATACTAACTCTAAAATCTTAATACATAATCTCAAAATAATGAATGGCTTGGATCCTGGCTACACATACTGAAGCGCTCTACTCTAATAAAACTCTAATCTAAGCATTACTACAAGGTAAAGCGCACCACTGGATAGCCTGGGCTATTGAATCAATGATTGAACTATATTTGTATCTGCAATTGTAAGGAGGAAGGGAGATAAGTGAGTCAATGGACTTAGTGAGTGAATTCTTACCCATCACCCACATGGGACAACTAAGGGATATACATAATATAATATACATGTAGCAAACGTAAACTATTTGATATTTATATAAAAAGCTAAATAGGAAAACACTCTTCATCCTAGGTCATCATAAAAAGAAAACGCTTCTAAATTCAAAATCTATCATGAATCATTTTACTGATGTGCGATAAATCCTCAAAATAGTAAACTCTGAATAGCTATATATATACATAGTGAACTAACAAAATCCTCTGAGTTTCTCTAGTTATGCATATTAATTATGACATAACAATATGTTTCTTGTTTTTTGGGCACCTCATTAGGTCTAAAATTCTTGGTTATGCATAATAAATATGGCATAACAAAATGATTCTAGGGCATCTCACTAGGTCTCGAATTTCTTTGGTTATACATAATCAATATGACATAACAAAATGATTCTTTCTTTGGGGCACCTGACTAGGCTAAATTTATCTGTTTAGGGCACCTCACTTGGTCCAAATCTCTTTGTTCTCTATATTCATATAACTCTAAAAATTGACTTTAGCATAATTGTGGCTATGAAATCATACATAAGGGATCACCCACTTGTAGGCATCGTGATTTCAAGAGCCCAAAGAATATGTATCTAGTAGTTACTATGAATCATATTGAATTCCATACTTAGTTTCATTAAAAACTCTTAAAACTAGTTTGTACATAAATCAAATAAATCAAAAACTCCTAAAACTCATAGTACTCTAAGAGCTCTAAATCCATGTAACTCTAACAGTCTAACCTTAGCATAATTGTGGCTATGAAATCATGTTCAAGGGATTACCTACTTGCAAACATAATGATTTCAAGGCTCACATAATATGTAGCCGTCAACTACTATGAATCATAGGGAAATCCCTCTAAAAAATTTTATGACTGAATTTCTAAATCATATGTCAACAAATTTACTTTCATAAACTCGATGACTCTGAAAATCATACTTCAAATAGTTGGGTTCCAAATCTTGAAAAACTTGGAAATCATAATAACATAGGCATTCAGAAACTAAATCATATTTATATTCTGGAAGCTTCTGAAATCTCTTGAAAATGTGGCAATAGCGTAAAACCATAAAACACATTTGATGACTTTAGTAAACATTGCTAAATTATATATTTTACAATGAATATCTTCAAAAACATATAAGCCATTTTCATGGTACACAATAATTCAAATCATGGTCCCATGGTTTTCTAAAACACATTTGCCAAGCTATAGTCAAAATCATTATCTTTGCCATAACTTGCAAAATAATATCTATTCATACTTTCATCTTTAATTCCATTTTTAACAATCATCATGCATAAAATATACCTGAATGACTAAAGATAAGGTCATGAGTTTGAATATACTCAAGTTTGGGTCGGAATATGTTGGCACCACTAATATGACCTGAAGCTTGAATGACACCAACAATTGCCATAGAGCAACATAGACCTATGATTAATCTCTAACAACTCTAAAATAACTTTAGATCAACTTTAACAGCATTGGGAGCATCCCAACTTGACAATAACTAAGAATATAGAAGAACCCAACCCAAGAACATGAAATGGAGAAGAGAGATGACAAAACAAACAAGATCTCTTACCTTTGAGCTTTGAAGAGGAAGATTGGAGAGGAGGAAATGGTGTTTTGGGGGTGAGGGTTTCTTTTAATGGGAGCTCGAGTTTAGGGGTTTTTAAAAGGTTGGGGTTCATTTATCAAAAGTGTGTTATTTTTTACGTGTACATCGGAGTCCTCGCCTAGCAAACTTGCCTAGCCTCTTGCTTGCCGGAGTGAGAAAAGATCACCTAGCAAACATGTTTGCACTAAAAAATGTAGACTTCAACAAAAAAATATGATTATCTGAAACTCAAGGTTCTCGGGTGCCTAGAGGCTATGCTAGGCTTAACCAACGTGGACCTAAGACATCACACTGTCCTTTAACCCGATCCCCTATCCCTAGTCGACCATTTAAACTCAAGCAATTTGGTTTAATACGTGTGTCAATTATCCTCCTCCAATCATGCCCTTGACATACGCCCCTATCAAGACCCATAATGAGCACCCATCGACCCCATAATCCATGCCCAATCACAATCCCCTTAGTAATGCCCCAACAATATATATACCCTTCTAATGACAGGGGGAAGAACATCTTCATCTCTAGCCTAACACTAAATCCCAAGGAAGGTTAGGGTAATTTTCTCAAAATGTTAAATTTTATTTATAGACCCAAATATTTTTGTTTGGTTATAGTTTAACAGCAAATCTTATAGCCCTTATTATAGTCCCCAAATTTTGAAATCTAATTCTGGAATCCAATCCCGCCTCTTGAAATCCAATTCTCGACCAAAAAAATAAAAGGAAAGAAAGAAAGAGAACGCATTGGAGCACTCTCATTGTCCAAAACCCCTAACTTATTCCCTACTCTATTCGCCCCCCACTTTGCACAATCCCAGTCGCCACTGGCCTGCATGCAGATGGACACTTGAATAGAACACTGAGAAGTCATTCTTTAGACACAATTTGCTGGATAGCAGTTGGAGGAAAACGGCGAAGTCAACACCGTAGGGGAATACAGGTCTAGCGGCCGACCCTTGTTATGAACCCCAGCTCCATTCGTTGTTCACTAGAACTTATGCAAGTGGAGACACATAAGTGAACAAATTGTCTTGGTCGTCCACTAGAACTAATTTTGGAGCAAAACGGAACATCACTTTTCTCAAAAAATGTACCATGCTTATCTCTAAAAATTAGCACATACTGGAAGTCACTTTGGCTTTTCTCATTTCTCCAACATCATTTAGTGTGCAATATAACCATTTAAACCAACAAATTAGGTCTAAATGGAAGCTACTTCATATAAATGGAGACACATAAGTGAACAAATTATTTTGGTCCTCCGCTAGAACTAATTTTGGAGCAAAATGTCACATCACTTTCTCAAAAAATGCACCATGCTTATCTCTGAAAAGTAGCACATACTAGAACCCACTTTGGTTTTTTTATCATTTCTCCAACATCATTTAAATGTGCAAAATAGCCATTTCCCATGGTGCCCCTAGTAAACCAATATATTATGTCCAAATGGAAGCTACTTCATATAAGTGGAGACACGTAAGTGAATAAATTATTTTGATCCTCAGCTAGAACTAATTTTGGAGCCAAATGTCACATCACTTTCTCAAAAAATGCATAATGCTTATCTTTGAAAAATAGCATATACTAGAAGTCACTATGGTTTTTTCTCATTCCTCGAACATCATTTAGTGTGCAATACAATCATTTATTTAAGAAGCCACTAGTAAAGCAACAATTATATTAATGTATTAGTCCTACTCTGTCTTCCCTGACTCTTAGTAGGTCTTTGCTTCATTCCATTGTTTCATCATTTTCGAACCACAAGTGGTTTAAGGTTCCAAATAACTTAACTGTCTAGATGTCAAAATTGCTTTAGCCTCCATATCCACTCAAATACAAATGTATACATCCATGTTTTCTATAATCTATACTTTCATATATAGTTCAAACAATTTGATCCATCTACTGAAACAAGGAGACAGATAGTAGTAGAAAATATGCAAACATAGCATGTTCCTTATCATAAATTTTTGTTCCTAACCATGTAATATCCACTACCAGAAAAATTGTTGTTACCGACGGATTTTACAAATAGATTTTTCGGGTTAATAACGAATTTTGTCAATCAGTAATAACCATTTAAAGTCTACCGACGGAAAAAAAATCCATTGGAAATTTTTTCAGAGATTTTTGACGAATTTTTGCAAAAAAAATCCGACAAATCAGCTCAAAAAATCATTGGCAAATCTATGGCGTTAATTTTTACCGATGGGATTTTTTTTTAATATTACTAACGGATTTTTGTCGGTAAATTTTTAATTTAATTTAATTTTTTTAAAATTGTTAAACTTTATCGATAGAAAATCTGTCAATAACTTGTCACTTTTTTATTTTATTTTTTTTAATATTTTATTGACGAATTTTTTGGTAATTATGAATTTTAAAATTTTAAAATTTATTCTATTTGATTTTATTGACGGATTTTCCATTAAATATTTAATAGTGTAAATTTTATTTTTATTTTTTTATATCCGTTGGTAATATTTAATATTTTAAATTTTATTTGTTTGATTTATCGATAGAAAATCCATTGGTAATAATTTTTTTTAAATAAATATTTTACAATTTGTATGTTACTTGATTATTTAAAAGCTTATTTTGTACTTAACGATAATTATAAATTTATTTAATAATAACAAATTATGAAAAGATACTCAATAAATAATAAACACAACAAATTTAAATTTGAAATGTAAAATAAATACAAATGCAAGAAAGTCTACAAGCATAAACATTAAGATGTCAACATATGACAAATAAAGAAAAAACGTAATTCAAATTAGGAGAAGTCAGGATATCATCATCATCAGCATCACCATCGCCGCCACCACCACACCACCATCATCATCAATGTCTACGATGCGAAAGAGCCTGCATCTTCTTCCATAAAACATCATGTCCTTCTTCACCGCTTTGTAATCTCGTCTCCATGGCCTTTTCCTTGTCTTGCATATTCTTTTTCATCTCCTGCAACTCGTTAAGTCTCCGCATCCTTCTTACATACGATGAAGTTTCGCATTGAGCAAGTCATCTTACTCGCGACCTCATCATCATCATCATCGGTGGACCTATGCCTAGATGCCGTAGTGAGAGAGGCAGAGGATAAACTACTTGCATAAAATGACCCCATGAGGAGACGAGTTCTTGTAAGGACCACCAACTACCCCCTACCATAACTTGTCCTCATTTATCCGCACCCTCACTAGCTACGATCCTCGCTCGCTTGCTTGTGGCCTCCTGATAGCGCTACTCATAGGTATGCTATAAAAAATAAAAGTAATGACGGTCAAATATATGAAATAATAAATTAAATATATATACAGTCAATAAGTGCACAAAACATATATACCCAAACATTCTTAAGCGATTAACCCACGTTTTCTCTAGCTTGCGCGTATGCTTTTTAACTTAATAAAATTCCTCAGAACCTCCCCTTAAATTAAGATTCCACTTTTAAAATTAAAAAAAAATGGCAAAACCTCCCATTAAACTAATCCATCCCAAGAAATTGATTTCACACACACACACACACACACACACACATATATATATATATATATATATATATATATATATATATATATATCAATCTAGTCAAATAAAGTTCAAAAACAATCGAACAACCCTTTAAAGATCCTAAAACTATTCTAGAGCACACCTTCTTATAACATCACAACATGCATTTCTTGCAATCTCCGCATACACAATCAATCTCCATAGCAACACAAACAAGTCTGGAAAGACCTCTACGCCCTTCCCTCCAGTCATGCAATCCCAATTTCCTACAACTCTATCTTAGAAATTATAAGTTTCTATCCTAACAAAAATGTAATTAAATAAGGAGAAAAGACAATTACTTACCTTAATGTCAGCAAAAGAAATATATGCTCCGCCAAAGAAATGCTCTAACCGAATTCGACGTTCTCTAACAAAATCAATTATGTAAATTAATAAATCAATTAATCAAAAATCTGTCAAATATAACCTACATTTCTCATACATTATAAACATGAGTATATTATACAATTTTTAAAGGAATCAATTTGTAAAGTTTGCTATTATTTGAAAGTTAAGTGTGCTTCCTAGGTTGTGTTTTGTATATAATTAAACATAAAGGTCACAACTTTGTACGATTGATTAAACATAAGGCAAATTTGTAAATCCCTTGTCTCATTTACAAGAGAAGAGAGCAAAACCTTGAGAAATTTCTAAGTAGATAACTTGAAACCAAACAAGGAAGGAGGAGGAGGATGTGGTGGAGCTTCCAATCACAAGAAAAGTGGTGTAACATAGCATTTCAACCAATGAGATGCAAATCAAATAGCTAACCCATAAGAAAACTTCTAACCATGCCATATGCTCACTGATGCTCCAACCACTTAACAACTAAAAAGAAAAAACAAGAAAAGATGCTCATTGATGCAAGGGAGTAGGAGCGGGGGTGGACAAGCACGGCTGGGTGGCTCACGACCATGCGGGCGTGCATCTCACAGGCGCTGTGACGGAGGCGCGGTGAGGTGCTACTCCTGGAAGGGCGACGTCGACACTACAAGATTTTCATTGAACACAGACATGTTTACAACTAATTTTTAACTAGTTATAGACTGGATTCTACTATTACAGATGAATTTATAGACGGGTAAGACTCGTTTGTTATTTTCTCATCTATAAGAATAATACGATTTTTACTCCGTTAATTTTAAACGACTTAGAGAAGGATAAATTCATCTATATCGTATACAACGGATTTATCCGTCCTAAATGGTTGAAAAAATGCGTTCAAATTTTTCCATTTACAGATGAATTTTACCATCTGTAATTTTAGAAACGGTAAAATCCAATTGAAAAAAGAAACAAATTGTTATGAAAATTATTAATTATGGACGGATTTTACCGTCTCTAAAATTATACGATAAAATTCGTCTAAAAGGAAAAAATTGTTAAAAAATTGATTTTTATAGATGAATTTTACCGTCTTAATGTTAGAGAATAAAATCCGTTTGTAATTAATAAAAATTTAAAAAGAAATCTACCCTCTATAAATTTGTCTAATAATTTTTTTTGATAACTAGTAATCATTGCTAATTATCGTAATAATCGATAAACGAAAGGAAATTTATGGAATAAAAATTTAAATTTTGAAAATAATTTTTATTATAAATCAAAATGTCACTACAATAATAAAAGTAAACATCTAAAATAATAATATAAAAAATAAAATAACAATCCCAAGAGTAGTATAAAAATAATCACAAGTACTCGACAACATCAATATCTACCCCTCATTGATGGCAACATCATCATCATCATCAGAGGAGGATGAGGATGACCATTCGCCCCAAAAATTTTAGAGTGTCCTAGACGATGTCTTTTAGAAATTTTAGAGTTGAAGAAGGAATTACAAGGTAACTCTTTAATCTTTACTTGTGCAAAAATGTGGATTTAAGAGAGGAAAAGGTTAAGAGCAAGTCTTATAAATCTTAATTCTTAGGGTTTAGTAACACTTGAAAGGAAGTGAGGTTTTATGAGCATAGGACTTAATGAGAAAGTTTAGTGTAATACCCTAGTTTAAATAAATGGGGCAAGAAATTTTTTTAATTAGGAAAGGTGCCAGTCCGTTTGTCATCCAGTTCTTAATTTCACTAAGTCTGAACCTACATGCCCTTGGAGGGCTACATAATAGAATCATTTTCTTGAGATCAAAAGTCAGGTAATTGTTTCCTAGAGTGAAACAAGTTAAAGAGTGATTTTTAATGAATTTTATGAAATCCTTAAACCTTTTGTTTTTAGTTCAAAAGTTTATAAAATCATCAAATTCCAAATTTGAACTAAAACCCAAAAATTAGATTTTGATTTGTTGGGATTTTGATTTTTTTGATATTTTATTTGAATCCAAATGGGAGGTATTTCCTTATTTATATTTATGTTTTAAAGTTAATGGAAGTAAAATATATGATTAACTTATGTAAATAAGTGCAGTCACCATTCTCAGTAGCACCTACCGTAAGGGAACAGGAAGGCGGTGCAAGGGATAAATTCACGCTCTCTCAGGGCCGGCGCAGAAAAATAAATACCCCATTTCGGGGTCAGAACCTTCAACCAACCAAAAACACTACTCTTCACCCCCAAAATGCAGAAACTCAATTCCAACCCTCTTCACCCTAAATCTTCATTTTCTTCCATTACTTCTAATTCTAACTCCAGTCTTTCACTCCTAAGTCTTTAAGGTATGTTGTTCTTCTAATTTTACTACTTTCCCCTTCAATTTCTTCTTGTTCTTGGGATTAAGAGGGAGCTCACAATAGAGGTGTCATAGTGTTCTTTTAGCATGATTGAAGTTAGATTTGAGTGTTTAGAGGTTCATCTAGAAGTTTGTTGCTTCAATGATAGATACGGGTGCCAATCCTGCTTCCAACTCTAGTGGTGCTATTCCTGTGTCTTCTGCCAATCCAGGTGAGTGGGTTCCTATCTGTAATCTCTATGTTGGTCATTATAACTATTTTCATTAAAGAAGTGATTTTATGCATGATTTGTAAAGATTATTGCAAAAGATTTGAGAATTTGTGTTGTTATTATGTTTTGAACTTTTGAATTAAAAACATGGGCATGTTTTGACAGAACCATGGGACCATTGTTATTGGATTGAAATTATAAAGGTCTAAACTATGATTTTGAATGTTTAGAGCTATTATGCTGATCACATGACTCTAGTCCTGCATACCATTATATTAAGAGAATTTTGAACCCTAGGATAGAAGACTTTATGAATGATAGAGAAAAGAGTAAGACTTCTATGAGCTGGAGGAACTATAGAGAAACGGCTGTGTGTTAGCGAGTTAATCCGCTAACCTTGGTACCAAGTACCTTGGGGCCAGAGCATTCAAAGAAGGGACCTAGTTAGGTACCTATTATCATCACACTAGGGACAGCGATATGTAACACCCATATGACTCGAGGATTATGGATAGCGATTGACTAGTACATAGGGACGGCATACGTAATGCCCAAATGTAACCAAATGATTGTGGATAGAGAATGCTGGTACACTACAGGAATACGTAACCCAGATATAACCAGAAGATATTATATAAAAGATTGATATTTCTTATTGAGGTACTATTAGGATGTTTTACAAGATAAGCATTTTTAGTACTCCTGCACATGCTTATATTCTCATAATCACATTAACTGGTTGAACGTTATTTATATTATTGTGATTTTCTACATGTCTTTTCCTGTCCCATGGGAGGAGTTCCAGGTGAGGACTTCTCATCTGTTTGATATCAAAACTCACCCCTCCTTTCCTTTTCTTTATTTAGATATAGGCTTTTCCGGATACTTCCACACCATCTTCCTCTCGCGTGTTAGACATAGTTGTCGAGCCCATTAGGTGAGATGTCTAGTATTTTGCTATAGACGTGCTCCGATGCGATGGAGGATTCTGGGAATTTTAGAGCATGTTGTCTTGTAAATAGACATATATATTTTGGATGTTATTCTGGACTGTATAAGATTTTTACTTTTCGTAGACACTTTGTATATAAAAGGACTTTCTGCACATTTTGTGATAATATACCATTATGTTTTGCAATGGACTATGTAAGTTATTTTTTATAATTAAGATGCCCAGAACAGGTGATTGACATATAGAAAAGGATATAACTATGTCATGGATCTTTTTATGTGCATATGGAGATGATATAGGTTATAAGGCTTACGTGAGAAGAGATTTTATCGGTGCACGCAGGCCAAGTCGAGGTCGTACATTTAGAGCCTAAAGGACTTAGTTTGAGTTATAAACAATATCATAAGTGTAATATCCCAAAAGTATATGCCTTTAAGAAGGTTGAGTCTAATCTAAGGAATGAAAGGATAAAACATAAGAGATTCAAATGCCTCAAAAAAAAGAAAGAGGTTACAATTGCAAATTAAAGAAAAAAAAGAATAAATATAAATCTTTAGCTTAAATTAATATGAAAATTATTTCATACTAATATTGATATATAACTTTTAAAGTAGTTATAAAAAGAGTCAAATTCTTTTAATGTAAACTTTGAGAGAATCTCCCCTAATGTATGAATATTCCTTTATCTATATCATGGTTACATTCAAACAATAAAAATTATATTGTAAAAAATTTTGATAGAGTTTCCCCTATTTTAAGATTATCTCGTTAACTGAATATGTCTTCAACAATCAATTAGTAAGCCATAATTTTATTGCAATTACACAAACAATTATCTACATAGCAAAATAATTATATGCAAACAATTACATTAGACTACAAAACACTTAATCAACACATACCTTACACATCACAATCCTAAAACCGTTCTAGAGCGCATCCCCTTATAACTCCACAACATACATATTCTGGAATCTCTACAAACATAAACAATCCCAAGCAAACAATGCAAACAAGTCGGGGAAGGACCTCTACGCCCTTCCCAAGCCATGCAATCCCAGTCCTACAATTCTATCCTAGAAATCATAAGTCTCTATCCTACATATATTATAACATATCAATAATAAATCATTACTAACCTATATGTCAAAGCACCGTTAATAAATACAGCAACGGCTACAAGCACGCACCCAACCAATCCTTGAAAATAAAAAATTAACAAACAAATTACATTATAAATACAGTCTTTTTAGCTTACCATAATCCGCTTAAAAACATTAACAAACATAAAAACTTACAAAATCAACTTCCTAAATACTATTACTTCCTAAACACCAAAATGAAAACCATTAACAAACATAAAAACTTACAAATGTACAATAAAACTGCAACCAATAGTGCTCCAATTACTCCAACAATGCTCTAAATGTGGTTTAAATCCTAAACAAATAAAGTTTCTACCAATTAGTAATACTAAAAACAACAAACAATCACTAATTGAAAGCACAAAAAAAACACAGAAAATAGAAAAAAAAAAACTAAACCTATTAAAAGGTAGAGCACTATACCAAGAATACAATGGCGAACCGTTCCAAAACGGTGGCTAACCACCTGGCGGCCAAAAACACCAAGGCGGGCTAAAGAGAGGGAGATGAGAGAGAGTGGAAATGGAGAATGGGGAAGAAGAAGAAGGTGGTGTGCATTTTGTTCTCTATTCTGCATATTCCAATGGATTTTTCTCATCTAACGCGATTAATAAAACACATCATTTCATTAATCGCGTCAAGCGGATTTACGTCTGTAATCTGATTAATAAAATGCATAGTTTAATTAATCACGTTTCAGACGGATTTTACCGTCTGTGATGTGATCTCATCTATAACGTGATTAATTAAACTATGCATTTTATTAATCAAATTACATGATAAAATCCGTCTGTAACACGAAAAATGAAATGTTGTGTTTAATTTTTTAAATTCAGAAGGATTTTATGAATTATAATTTGTGCGTGTAATATGCACTTGTAATTTCAAATTATAGACGGATTTTTTTGTCTGTATGTTTTTAATTTTTAATTTTTTTTTAATTATCTCTCTGTGTACCCGTCTTATTGTTAAAAAAATTCAAATTTTTCTGTCCTTAAGTGTCGTGTATATCTATTATGCGCCATGTGGCAGGCTTTTATGCCAATAGTTAAAGACGAATTTATAGACGGATCTACCACATTTTACCAAAAAAAATTGTCCCAATTTTCCATTTTCTCGTCTATAAATTCGTCTGTAATATAGATGGAAAAAAATCGTCAAAACTCATCCGTGCTCCGCTAGTTTCTAGTAGTGGGATGGCAAGCTGCGGGCTTAGGTGGCGAAGAACGGCGGTTGGCGCAAGGGAGGCGGTGCATAGGCTGAGGGCAGAGAGAGAAAGTTAAAGGAGAGAGGAGAGAGTTCAGAGGAGAAATGAATGAGGAAAGTGAGATGGTACTATCTTATCAAAATTCATTACCGACGGATTTTCAAATTATCGATGGATTTTTTGTCGGTAAAATTTAGTGCTGGAATTTTTTTATAAAATAATTACCGACAAATTTTCAGTCGGTAAAATTATTTTTAACAAAATTACCAACGAATTTTCCATCGGTGAAATTAATTTTGAAAAAAAAATTAAAAATAATTACCGACGAATTTTCATAGGTAAAAATAGTTTTTACAAATAAATAATTCACATTGGTTACCAATGGATTTTCAATCGGCAAATGTAAATTTTGAATTAAATTTTTCACATCATTACCAACGGATTTTCCATCAGTAAAATTAATTTTGCAAAAAAAATTTTAAAAATAATTACCAATGAATTTTTCTTCGGTAACTCGTGAGCCATATTTTGCGCAATTTGGTAGGTAGTTTACCAATGAATTACCGATGAAAAATCCATCGGTAATAAGGAAACCAAAAAAAAAAGGCTCAAATTTCTCCTTTTCCATCAATAAATCCATCGATAATACCAACAAAAAAAATTCATCAGTAAATTCCGTCAATAACCTACATTTTTCTTGTAGTGACCTTAGGTACATGTGTACCTAAGCAATCTAGTATGGCATTGGGTTCGCTAGGACCCACATGTGTTGTTTGAAAGGCTCTACATGCACGAAAACATAAAATTTTGGAAAAAGACTCTCTAGAGGCGCCAAGCTATCATAGGGTAAGGCGGCAAAGACGAGAGCAACTCTCTGGAAAGCACCAAGTCGTGCGCATAAGATGGTGCACTTAAGCACGCTCTCTGTGAGTGCTACAATGCTCATTTGGCGCTGTAGCAATCCAAGATTTTATAAAAACCCCTATTTCGGGTTTCCAACCAGCAAACACAAACCCTCACCTAGCCTTCACCCAAAAAATGCAATTTATCACACCAAAACTCCATTTCTCTTTCATTCTTCTCAATCTCACTCCAATCTTTGACTTCCAAGGCTTTAAGGTAGAAATTTTGTTATTTTTGCTTCCTTTTCCTTCAATATTTCATATTCTTTGAGTTAGATCTTGTGTTTTCATTGCTTTATGCTAGGGTGTTCTTCCACCATTGATAGGATTGAATTAAAGTTATCTAGAGATTGATCTAGAGTGTTATGGCTATTATGGCAGATATTGGTGTCATTCCTACTTCCTAGAGTCCTATTGTGTTGATTCTGCATATTCCACCCTTCCAGTGAATGGGTTCAAACTTGTGATCTTTATATTGTCAATAGAGATATTTTCATCAAAATATGGCTTAATGCATGATTTTAGAGATTACCGCAACTTGATTTGAGATTATCTTCAGGTTTATCACGTTATGAGTTTATGATTTTAAGAGCATGAAACATATTTTTAATAAAACTCATGGGACCATTATTATTAACCTGATTTTATATAGAATTTATGTTAAATGCGATTATTAGAGATTTTTATGAAGATCAGAATAAAATATGGAAGTGGTTTATGTATATGATATAGCTTTTAAACTCAAATTAGAACCTAGATAGAGATTTAGAGAAAAGACTAGATTATGATTTTGAACTAGACGGTAGCTATAGAGAAATAGACAGTGATTTAACGTTAGAAAACTATCATTAACCTTGGTACCAAGTTATCCTTAGGGACAATCTCATAGAGCGAGATAGAACCTAGTTAGGTTTCCAATTTAGGTTCTTCAAGAACCACAAAGAAGAGAAACTTGTTATGTCATTAATGACATGCATAACCAAAGATTTTGTTATGTCACATATATTGTGCATAACCAAATATTCATGTTTATCTATTAGAGTCCTGTTGTTTTGATTTATGGAAAACCATGATTTTGACTATATGTATATAGATATGAAAGGGTTTAGAGCTTTATTATTATTATACTGTGATTTTGTGCATTGTTCCTTAGTGTCCCATGAAGGGGGTCGAGGTGAAGATTCACTCACTAAGTATTTGGATAAAACTCACCCCTCTCCCTTTTCCAATTATAAATATAGTAGCTACATGTTCTTCCCAAGCCGCCTATTCCTAGTAACATTAGAGTTTCAGCTTGGTAAGCTTCACTTGGGTGAAGTATCTTGTTATATATTAGAGTGAAGTATTTGGAAAAAGGGAGAGGGGTGAGGGTTCACTCACTGAGTATTTGGATAAAACTCACCCCCTCTCATTTTCCAATTATAAATATAGTAGCTGTTGTATGTTCTTCCAAGCCGCCTTATTCCAGTAGCATTAGAGTTTAGCTGGTGAGCTTCACTTGGGTGAAATATCTTGTTATATATTAGAGTGCTCCAGTGTTATTGCAGGAGTCCCGAACCATAGAGCATGTTTCGTATTTTGCATACCATGATGTCATTCTGGACTGTGTTTATTGATTTAACCTTCATGGTTGTTTTGTATAAGAATATATATATATATATATATAGTATTATTACCTCATATTTTAGAGTTGATTTACGAAATATCATTAGTTATATTGATTTTAAGGAACAATTGATTTATATGTAGAAAATGAAATGTATGTTTTAACTGGATTTTATAGTTTAAACATGTATATAGAGATTCAGAGGTCAGAGACTTACATGAGAATAAATTTCTCAGGTTCACGTTTCAGATCAAGTCATGACAAACCATGTAAGAGCCACCCTAACAATACTTATAGTTACCACTATGAAAAAGTGACAAACTGAAACTTTTCAATCATGATGATTGAATAAATATCATCCCTAAAATGGCCAATTCAGAAGTAAAATCAGAATTTTGCACGCAAAATAAAAGCAAATTAAGTAAAAAAAATAAGAACAAATTAATCCAAACCAATATGCATATTTGTATGTTATTCTATACAAAATCAAAAATAATTTGGCTATATAAATTATGAATCCTATCCTATCAAAGTACCTATCCAATCAAATAGTACCATAAAAACAACTTCTTTTAGGTTTTGAATAGCTTCAGACAAGATGAAATGATCTAGATAGATATAAGATTGAGCAAGAAGATAGAAACAAAATATACCATAGAAACAACTTCTTCCAATGGTGCTGCTCAGCACTCAGTAGTGTCGTCCTAGCTCTGATAGCAATCTACCATGGTATGGTTACATTAGCCAATTAAAAAAGTGATATACGAATCAATTTAAAATTGAATAATAGCCACAAAATCTATTTCTTAAAAAATTAAAAAGAAGAGAAAGCGGAGTTACATTTTTTACGGCGACTAGCTGGATAAGCTCAAGCACCGCATTGTATGTAGCGTCGTCTTCTAGCTTCGACAACAATCTACTACGGTTGAGCCACCGAAGCTCCAGTGTCGACTTTGACGTCTTTCCAATCCAGGTCGTCGGGGATTTGTGAATAGGGAACGGGGCTGGGGTTCATAACACTACAAGAAAAAATAGGCATTTTCAATGGTTCTTGATAATTAAAATGTCAATAAAAATATTATCAAGAAAAGTAATTTCAACATAAAGTGACCATTAAAAATATTTATAAACTTTTATGACAATTACATGTAAAAAATACATCTTTTGGGTATTTTCAATATATACTAATTGATAAAAGTTTATAAGTATTTTTAATTGTCAATGTTGAAATTATTTTTCTTAATAATACTTTTATTGACAAGAATAATTGAAAATACTCATTTTTTCTTTGTAGTGTAACACGGGTCAGCCACTAGAGCTTTGTTCCCTCATAGTGTGAACTTCGCCTTCTTCCTCCTACCGATCGCTGGTGATCTGTGTCTAGAGAACGACTTCCGAACGCTCTATTAAAGTGTCCATCCGCGTGCGTGCCAGCATTGCTGGGATTATGTAAGGTGGGCGACGAATGGAGTTGGGGAATATGCTAGGTTTTGTAGAGAATGAGAATGCTTTCTGAGTACTCTTTCTTTCTTTCCTTTTGTTTTTCTGATCAAGAATTGGATTTCAAGATGTGGGATTGGATTCCAGAATTGGGTTTCAAATTTTGGGGATTGGAATAAGGGTTATCAGATTTTGGGTTAACCTGTAACCAAGCAAAAATAATTGGGTCTACACATAAAATAAGAAATTTAGTGCATGGATCCTGTGGTGGACAAAATCAACTACATGGCTAAACCACATTGGGCCAACGAAGGAAGTGTGTGGCTTCCTTTCTTTTAGCTAGGTAGGGTTCCTTAATTAGAAACCACCCGAATAAAATTGTCTTAAGTCTACTGCAAGAAAATTTGAAAAGCTTTATTTATCTACCCTACAAGTTCAAAGAATTTTTGTATAAGAAAACACAATGGAGATACTACGAGCTCTTAACCCTTCTTCTCAGAGCAATGGTTACAGGACGACCTTTCCAAACCATGTTTTTCTTTTCGTGGTTTTTAAAATATCCCTTTATCAGTTGATCAATGAGAAACTAATATCTTGATATATATTACTCGACCGCCTAAGTGAGTCCCCCTTTCTACGACATTTCTTTTTTCATATAGTTAAATTTCATAATCGAATCCAAGATCACATATTTTAAAGGATTTCAGTCTATTAGTCGGACCAATACCTTATTGGTTTACTAAATAATATCAACAATAACAATAGGTAAGTACGTACCGTCATTTTAAAAACTAAATTTGAAACTAATTTACTTTATATTGATTCATTTACATGAAATCTAGTCCTTCAGATCGAACGAAAATTTCGTAAACATAAAATTATTTTCTATGAAGTGATTAGAACCTTTTGACAAGAAACAGAGAATGGGAATTTTCCCCTTTTCTTCGGGCTAACGGAAAATCAAATTAAGTTTATATCTTTTTTGGGTTGTGGTTTTCAATTTTTTTTTTGGTGGTGGTGGTCTTGTGTGTTTATGTATGTATACTCTATCTTCTGTCAATTTTTTTAATTCTATATATATCAAGAAAAAATCACTTTTATATATATGATTACTAAACAAATATGACATGTGTTGATCCTTATTCTTCCATATTGAAGTGACATATGCACCTGCAATCGAAGGACAAAATAAAGAATTTACATTGAAAATTCTCAAACAGAAAAAAGCGAATAATCAAAAGCAACTATTAGTTGCTTCTACTCAAAATTGATTTTGTAGTTAAAATTGATTTTAGATCATAACTTCCGAACATATTTGAAAAACAAAAAACCACGTTAAAGAATGGTTGACTCGGGATTTCGGTGTTGGAAACATGCATCTAAACACGGTATAGTAAGAGGGAGACTACTACGAAAGGTAAGCATGCATGATAATCACTGTCCCGTTCGGGTCTTCAACTTTTTCTTGTTTCTTATCTTTTCCTAATCATTTTGATTCTAGCTAGTCATCAGTGTAAACTACAGTAAAGCTTAATTAGCAGTCGCGAAAGAGTGAAAAATGTTATCGCAAGTTTGATTTTCTTCGAGAGCTCTAAATCATTGTTTGCGCCAAAACTATCTCCTGTACCTTTGGACAAAATCATAATATTGTTTCAAACAGAAATGTGAACATGCTATTAATCGATGACTTTTTTAATTCTCTTACATAAAAATCATCACCTCCTTGATGTATATTGACTAGACTTGTTATTTATAATCATTACGCATGGGATTCGGTGTCGATCCATACGTTCGGCCGCCATTGCAATAGCAATAGCATTAGCATAGTAAGACTTAGTTTTCCACATATTTTCAAGGGAGTACTGCTGATCGCATTAAAATATTACCAAATTAAGTACGGCTACTTCATCTGATGAACATATCCCAGCAGTAATGATGAAGAATGGAATGGATAATGGCGTCCAGCATGTTGTCAACGGCGTGACATTTACGGAATTCTAAGGTGGTCATCAAATAAGTGAAAGTGGTGCTTCTTAAAGATGAAGATGATAGGGTTTTACCTAACGATATTTTTTTAATTTACATACTAAAAAATGCGTTGACTCTGTTCCTTTGAGAACGAACTTACAAATTTCATGCCGGCACGCATCATTAACTGTCATTTTGAAAACCATATATTGCAGGTGAAATTTACTCAGCTCGGCGGTTCTTGCATTTCAGTAATCCAGGGGTAGCGCTAGCAGCCCTGAATTTTTCATTTTCTTTTATATACATATATACACATTAAAAGGATTTCTAGAATGATAAATTATTATTCTAAAAGAAATTAGATATGTGTTTTTTGAATTCCAATTATGATATATGTATTTTTTTTAGAATAAACTCCCAAATATATTTGAATTTTTTTCAACAAAAAACAGCACCAAAAAAATTGGTTCCATAATAAATTAAAAAATTGTAATCTACAAAATATAGGATAAGTTAGTTCCACTTTAGAATTTTTGAGTGATTCATTATAGGATATTGATCTTTAATTATTTATAAATTTGTTCAGTTTGATTGCTAATAAACACACAAATAGGACAAATAAATCTATTAAAATACTTAGATAAGACTAAATTGTTATATATTTTTAATTGTGAAGAACCATAAAATATATTTTCTTCTTAAGAGACCATGAAATTGTTATATATTTTCAATTTGTCCAGTACTACTTTTTACAACTTAATTTAGACTTTGTTTTATATATTATGATAGTTTCTTTTAAATTTTTAAAATACTCCCTCTTTTTTTTCTAATTCTCTTCTAAGACTGTACATGTTGGTTATATGTGAAAAGAAAAAATATATATATATATATATATATATATATATATATATATATATAATATATATATATATATAAATTGCCCTTTTAAAGTGACAATAATTATTACATGAAAAGGTTATGTGTGTGAAGAAAGAATATGAGCAAAGATAAAAATGCAAAAAGATATTTAATACTTTTTAAAATTCTCAAATGACAGATAATATTATTATTATTTTCTATATGTATATTATTTTTCAGTACTAATCCTTTAAAAATAAAATGAAAAAGGCTAGCTCCGCCATTGGCTCTTGTAAGCTAATTATACTAGCTTGGTCAATGGGTTTTCCTTGAATTATTCTTGAGAGTGAAAGTGGTGAATGTGCTTAAAGCTAGATATCAAAAGTTCAAAGCACATATATAGCAGGGGACAAACGTCTCAAATTCTCATTGGAAGAATCTGTCTCTAGCTAGTTATTTTCTGTTATATGTTATCAGGATCATGTGTTTTCAAACTTAGCAGCTAGAACTTTCTTTTTATTCTTAGAATGTGTTTGGTTTGAGATAAGAAGGGGGTGAAATTTCTTTTAGACGATGAGTTCCAAACTTAAATTTATACATGAAGGTTATCTATAATTTATTCTCTAATCCAATATACCTTTAGATTATGTTTGAATTGATGGTAAGCAGTGAAGTAAAGTGAAATAACATGGACCAAAAAGAGTAAAATAGAGTGATGTAATCATTTTACTCTATTTTTTGGATATTGCAATAAAGGAATGGAGAAAAATCACATCATCTTATGTTAATGGAGTGAAAGAAAATTGTTATAATTAATTATAAATTTTTTATTCCTATATATAATATAGTATCCAAGCTATAATGGAGTAATCTATATACCATGTTACATATATAACAGGAATTCTCCTCCGTAATTATTTTGGTGTCTTCTAAATATATTAAATTGTTTTTTCAACCATTAACATATATTTTATAAATAATGGATAAAATTGTAAAAAGAAACTTCACTTTAAAATTATCAATAACCGCTACTAGTATCTATCAACACATTTTTGTATTTTTAATTTTAGTTTACTTAAAAATATCTATGTTAAAATTTATACTAAAACTTTAAAATGTGGATTGAAAAATTAGGCCAATAACTGATTCCATCTCATCCACTAATTAAGAGAAAGAAAAATAGAAGAATATAGTGGGTATTAGATGGAATGAGTACTATTTATCTTTATTCCACTCCATTCTATTCCACCAATTTATACATAGAGCCTTAAAAGCTAATTATTAAAATGAGAGAGTTTAAGTCCTTACAAAATCTCTTTTTCAAGGTAATCTTCCTAATATGGTATTCGCTGCATAGTCTTAATGTAAAAGTTTGACTTGAAAAATATAACTTATATAATGAGTAGAAAAAAAATATAAGTGTAGCTGGTTGAGCTATCATATCATTGAGACTGATAGTTGTTATTTGAACATGAAACAAGGACATCAAGAGAAATTTGATAGTTTCTATTTGAACATAAAAGACAGGACATCGAGAGAAAGATAGATAAACAAAACTTTCGCCACTAGCAGCACAAGATGTTTTTATGTTTTGATCTCTTTCAGAATGTCTACTCTCATTTTTATTTTTATGTTATAAAAATATTATTTTATACAGCATAATAACCTTGGATCCTTTTCTTTTCACGATAAACATGTTGGAAGATTATATAACTCTTTAGAGTTATTACTGACTTACTGCCAGCTCCAATAACGGTAGTTCCGCTACATGCAAAAGCAACTGACCGCTGGAGACTTGTGCAGACAATCAGCTGTGATGGAATTAGAGATGGCGCATTTTCAGGAACTTTTGTTCTGTTTGAACAATCTGTTCTTTATTTCTTTTCTTAAATATATGAACGAAGAATTATTCTGAGTGAGTCTAGAGGCATGGAAATAAGATTATTTTAATAATTGATTATAAAGTATAGTCGTTAATGTGTTATATTATAATAAAATCAGTTTCATTTTTAAATGCTTTAATTAAAAAGTAATATTAGACAGTGTATTTTTTTGGAATATACAAATAAAAATGTATTCATACACAATAAATTATACTTAAAAGGGGTTGATTGCTTTCATATAGTAAATTGTATAGGGTGTTATTTGGATCGTATAAGAAAAAATATTTTTGAAGTAAATTTTTATTCAACCTTTTATTTTCATTTACTTATATTTTATAATATTTAATGCTAATTTAATTCATGTGTCGTAACTCCTAAAAAAAGTTAATTTATGTTTATAATCAAAATTCTTTAAAATATTTTTTAAAAAAAATCAGAATAAATATAAGTTATTGTATCTGCAATTATCAATATCAAATTATATTAGGAACATATTTTTTTCAAAAGAAAACAACTTTTCCCAAAGTTAAGTTTTACCAATTAGTATTTTTTAACTTGGTCATGAAGTTTTACCAATTACCAAATGTTTTTTGTCAACCCAATTACCAAACTTGCAAGAAGAATTTAAATCAAAGGGCATGGGCTTGATATCTGTTTAGCCGCGTTGGGATTGAGTTCAAGGTACCGGACTTATGTTCACAATTAAGGCCCATGCGTATATCAGGATTTCCTTTGAGAAGACCACTAATTTTTTAGGTACTTCAGAATTACATTAGTTGCAGTGAGGTTTTAATCTATGATCTCATACATTCTAATCATATATTTATTTAACCAAATTGGAATACTACGAAGTTAACTAATAAATTGGAAACGTAATATGCTTGTCATATTTTCTTATTCACAAGTAATTGAAAGAACTATTAGGCATGTTTTCTTAGAGTATGTTTGTGAGTTTGGGCTTTAAAGGGAAGATTTGTTAGAGGATAAAGAATAATGTATTTCATATTATTTCAATAACATTTCTACTTAAATAAAAATATCAAATACTTTTTATTTTATTTAAAAAGTACATACTTTTACTTCATTTTATACTTGCTGATTTTTTTTTATACTTGCTGATTTGAGTAATTGATTAGTAGGGTGTAAAAACATTTGTTCAAATGATATAACCTCACTCTTTTAATTTTTGATTTTAACATCACTCTCTTATACAATTTTTGCCCACAAATGACATCCTTGATACCTCACTTAATTAGTCCAGCGAGCAGTTGATAGTTCTTCCTCTCTCTTACTTAATCACTCATTAATAAGGTGATTCACCTATGATAAAATTAATTGTTCAACCTATGTGATGCACGAAGTAATAATAAAAAATAATTTATTAACCATGATCTAAAATAAATTATAATTTATTAAATATATCTTATAAAAAATAGAATATATAAATTTATTTTGAAAATAAGTTAATAGTTAAATAATTAAATAAATAGACAACAATAAAGAGCCTATTTGTGAAAATTTTGTATATTTTGAAAGTTGAAATTATTAAATAATAAAATATAATAAGTGAATAATTTTAGTATATAATGAGTTATTTATAGAGATGACAATGGATATAATGAGAGAGGACAAGTCTCACACCCCCGTCCCATATAGAGTTTTCCTTTTCATCCCCATCACGTGCTCTCATTTCATATTCCCAGGGATTTAAATATCTATATGGGTATTAACGGGTTTATTAAAAAAATTCAAAAAGAGAAAAATTTTAAATTTTTTTGAAATTTGAAGAATAAATATTCATAATAACAAATTACTAATGTAATATAATCCAAATTAAAAATAAAAATACATATATAATATAAATCCAAAAATAATTGAAAAATTGATGGTGTGATATCCCCTGTCTGTTTAACACATGGGGACTCGCCATCTCATGAAAACAAAACATGTCCATATTCTTGTCCCATTGAGGTCAGTCCCCATGTGTATCCACTTCAATGGTTTTTTTTTTTTGTCATCTCTAGCCATTTTCATCTTTTTAATAAATTAAAATATTTAATTTATAGAAACATAAAAAGTATATTTTATAATTAATAAAAAAATAATAAATATATTTAATTTATGTGATTTCCATTATACTTCCTTTCCTTGTACATCCATTTAGTAAATTAAAATATAAATTTTAAAATATATGTTATAATTAATGTGTTATAATTAGTAAAAAAATCATATATAATCCTAATTTATATTATCTCAATTATTAGAGTAATATATCAATTACAATATTATTTTTAATAAAAAATTAATGTAATTATTTAATTTTAAAAAATAAATAATTAGTATCATTATCAAAGAAGTTTAAATTGTGGAAATGATTTTTTTAAAATATTTTAATGTTGAAAAATAGAAGTATTTTTCTTTTTTCAAAAAAATTAATATGAAACAATTGTGAAATGTTTAAGTTGCAAAAAAATAAATATAGTATAGTGAGACAAGTAAATAGATATTTTTTATGATTTTCAAAAGTTTTAGACTTGAAGTTATAAACCTTTTTCCCAAACCTGTTGTCCTCATTTAGAATTTTGTTTCTTATCCCATCCTATCCCATCAAAGGTCCATATTCCTCATTCCTCACAGATTGAATCCTTACGGATATTCATGAGTTTACTAAAAATCTCAAAAAGAGAAAAAGTTAAAAATACTTTGAAATTCAAAACATAAGTATTCATAATTAATAACAAATACTATTAATGCAACATAATCCAAATTAAAAATAAAAATACATATATAATACAAATCCAATAAAGATAATTAAAAAAAATGTGTGCTAAGATTTTCTTGTTATCATTAATACTATAATTATAATTATTAATTATGATTAATATAATTATCATTAATTATAATAGTTTTTTATTAATTTAATTATAATAGCTTTGTTATCATTAATAATATATATAAAATTTTAATGATATAATATATTCAATTATCATTTTGTTTATATTATTTGTTATTTGTTAAATAATTTTGATTGAAATATTTTGTGTAGTAATTTTGTTGTGTTAATGGAAGAGAGATATAAAGGTATAATTGAAAAAATAATTACTAATTAGAAGGTAAATTATATTCAAAAACTTATTTTAAATGTTAAGATTACAAAAATGGTAGGACAATTTTTTCTATGAATGACACATGAAAAGCTTTCTATGTAATGAGTCTTAAATATTAGTATTATAATATATAGATTATATGATAATTACTCATTATCAATAAAATTATCGTTAATTATATAATATTTTTTTGTGGTAATGTAATTATAATAGCTTTGTTATCATTAATATAACAATAATTCATATAAAATTTTAATTATACAATAATATGTTTAATCATCATTTTATTTATATTATTTGTTATCATTTTCATGTTAAATAATTTTGATTGAAATATTTTGTAAAGTAGTTCTATTGTGTTCATGGAAGAGAGATATCAAGGTATGATTGGAAAAAAAAATTAGTAATTAGAAGTTAAATTAAATTCAAAAACTTACTTGAAATATTAAGATTATGAAAATTGTAGGATATAATTTTCTCTATAAATGACATGTAGAAAACTTTTCATATAATAAGTTTTAAATATTAGTATTATTATATATAGATTATATATTATAGATAAGGATTTTACTAATAAGTCTTGTGAAAAAAAAGTTTTTGTTAATAAGTGTCTTAAACGCATTAGTTAAACAATAAAAAGTGAAAAGTTTTTACCTTTATTTTGTGTTTCTATGTCACGACCCAACTTGGGAACGTAAGGGACATTTGAGGAATTCCATCCCCATATAAACTTTTTGGGTAATGTGTCTCTCTAAATGCATAATTTATCGTAATAGCATACTTAAAATATAATTTTCCTCTAAATCATTATAATTTTCTATAGTTAAAACATAATATTCAAATTCATAAAATTAAGGTATTTAATGCACAAAACTTTGGAAACATCTTACTCATACTCTAAAAATCTCTAACTCTTGAAAACCAAATCATAAATTCATCTCTAGCTCATTACATAAATCTTTAACTATAGTCTATATTTTGAATACATAGAACTCTGAAAACATATAGAGAAATACCAAAATTCTAAAATAACTGTAATATCAAAATACATGCGTGCTCAAATACTGCCGCAAGACCACTAGAGCACTTTAACTCATGTAACTTACTCTAAGCCTTGTAGCAATGTAAAGCTCACGAAGGTTAGCCTCGACTCCTGAGCAGAAGCGAAATGGTATCTGTACCTATAACTGTGAGGAGGAAGGGAGAGGGTGAGTCAACTAGTGAGTGAATTCTCACCCATCACCCACATAGGACAACCAATAATTTAATGCTATATACATGCAACAATCATAAACAATTTGATATTTACATACATAACTATCAGGAAAATGTCTCTAAGTTCATAAATTCATAGAAGAGCATTTCTAAATTCATAATCCATTAAGAAATAATTTTGCATGCATATACATAATGGCTCTAAAATCAATAATTTCTTAAAACATAAATAACAGTACTCTCATAGAGAAATAGGAATATCTGATTATGCATTGCATAACAATATATACATTCACTAGTCATGCATGCCAACCATGACATAACAAATTCTCTAATCTCTAGGATTTCTGAAGGATCCATATTAGACACCTAATTAGGTTTCGTTCTTTTGTGATATTGTTCTCTCAAGACAACTTGGTACCAAGGTTAACAATCAGGTTCAACCGTTAACTCACTCTCTATAGCTACTATCTAGTCTCTAAATCATAAAAACTAATTATTTCTCTAAAACCTGTTATGGGCTTTCTCTGGGTTTAAAACTCGATCATATAATTACTCTACTCTTGAAGTCATAAAATCTTTGTATGTGTGTGTGTATGTAATCGTGATCGTGCTCTAGGTCCTTATAAAAAAAATCATTTAAATATAAAAACTCTTGAAACTTTGAAAGCTCTTAGTCATATAACTTAACAATCTGACTTTAGCATAACTGTCGCTGTTAATGAGATCATGTCAAAGGGATCACCGTTTACATGCATTCCATTTTAAGCTCACAAAATATGTCTGAAAATTATTACGAATCATCCTGAATATATCCCTAAGTATTATAAAACTGAATTTTTAAAATCTTATTTCTCAGGCTAACATCTTTTCATAACTTCATAACTCTAATATCATACTTCGAAACGAAAGGTTCTTAATCATAAAAACTCTAACATTATAATAACATTTTTGTTCATGAAATTAAGTCATACTCTTTAACATTCTTCAAAATATCTTAACTGATACTCTAAAATTATATTTAGAAATCTCAAGTCTTGAAACATAAAGATATCATAAACTCTTAAAACATGTTTGATAACATAGTAACTTGTTAAATCATATATTCTTGCAATAAATGTCTTAGACTTGAGCACATAAAACATTTTTGTAATATATAATATATCAATCATGGCCCCATGATTTTCTAAAATACATTTTCATGCTATTTTCAAAATCATACCCTTTGCTATAGCTTACAAAATCATATTCATATATATATATATATATATATATATATATATATTCATCTCTAAATTCATACTTGATTATCATGCATCAAGCATAATCATAATGGCAAGAAATAAGACTATGAGTTTGAACCCACTCACTTTAGCTAGGAGTATGTGGGCACCACTAACTTGACCTTGAGAGCATAAAATGACACCAACAATTGCCATGAAACAACATAGACTCATAATCAATCTCTAATAATATCTAGATATATAACTCTAAAACAACTCGAGCAACATTGGGAGTACTTCCACTTGACAACAATGGAGAATAACAACAACCCAAACTCAATAACATGGAATGGAAGAAAGAAAGGTGACATAAACTAGCATAGATCTCTTATGAAGCTTGAAGAAAGTAAGATTGAGTAGGGTTGAGATTTGGGAAGGAGGAAGAGAGATTTGGGGGTTAGGGATTCGGAAATGGTGGGTGTGTCCAAGTTGGGGGTTTATATAGGGGTGAGGAGCTCATTAAGTGAAACTTACGTTTCGTACAATTCTGGTATTGAAGGGCAACGCTATAGTGATCGATCGCATACCTACTTGGCAAGAATAGCATTCTTTTCTTTTTGGAAAGCTATAGTGGTCCAAACACTGCTCTTCCTCTAAAGTGACTTTCATGCACCCAGGGCCTCTACAACATGGGTAGTCAAGACACTAAGGCCGTATTAGGTTTGTCTAGGGATATATGTACAAAATATTACATTCTAATACATTGAAGACAATTAAATAAAAGTTTAAATATATTTTTAGTTACTATAAAATATATATTATTTTGATTTTATTCCTTCTAAATGATCTTTTTGTTAGTTTTAAGTCCCTCATTTTACTAATATTATATTTTTTGTCCTATCATGCATTAGTTTGTATGGCTAAATAATAATATTTATAAGGATTAAAAGAAGATTTTGAAGATGTTTATAATAATATAAAAATAAATTTTTCAATATTTATAAGAATTACATTCATATTCTAAATCACTTTTTGGGACCTAAATATAGAGCTCTTTTGGATAAAATTCTGAGACGAAAAAAGTAATTAACTTTTTTCCAAAAAAAAAAATATATTTAGGTGCATGTTTGTTTGTGATTCTCAATAGAAGTAGAAAATAATCAATTTTCCTGTTTTTTCAGAAGCAAATAGTAAGATGCTACTAGTAGAAGCGGAAACAATATAAAAGAAGAACATTATTAGTTATTTTCTGAAATTCATTGAATTATAAATCTATCTTCATAAATATTAAAAGACAAAAAATAATCTTCTATTAAATAACTCTCATCATTTGTCCTATTTAAATTATAAATCATATCTTTAATTATAATTTTACCCAAAAAAAATACTTATATATCTATTCCATCTAAACAAATTAACAATTTCATCCAAACATATACAAAATTTTTGTTTCTTGGTTCTGCTTCTACTTTTACTTTTGAAGGAATACTTCTTCAGAATTTTAACCAAACAAGCTTTAGAGTAAGGACTAAAAGTATAATGTTAGAAAAAAGACGACTAAAGACCAAAACAAGATTTTATAGGAACTAAAATTAAAGTAACATATATTTTCTGGACTAAAAACATATTTAAATCCAGAAAAAAATTATTGATTTCTTAACTGCTATTCTTACCACACTAATTAGCAAAGATAATTTATTTCTGAGTTGCTGGGACGGTATTCATTTCTGTGTTATATTGGGAATTTGGGATAAATTGTTCCTTTTCAAGATTGGGAAGTATTGATATGAAATCAGTTGATGCCAAAATAAATCATTTGATTTTGACCTTCCCCACCATACAGTGAAATAAAATAATGTTAAAGAGCTTCCATATTGATCTTACAATTACAAGCATCAGAATTCTAAATATAAAAGTAATATTAAAAATTATGCCATTTTGCAATGAACATTTGAAAATAAAATAAAATTATATTATATATATATATATATATATATAAACTTCATTTTGACTCCAAAATATTAAATTCCATTTCGGCTTCCAAATATTGAGACGTACAGGCACATTTGTTTCAGATTATGAAAAAATGATTATAAATCCTAAATTTTATATATAATTAGAAGCTGAAAACTGAATTTTTTTTTTAGAAACTATTAATTTTAGCTTCTACAAAAAACTGAAAACTGATTTTTTTTTATTTCAATTATTTTTAAAAAATTATCTAAATATTAAAAAAATGATTTTTAAATTAAAAAATAATTATTAATCAAAATAATCATAACAAACCATCATATGTTCCGGTGGTGGTGATAACCCCATGTTTATGGGTTTTTATTTTTCTTTTTTTCCATAGACAGAGAATGACATTGTTTTAAAAACCGGTTCGAGGGCCGGTTTTAGGCGTAAACGTAAACCATAGTGAAAGGGAACAAGCCACTGCCCGTATTGATTCTATCAAAAGGGTCCAACCCGGTTCACTCCTGGGTTTCGGATCAAAGGATGACTACCGTGAAGGAGAAGGGACAGAGTTCAAGTTTTTTTTTTTTTTTTTTTTTTTCCCTTTTTTGCTTTTTTTGCTTTGTTTTTGCTAAATAATGTTTTTTCTTAAACCTTTAAAAAAATTCTAATATGACATATATAAAAAAATACAATAACTTTATTTATATTGTCATGAATTGTGAGTTTGTGATGTAAAACTTTGTGTGTTTGCTTGTGTAATTATGTTTTAAACTTGTCAATTGTGATTCATGATTGTGAAGTGTGAACAATTAGGAATTTATGTTATTTATTTATGTTTTTGTATTTGGACTTTAAAGGGTATCAACTGATTAATTAGTTATCATTTTATTATATTTAATTTAAATTTTTATATATTTTTAATATTTTTTGTATAAATTTGGTTTTAATTTGGCAGATACCATTAAACCAGTGCCAAGGATTGATACCTTAACCGAAGAATTATGGTCAGAGTTTGAACTATGGAGAATGACTCAAAAAAAGCCCACAAAGCATGGAAGAGCAATACAAGGGCATACCACCACAGAACCACGACCAAAAAAAGAAAGAAAACACGACAAGACAAAAGAAGTAATCCCCCAACCAAAAAAAAAAAAGAAGTAATCCATCATCACAGTAAATAAAAATCAACATTCTCCAAAAGAATCTCAGATGAAAAAATACGATCATTGAGGATAGATTCCGTCCACTGTGAACTCCTGTTTTCAAGGCAGCTGTAATGCTAATTTGGTTTCAACTCTATAATTATTGACACCTTCTCTAAAACTGAACTCGATAATTCATTTTCACCAATCAACCACAGAGATAATGCCATTTTTATACCCTAAAGTTCTCATCTGCTTCCAAATCATTCAGAACCAGATCCACGATGAACAATAGCCACAAAACAAAAACCCCTTGTGAAAAATAAAAATATCCCCAAAGACAACATAAATCCGAGCCGAAGGACAAAGAGGTGAGCAAAAGTATCATCAGGGCATTCATCCTCCAGGAGATCTGTGTAGAAACTCCTTTTGTCTTTTTTCAAACGAAAGTGGTTAAGAGCACTCAAAGATCAAACCCGAATGGGCTTTTAGGTAGTCAGATGGAAAAGATTTCTCATATGAATAATACTATAAAACAATAAAATTCCACAATAATACCAGATATTTATCACCATTAGATATGATGAGTGGGTTGGATGAGTGGGGGCACTCACCACATAATAATGATAAGGTATATAATTAATTTATTGTGTAATTTTATTATTAATAACATACTCTTCTCATATATATATATATATATATATATATATATTACTCTTACTATTTGGATCCAAGCTATGCGAGTTGAGGGTAGGCAAGAAGATCGCATAGCCTAGCAGTTCACACGGATTATAAGTCTCTCAATCTCAAGTTCTTTAAGAACAAAGAGGTTTATATTCATATAAATGGATAGGTTGATAGACTTGGTAGTCTGGTAATCCAAATGGATCATACATGATATTATAAAAATAAGTATAAAAACTATATTTAGTTAAAAAAGGGACCATTGACAATTTAAATTTGAAATTAAAATAAAAGTAAGTCAACTTAAGTAATGTATTATAACATGTATTCTCAAGCAATTGTTTACATGTATAATTATTCATCATTGAAGGTCTCCTGATTATTACGTCATTCACTATTGTGATAACAAAGAGCACAGTATGGTTCATCTGCGTTGTCAATTGCCATGTTACTGGATTCTTTCCCATTTTCCTTTCAATATAGTGCAAGGAGAAATGGAAAATAATAGGGTAAATTACACTTACCTCTTCTGAGATTTATGGAAATGCGCACGAGTTTATTTGTCCACCTGATACTTACACACTCTTCTTTATCAAATTTTAAATATTTATATTAGGTTTCACTTTGATTTCAGAACATGTTAATAAACTTAAGAATGACATTTTTATAATATTAACTATTTTTAATTAATAAAATTATAAAAATAAATGTACCCATTATGTTAAGTTTAGGGTATTTTATAATTTTATTAATTAAAAACAAGTTAATAGCATAAAATGTCATTCTAGTTCATTTGTCAAGTGTTATTGAATGAAATGAAACTTGTAATATAAATACTTAAAATTTAACAAGCAAGGGGGTGGTAGGTGGGGAATAAATAGGTATGAGTTCCCATTTCCACAAATCTCAAGGGAGGTAAGTGTAATTGTTGGGTTTGGCTCCTTCCTATGTAAAAAAGCTCAAAACCGAGCTAGCCCACTTGCATCACTTCCACAAAGAGGCCTTTGCTAGGGTTGTGAGGTGTGATCATTTTTGAGAGAGAGCAGCCACAAAATAGAGAGAGAGAGAACTCGATTTTCATTTCCTTTCATTTTTCTTGTTCCAACTTCTAGATCGGAGTTTGTGAACTCATCAATCGTTGGATCGGGCTTAAATTTAGCAGAAGACTCCTAATAGTGGTTCTTCATTCTGAAGTCTGAATTGAGAAGTGGTCTGGAGTGTGATATTAAGCTTGAATTGAGGTTCTATTTTTGTTGGAGAATGAGTTTCTGCCTGCAACATATCTCTGTAATTTGAGGTTTATGAAGTTGTTCACGTTGGATTGGGCTGAAAATTTTAGCAGGTTCTTGGTGTCTTGATCTTCATTCTAACGGTCAGATGATTGATAAAAGCTCTAGTGCGAATATTGAGCTCCAAGGTTCAGTTTTGGTTTGGAGAATCAGTTTCTATTGTAGCAGTCATCATAGATCGGCATTTATGAAGTCGTTCACCGTTGGATCGGGCTAAACTTGAAAAATAGGTTCTGGACATCTGGTTCTTCATTCTGAACGGTTGGATCGTTGAGAAGTGGTCCGAGTGAGGTATTGGTTTCAGAGGAGCTCCAAGTTTTGGGGTATTTCATAATTCCTTAGTCTCAAATTTTGAGTATTGGTGTTTTGTTGACTTGCTTATTGTTAGCACAATTTGTGCACATATTTGAGACTCTTGTACCTGGTTTGATTATAGTGGAACTATTTCTTTGGTCTTGGACGACCCGTGGTTTTGTCTCTCACATTGAGGGAGTTTTTCCACGTTAAAAATCTTGGTGCATTGTCCCTATTGTTCTGGTTTTGATTGTGTATTGATTGCTCGATTATTTTGGTTGGTATAGTTGCTCCTCTTGTTCTTGCAAGTAGGGAATTGTGTGTTTTATTTCCCAATATTTGGCATAAGAGCTCGTTCTTGGGCATTATTGATTATAACTTGCTTGAATGATGGAGGCAAATACTAGTCGAATGGTGAGCTTGAATGGTACCAATTATCATATATGGAAAGACAAGATGAAAGATTTGTTGTTTGTTAAAAATCTGCATATGCCTGTGTTTGCTACACAAAAACCAAATTCAAAAACTGAAGAAGAATGGGAATTTGAGCATCAACAAGTTTGTGGTTTTATTCGGCAATGGGTAGATGATAATGTTTACAATCACATTGCTAATGAGACTCATGCTAGAACTATGTGGAAAAGATTGAATCCTTGTATGCTTCCAAGTCTGGGAACAATAAGTTGTATTTGTTGAATATGTTGATGAATCTAAGATACAAGGAAATGTCTTATATCTGATCACTTAAATGAGTTTCAAGGAGTTTTGATCAATTGTCAGGCATGGGAATCAAGTTTGAAGATGAGGTTCAAGGACTTTGGTTGTTAAATACTCTCCGGATTCTTGGGAGACATTTCGCATCTCTCTTACTAATTCTGCTCCTAATGGTGTGGTAACCATGCAACTTGTCAAAGGTGGTGTCTTGAATGAAGAAGTGAGAAGGAAGACTCAAGGTTCTTCATCTCACTCAGAGATGTTGGTGACAGAAAATAGGGGAGAAGTCAGAACAAAGGCCCAAATGGTAGAGGTAAAAGCAGAAGCAAGTCCAGATCAAGGTACAAAAATATTGAATGTCATTACTGTCATAAAACAGGCACATCCAAAAGTATTGCTTTCTTTGGACAAAGGAGAACAAAGGTAAGCAAGAGAAGAAAGAAAACAATAATGATCGTGTGTCTACTGTGACATCAGATGATCTTCTCATTATAAGGTATGGGAATATGATTAATATAGTATCTGATGAATCTGACTGGTTAATTGCAGTGGCGCCTCAATACATGTCACGCCAAGGAAGAAGTTCTTCACATCTTACACTTCAGGTGACTATGGAGTGTTAAAGATAGGCAATGATGGCTTGGCCAAGGTGATTGGTGTAGGTAATGTTTGTTTAGAAACTAATGTTGGAATGAAGTTAATGTTGAAGGATGTTAAACATACTCCAGATCTCCGCTTGAATTTGGTTTCCGTTAGAAAGCTTGATGATGAAGGTTATGTTAGTACTTTTGGCAGTGGTCAATGGAAGCTTACTAAAGACAATTTGGTAGTGGCTCGAGGAAAGAAGACCTCAAGTTTGTATGTGATGAAATCTACAATTTCAAAAGGCAGTGTGAATGCAATTGAAAGCAAAGAAGCTTCAGACTTATGGCATAGAAGGCTTGGTCATATCAGTGAAAAGGGACTAAATTATTTGGCTAAAAAGGATGTATTTTCTGGTTTGAAGAATGCAGAGTTGGAGAAATGTTCTCATTGTATGGCTGGAAAACAGAGAAGATTATCCTTCAAGAAGCATCCTCCTTCAAGGAAATCAGATTTCTTGGAGTTGGTGCACTCTGATGTTTGTGGTCCATTGAAGGAAAAGTCATTTGGTGGTGCTCTTTACTTTGTGACATTCATTGATGACCATTCAAGGAAGCTTTGCGCTTATGCTTTGAAGACTAAAAACCAAGTCTTGGAGAAGTTCAAAGAATTCCAAGTTTTGGTTGAGAGGCAACAGGTAAGAAGCTTAAATGCATTCGATCCTGATAATGGTGGTGAATATTGTGGACCATTTGATGAGTATTGTAAACGCAAGGTATTAGGCATGAAAAAACACCTCCCAAAACACCTCAGCTAAATGGTTTGGCGAGAGGATGAATAGGATGTTAATTGAAAGAGTTAGGTGTATGCTTACTGAAGCCAAGCTACCTAAGTGTTTTTGGGGAGAAGCATTGCTCAGCGGTGCATGTGATTAATCTGAGTCCTGAATTGCTTTGGATAGTAATGTTTCAGATAATATGTGGTTTGGCAAGAATGTCTCTTATGATCACTTGAGAGTTTCGGATGCAAAGCATTTGTTCATGTTCCAAAAGATGAGAGATCTAAGTTGGATGTGAAGACAAAGCAATGCATCTTTGTTGGGTATGGTCAGGATGAGCTTGGCTATAGGCTTTATGACCCAATTTCTAAAAAGCTTGTGAGAAGCCGTGATGTGGTGTTTGTAGAAGACCAAACCATTGAAGATATTGAGAAAGTGGAGAAACTAAATCCCAGCATAGTAGTGACTTGATCGATGTAGATCCAGTTCAACCACCACATGCAGAAGAACTAGCAGAGAATCAAGCCCAGGATCATATGCAAGAAGATGTTCCTGATGACCGCAGATGGAGACCATTTAGATGGTCAAACTGATGATGTTGATGATCAACATGCAATACCTAAGATCCGCCTTGCACTAGGAGGTCTACTAGAAAGGTACAACCTTCAACAAAGTATCCTTCTGATGAGTATGTGACCTTGACTGATGGGGAGAACCTGAATGTTATGAGGAGGCTATGGATAGTGACCAAAAGCAAAAATAGATTGATGTTATGCAAGATGAAATGCAGTCCTTGTATGATAATCAGACATTTGAGCTTGTCAAATTGCCTAAGGGCAAGAGAGCTTTGCAAAACAGGTGGATATATAGACTGAAACATGAAGGAAATTCCTCTTCCCCAAGGTATAAAGCTAGATTAGTGGTTAAAGGCTTTAGGAGAAAGAGGGATTGATTACGATGAGATTTTCGTTCTGAAGATGTCCTCTATCAGGACCGTTTTAAGTTTGGCCGTGAGTCTTGATTTAGAGATAGAGCAAATGGATGTAAAACTGCTTTCCTCCATGGTGATCTTGAGGAGGAAATCTACATGGAGCAGCCTGAAGGTTTTAAGACAAAAGGGAAAGAAGATTATGTGTGCAAACTCAAGAAGATCTTATATGGCTTAAAGCAAGCTCAGAGACAATGGTATAAGAAGTTTGAGTCTCTAATGGGAGAGCAAGGCTACAAGAAGACTACTTCAGATCATTGTGTTTTTATTAAACAGTTTGCTAGTAATGATTTTATTATCCTTTTGTTATATGTTGATGACATGCTTATTATTGGTCAAGATGCTTCCAGAATTGATAGGTTGAAGAAGCAATTGGGGATGTCATTTGCAATGAAAGATCTCGGACCAGCAAAGCAGATTCTTGGTATAAGAATCATCCGAGATAGGAAGGAGAAGAAACTTTGGTTGTCACAAGAGAAATACATTGAAACGTGCTTGCAAAGGTTTCAAATGGAGAAAACTAAGGCGTCAGCACTCCTCTTGCTACACACTTCAAATTGAGTTGCAAGCAAAGTCCATCAAATGAAGAAGAGAAGAAAGACATGGAGAGAGTTCCATATGCTTCAGCCGTTGGTAGTTTGATGTATGCTATGGTATGCACTAGACAGACTTAGCTCATGCTGTTGGTAGTGTTAGCCGTTTTCTTTCAAACCCAGGAAGAGAGCATTGGAATGCGTGAAGTGGATTATGAAATATCTTCGTGGTACTTCTAGCTTGAAATTATGCTTTGGAAATGAAAAGCCTTTTCTAGTTGGTTACACTGACTAGATATGGCAGGTGATGTTGACTCAGAAGGTCTACTTCAGGTTATTTGATTACTTTTGGAGGTGGAGCTGGAGCTTGGCAATCTAAGTTACAAAAGTGTGTTGCTTTATCCACTACAGAGGCTGAGTTCATTGCCATTACCGAAGCGTGCAAGGAGATGTTTTGGATGAAGAAGTTCTTACAAGAACTTGGGTTTACTCAAGAGAGGTATGTGTTATTTTGTGATAGTCAAAGTGCTATACATCTCAAAATTCAACTTTTCATTCAAGATCCAAACATATTGATGTAAGGTATCATTGGATACGTGATGTTTTGAATGCTAAGTTGTTGGAACTTTAAAAGGTTCACACTGATGAGAATGGTTCAGACATGATGACAAAATCTTTACCAAGATGGAAGTTTGAAGTTTGTTGTTTAATCGCCGGTTTGGTGGTTACCTCCACATAGTCGTGAGGGGGAGATTTGTTGGGTTTGGGCTCCCTCCTATGTGTAAAAAAAAGCTCAAAACCGAGCTAGCCCACTTTGCATCACTTCCACAACAGAGAGGGCTCTGCTAGGGTTATGAGGGTGTGATCACTTTTGAGAGAGAGCAGCCACAAAATAGAGAGAAGAGAGAAACTCGATTTTCATTTCCTTTCATTTTTCTTGTTCGACCAGCTTCCGTAGATCGGAGTTTGTGTACTCATCAACCGTCGGATTGGGCTTAAATTTAAGCAGAAGACTCCTAATAGGTGGTTCTTCATTATGAACGGTCGGATCGTAGAGAAGTGGTCTGGAGTGTGAGATATTAAGCTCGAACTGAGGTTCTGTTTTGTCTGCAGAATCAGTTTTTCTGCTGCAACCTATCTCTGTAATTTGAGGTTTGTGAAGCTGTTCACCGTTGGATCGGGCTGAAAATTTTACAGCAGGTTCTTGGTGTCTTGATCTTCATTCTGAACGGTTGGATCGTTGATAAAAGCTCTGGAGTGCAAGATATTCAGCTCGTACGGAGGTTCAGTTTTGGTTTGGAGAATCAGTTTTCTACTGTAAGCAGTCATTATAGATCGGCATTTATGAACTCGTTCACCGTTGGATCGGGCTAAAACTTGGATAGTAGGTTCTGGACATCTGGTTCTTCATTCTGAACGGTTGGATCGTTGAGAAATGGTCTGGAGAGTGAGGTATTGATTTACCCAAAATAATAAGATTGCAACCTCCACAATAAACAACGAAAGTTATTAGTGCTGCTAGATCCCTAATGGACTCAGTTAATCTTTGCCTTGGAACCCACGGTCTGTTTAGTTTCGAAAAGTGCTCTTAGTTTTCATTTTTGTTTTTACTCAGTTTTTTATTTTTTAAGTTCTGTAAAGAAAACAATTTTGTCAACATAAAATTTTTTGTATGTATTTATACATTTTAATTATTTCTTAATCAAAATCTTAAAACACGTGATTGAAGAGAGTAAAAAGAATAATCACATCTGCCAAAGTATTCATTCAAGTTCAACACATGAGAGATTATATATGACTTCCGTAATACTAGTACTGTTCAGAAAAATTATTCATCAGCGTGGATTAATTAACGATTATAGTGTATCACACTGGTTTATTAATTAATCAAATTGACAGACGATTCCATATATTTCTGGGATAATTATTTGAGCAAATCATCAAGGGCCCTCACAAAAATATTTAAATGAAAAAGAAAACTTAAAAAATCTGAAACATAAAAATAAGTACTAATAAATTCTTTTATTCTTTAAAGGTATGTGTGCCGGACATACATTTATTAAATAACAATATTATTTCAACATCAATATTTCTCAAATATCATATCCTATTTATAAATTACATAAGTTCCACCATTTATATTTTCTCTTAATTTATTCTTTTTTCACCACTCCTCTTATAGCATTTGAATATCTACACGTATGTGGGTGTTAGCTCAACATTACCCTTTGTTAAAACCCTCAAACAAAGACTCTTGCAGAATTAAGAAAGAAAGCTGTGGCACCTAAACATTTTCTCCGGAGACACACGCACGTACGGAACAAGAGCACGAAGTGACAAGCTCAAATGTGAAACAGACATAATTAATAACTAGTGCATTATTATTCTCAATATCATTCATCAAAAGGCATCATCCTCGTGATCCATAAGCTTCCACGAGCCATCAGATTGTTGAACCATACCCTTATTCTTCTCAGTCCACCATGACGCAGGTATAAGGTACTCTTCTTTCAGACTATCAATAGTCTTATTCACCAGCGCAATGTCACGCTTAACCACAAGATCGAACCCTCCTTTGCTCCCTTGCGTTCCTGCCACTCCATGCAAGTAACCCTCCAAGTTATGCCAGGATGCAGGATTCCCAGGAGCCTTCAAATACTTAGATTTCCTTTCGTCAATCTTCAGCTCCTCACCCACATCCGAATATATCCCAATAAGGGGATAGTTTGGAACAATGTCCAACTCATTTCGAACGCGCAAGGTTCTAAGGTCTTTGCAATTAGAGAAGGCCTTTTGGAAGCTGGCGTCACCAACTCTTGGGCTGGCATATACAAAGGCCGTGACTGGACAAGGCTTGAGGGACGAGCCACTTGGCTTGTTGTAGCCATTGAAAGCAATGTCCGTGGCATTGAGGGTTGCAAGTGAAGCACCTAAACTGTGCCCGGTTACAGTTATGCTTATTTCTTCGTTCTTGTATAGGTCCACCAGCCTTCTCACCTCACTTAGGACCTGCACATGCACGCATGTGAAATTATCAACATCAAGAAAACAGTGCTGCAATCTCGTTAATTTCAAGACGGATTATTGATGTGTCAATGGTCAACCGTCAACCTACTACTATTGTCCGATTCGCCAATTAGCTAGTCCTTCGGTACAGAGAAATTCTTAGGTTTGTAGTAAAAGAACAGTTTTACTGCGGTCACACGAGGGTGTTAAAACTTCCGCTTATTTGCATTACTGAATATTCCAAAATATCAAAAAGAAAAACCGAATATTCCAACTAGACAACTATTAAGCAACTGAAAAAAAAATAACTAAAATTCATGACAGAAATTACAAATAGTTTATTTGATGAAATAAATTTATATGACTAACTAGTTTATTTAATAATAAATAAACATATAATATCCTTATAGAAATTAAATTTTGCAAAAATTCTCTCCCTTTAATATTTTTCTTTAACACAAGCAGAGGTTTCTATTTTTCAAGTACCATCAAGTAATTAATTTCTTCAAAGAATCCACCATAAAAAAAATAAAAAAAATATTATTTATATTCATAATATATATAAGTGAAATATTATGATAACACACTCTTATTTATTATTGGATAAAATATATACCACTTAATTTGAATCTTAGATCATCTAATATAGATTCAAGTGTTCCGGGTACAAATAATAATACTACTCAAAACAAACGGGGACCCATCATAATAAACATATTTTACAACATATTTTACCTGGTTTCTGGCACTGGTTTTATTGTAAGGAGAACGAGGGTCCACAGAAGTGTAAATGGAGTACCAGCCCTGGTGAATTTTAGTGTCACTCTTGTCACCAAACACTTTTGGCGCAGGAACCAGGGCGAACTCAAGATCATCAACCCACTCCAAGGCCTGGATGGTTCCCCTCCACGCAACCACAATGTCCCTTCTCCCCAACGCCGCTTTCCCTTCATCCGTGGCCACAGCAACATACCCTATCCAATTCGATTCCTTGCTCCAAGCCTCCCTCGACAATGACTTTATTATAAACGCTTCAGGGACTTGAAGCTCCGAGGTCGCATAAAAGAACTTTGTCACCGAATACTTGAAGGGGTTTGCATTCACCAGAGCAACTTTGGAGAAGAAATCCTTCTTTCCGTATTTGCTGCTCCCAGCATACTTCGATGCTTTCTCTGAGTTGAAAGCATCGTATGTGGCCTGTGCCATTTCACCGTAGTGTATGAGGTAACGGCGCAGATCAAGGTCGAGCGGGTCTAGAATGCCCTTCCAGTGATCTTGGCCACTCAATTGTCGCCATTTCTTAGCTATGCTGTCCTCCATGATCTTCTTGTTGTTCCTGTTCTTGTTCTTCTTACTTACGAATACCTCTGCTACTACATGTTTTATAGATGGACACAGGCAGGACTCGGTCTTCATTTTCGGTATCCCTAATCAAATGAATGACGACTTCACCTTCCTGTGTGTTGCTTGGAAATATAAACCGCTATTCTTTCGTTAGGTTCATTTTGTTCCTTTGTTCTGACCAACCATATATATCATATAATATAAATATACAAATAACTGTAGTATATAATAAGGTTGCAGATACAAGTGACTCCGCATATTAGTAATAGGTTTTTGCATGTTTCAATGAGTTTTTCAATGAGTTAAGAAGTCAATCACATTCTCATATCAATTCTCTAATATTTTATTTTAAAAAAATTAATTAGGTTGAAAATGATATATTTAAATCCAAAATAAATTTCCTCTCTCTAAACTAAATTACTCGCAACTTACTAAACTTACAATAATTTCTCTCATAATGATCAACTTTTAATCTATTCTTATTAAATTGTTGAGATAAGGTACAATTGAAGAGGCGAAAATCGAAGAAGGAAGGCAAAGTTAGTTTTGATTAAATACTTTCCCGTCAGATGATGCTGACCTTTCGTGCGTATAATTAATTGAAGGGTTTTATCTTAGAAGCGCCGATCATGCAGCCAAGTCACTCTTAAATTATTAATGTGACAAAAGGCCATGATGTGGCTATATAAATAAATTAACTTAATTATAGTTAGTTTCTAGATAGTATGTACGCGTACTTCCTCTTAATTACTTCTAAAGTCACATATTAATTCTTTCCCCACAAACCATGGCATAATTATCATTTTCCTAGAAATACTATTCTTTTAAGTAACATCATATATCGTGCGCCTTATCCACTTGCGTACTTATTGAATATTGAAGACTTGCAAGGCTCATTCTATAAAATTATATTGGTGGTATTGCAGAAAAAGAAAATTATAGGGTAACATTCAGTTAGGCATAACATCCCACTCAAAAATAGAAATATCCTAAGTTTCATTTCGAAATTTTAATGCGGCAAGCAAAAGTGCCACCCCGATCAAGGGGATGAATGTTCGTGGAGAAATAGCTGTGAAGTCAGGTTAGGTACATTATGTGTGCCACCCCTATAGCTTGCCTTGTCTTCAAAGACCATTCCTCTTTTACTACACAGTACAATTGCCCCGATCTCACACAGTTGTGCTTGTAATCCAATAACAATTAAACACATCAAATTAAATATAAAAAAAATTAATTTTACTCTTCCAGCTAGTTTGGTCAATTTTAAGGATCTTTGCTCTCTAATTATTTGGAGTAATTATTATGCCATTCTGCAACGTAAATCAGGCGCAATACAATGAAAATTGAAAACAATAAAATAAACTAAAAAAGAAAACAACTAACAAAAATTATACCAAAAGAAAATAAATAAAACGACAAAACAACCAAAATACTTCTTCTCTGACACAACGAAAATAAAGCGATGAGTCGTGCTCATTACTCTAGCCAGAAATTAAACCTTTTGGGAGAAGTTTGATAGAAAAAACTAAGGAAAGTAGTTATATTGATTTGACCAATGAAATAACCAAAAACAATATGAATGGATAATTCAATTGTATATACGTTTCTGGAAACAAAATTAAATATAGTAACAAGTAGCCACATACCTTGGAAATTATAAATATAAATTGATCATGTCTGTAGTTGATGTGGAAAGCCTTAAACATTTATTATTATGGCTTAAGATTATAGTCTTTCCTATTCTTGCAAACTTTTATGTCAGAAGTAGATTCTTAACCTTCAAGTTACAAACACGATACAAACGCAGATATATAGTATAGTATATTGTTGAGATGCTTGCAAGTTGAAGAAGACAGGTATTTGCAACTCATTGGTTAGATACTTTGCGGTGACTTGCCAAAACAAAATAGAAAAAGGAAGGTAAAGTCATGAAAAAGAAAGGGACTGTCCCCGGGCTCCAACTTCATACCTGTAAGAGACGTTAGGAACCCAGCTACATGTTTTACCTCTTACCACAAATTTGATCTTGGAATATATTCTTGTTCTCACCGATTCTCTCTCCAAAATGTTTTAGTTTTTTTATTTCTCCGGATGCATTCAATAAAAATGCACATAAGTTCATTAGTTAAAAAGCTAAATTACTTTAATTAACACTATATTATAAATAATAACTAAGTATACATCATATCTAATTAATTTGAATTATTTAGGTTTAATTAATCTACATTTCACTGTAATTTCACTAAATTTTCAATTAATCCAACACATATGTAAGATTGGATGGGATTACATGACCTTAAATTAATCAACTCAATATTTAACAAAGACAAACTAATAACATCGACTAAAACTATATAATTTTAGAAATGTTTGAATCAAAATCAATTTTCTTTCTTTTTTTAGGAACCAAATTAAAATAATTTTTTAAAAAAACAAAAATTATATTTAAGTCTATTTAGATATTACTCCTTTAGAATTTTTATTTTAAATTTCTCTATCAAATCAAAATTTATTGATTTTATTTTATTAATATTAATAATTCAATCATGTTAATTACTATACTCTTACCTATATTGAGTCTATCAAAGCAAATGTATCATTTTTTTAATTAAAAATTAATTACTTTTTTCTGTTAGTATGGTAATTTTATTCAGATATTTTCAAATGTGAGAATATATCATTGTTTTTTTTTTTCCAAATGTTAATTGGTCTATCCATCTATTGATAATTAATTACTGCAGAATTGTTTCAAATAAATATTTAGGATTTTGTTTCAAATATATCATTTTTTAGGATTTTGTCAATACATATTTAATATTTGTTTCAAATAATTAAAATAAATAAAAATGATGTTTTTCTAATTAAATAACAAAATATGTTTCATTACCAAAAAAAAAAAAGACGTTTTTCTAATATGTGTTTTAAATGTGTACTTCAATAACAATTTATTTTATGGTTAAATTAATGTTTTGGTCTCTATAATCTCACTCAAATTTTAATTTGGTCCCAATAATTTTTTTAAAAAAATTGATCCTCACACTTACAAACATTTTAAAATCAGTCCCTACTATTAGAATATGTTATAACACCATTATTTAAGTAGATGATGTGACCAACAGTTAATGAAGTGTCAAATAAACTCGAAATTTAGTTGTTAATTTACTTAACTACTACTTTATATTAAAGTCGACGCCGTGTTTGCTTGTATATATCTCCAAAATCCCTGCGTCTCCCATTAAAGAAGTCTCGGACCAGAGGAAAAAGAAGAAGACCCGTGGCTTTTACTTTTGGCTTGGTCAGGTCTTATTCACAATGAAAAAGGAACCACCCATTTTTTTATCAAGGAGTCACCTGTTCAAGGGGTTTTTTTTATCAAGGAACCACCCATTTTTTTAACAAGCTTTGTGTTAATACTTTCGTTTCCTTTTTTTTAAAAAAAAGAAAATTCTGGATATAGACGAATATCTATCCCACCCACAACTTCTGAGACTGTAAAGATGAGCCAAAACGGAATCCATGGGGTCCCTCTTCATGAAGCTTCTGCTACTCAGCACTAGATAGTTCCGTGTAGTTCCATGTTCTTCTACTTTTGAATTTTTTGCATTTACAGTGGTTAGGATATTTATGTGACACAAAAAACAAATGTTACTACCCAACCATTGGGAATCGAACAATGACAAGCTGGTTCAAGTGAATTGTAATTCAGGAATCGATGAGAAGGTGAAAAATAGGGGTTTGAGGTTTGAGTGCAACGGGAAAAGGAAGAGGCTTTTCTTATAGAAAATAGGTTTTTCCACGTGTTTGTTGTTTTGTGCCTCTTGGTCAAAGTGAATAATCCAAGTCAGCATAGATCTTAGGCCACATGACAAAATATTTGACACATCATCAACCATTAGCCATGGCATCTAATCAACTAACGGTGTTATAATTACGTTAACTAGGGGAACTGATTTTAAATTTTTTAAAAGTGTAAGGATCAATTTAAAAAGAAAAAAACTATAGGGACCAAAGTATTAATTTAACATTTTATTTTTAGATAAATAAAGTCTCATATTTCATCAGACAATATTATTCCTCAATAATCATGGGAAAAAAAGAGAGTTCTAGAGTAAGAGGTGAGCAACAAACACACAAGGTGCTAGAAATAAGCGAGGCAGCTTAGAATTCAAGCATCTTGATTCGTACCCAGGGACCAGAGTTGACATATATCTGCAATGTTATAATTTTGGAAATAATATATTAATATATCTTTATGGTCGTGTATATTAATAATGTTTTTCGTTTTGTCAACATATCGTTTTTATTTTTTTGGTCATGTTGATAATGTTAAGCACCACCCGGCTGATCAAAGTAGGATAAAAACAGACCAAAAGCAAATCTTTGCCGTGAGTGGGCCTGACTCTCTTGGTTTTTGGTTTAGGCCATTTAGACAATGTAACTTTTAGATGAAAAACAAAAAATCTGTTTTTGCTGCTGGAGACTGAAGAATTATTGTCCGTGATGATCAGACCAAAAACAATTGTCCGTGATGAACTGATGATTAACTCGCTTGGATGAGGCCGAACTTCACCTTCCACAGATCCACTTCCATAAGATACAGGCTGGTGAAAGTTTTGAACTATGATATCTTTTTGGTGGATGTTATGATGAAATCATATATTTAGGTTAATCATGAATTCATCAAATCATTCAATAAAAATAATAATCATCAACAAGTAATAATAAGAGACTCATGATGACAGTTCACCTATAATTAGCATGTCTTTTTGGTATTTTGGTCTGAAAACTTTTCTCTAAAGATATTACGCTCTGTTCAATTCAATCGGCTAGTAACCAAAATATGGTCAATGGGCTTGATCAAGGCATATAAAAGCTGTGTGAGCCCCCCATTCTGTAGTAGTTCCAGTGACCTCTTTTTCATGTGTGTTTACTTTTTTTCTTTTCCTTTTTCTGCGTTTGTTTTTTTATTGTCCCACATTCTCATTGAGCAATGGTTTATGTGATTTTTCGGTTTAATGTGTCTCTTGTGATGGCAGTTGTGCTCGGATTGTGAGATAAAAGCAATGATATGTTTTGCTAACATTTTGTGTTCTCACTATTGCCAATGTTCAGTGTCTGTTCAGTGTCCAGAGGACTGCATTGGAGCAGTTAATAAATCAACAATGTTATCCGATGATGGATGGTTTAGGGCTTTGTTTCTCCTTTTGCTGCATCTCTGTGTTTATCACACTTTGTTGGTTGTGGGTTCATCACACACCATCCATGTGATTGTGCTAGATGGATGAAGGAGTGGCATGTGCTAAATCTATGTTCATACGTATAATGTTTTAAGATTTTCATGGAAGAACAAGCTTGTGCCAAAAAATGTTTTAATTTAAGAAAAAGAAAGACTAGCCACAAAAAAAACTCAGAGAGTTTTTGCAGAGCAACTTATCTAGGTTTTCTTTGAAATTTAGATTGTTGTTGTAAAGAAAGTTTATTCTAAAAATAAATTATAGATTTGTCAAGTTATTAGTGTACGGAAGTTTAGGTTACTTTTTTTTTGGTTAATGTGTGGATAGGGTTGTAGAAGGCTTTGTTTGCCTAGTCATCTAGGAAATGGTTTGCCCAACAAAGGGTTCTTGTGTCTTGATTTTTTCTTTCTCCCCTGGTATAGTTGGTTGCGGGCTTTTGGCCTATTTAATAAATATCTCTTTCGACAAAAAAAGACAAAACTTTGTGAGCCTGTTTTACAAGAGTAAATGGTGTTAGATTTAGAGGTGATATTTGATGAGCTCTTTGACCAAAAAAAAAATTGACGAGCTCACTAGTTGACATGTGTGTGTCTTAGCTTCCTGAATACTAGAAGGAATATAATTTATCCAATCTAAATATACAATGTAAGATTAATCATAGGCGAATTCTATGAGCTATTACTGCATAGCAAATGAAACTGTGTCCATCTTCTCCTAATGGATTGAAGATATCATAAAGATATCATATGAAAATTGTTTAGGTTATCAATGTTCTTATATCATTTAACATGTTATAGTTTTGTTTGGTAATTGGACCTTACCAATTGTGAATATTCTTAAAGTTGTAATGTTTTATCCTAGGGATAGTTGGTCAAGTAAATGAATGATATCCAATTTCTCTCAGCAAAAAAATTATATAAACTACATGGCATGGCAGAAGAGACAATGGCTTAGTGGCAAAAAATGCATCAGAAACTCTCTCTTACGAGTTAAAATTGGCTACCGTTTGTCTATGATTGGTCGCTCACCTCATAAACAAAAAAAAAAATTCCAAGTAGCTGTTGCCTGTTAGCATCATGATTCATGAGCGACAGAGAGTCCATTTCTCATTGCTTAAGTGGTAAAAGAAATGCTGGTATTAATGATAATCAATGATAAATATATGGATTTGGAATATATCGTTCACGAGTCACACTCTCATGTACATGTGAAAATGACAATCCATTCATAGTGTGTGATAAAATATTATTTATCCTTAATATGTTAGATACTATGTGACATATACACTGACAGTGTTCTCTTTTGAATGATGTAAGTTATTTAATTTAAGTCTTATATTTTATCTAATAGTATATGAGAGTGTGTGATAAGGTATTTTAATATTGTGACATTGGGAGTTCCTAGTTTTTAGTTTTTAGTTTTTTTTTGGCTTTAGCATGTAACTACAGATATTATTGTGAGATTAATCCTTGGAATACTGTCTCAACTTTAAACTCTAATAGGATCACCAGCATGCAAGTCACTAGCTTTGTCCTCGTTAGCAAATGGATCAATGTAAAAAATGCTGAATAAGACGTGAAGGCAATTAACCCATTTCCCAATCCCCAACATGTGAAGGCATATTGCAAGAACCTAAACCCAAGTCACGGTCACTGCCATAGTCAGTTTGCTATCAACTTGTAGAGCTTGGGAGCCCGTCACAAATGAGGAATATAACAGTATTATAATTTAGTTTGATGTGGTAGACGTTGCTGTTGTGGTCAGAATATACAGTTGGACTCATGTCAAATTGTTTAAACGATTCACATCACAATAATACTATCTATGTACGAATTGCTTGTGTAAAATTGAATTTGAATTCTTATTTTTCCGAACATAATACAAACAATTTAATAGTTCTGAAAAATACAAACAAATTAATAAAAGAAATCAATTAACAGGACAAAAAGTACTCGTCCTTTTTTGAAACATCACTCTACCGTATTCCTGAAACAAATTTCAAATCCAAAAAACAAAAAAATGCCTTAAATTAACTCCTGCTTCGTTGGTCTTGCTCTCTACCAATGTTTTGCAATTGCAACCCCAATCTTCTCAAATATGAGACTTGATGGACCACTTGCCGTTTACTCATTAATAGCCACATGCTTGATGTATTCCTTCCATGCTAGCTTCTCTTACCCGCTCCTGATGAGTCTCCACATTTATTTGTTTCTATCATTCATGAAAAGCTTTATAAATAAGAAGAAAATTTCAGCAGGTTGGGTTTTATCCTTTTAGTACAAAGCATATGCATCCCTATGTTAAATATACATCAATAGATCCCCGTGAGATTTAAAAGCAGGCTAATGAAAAGATACAACCATGGATTGATCTGAGAGAGTCAGTTACGGGTCACTGTTCGGCCTCGTTGCCTCAAGCACACCCCAACAGTACAACACGACAATACAGTGAGAATGATGTAACATTCCAGTGTAGTTCCAAAGCAATGGCCAATGGAATCACAAGGCAGACCCATGCAATTGCCTCACCTAATATGTATTGGTGATTTTAGGAGAACTATACGGCTTCCTTGGTGGCCTGTATATGTGTCAAGTGCATTTTTATAGAAACATGCATGAAGAAAATTTCTAAATAGAAGTTTGTTGCACCAATTCCAAATCTACCCCAGAAACTAAAGCATGATACAACTCAATAGCAAAATCACTGCCCATTAGCCATGTGTTTACCACCAGTTCATACGTGCCCCATTAGGGCCATTATATAGTTGTTGTTCTGTTTCTTTTATTCACTCTTTTTGGCTCAAGGTAATATACTGTATATTCTATTTAATTGGAATTCATCACGTGTAACCTACAAATACTAGGTGCTTCACTTGATTGTTATTTCTTATTTTTATAGCATTCTTCATTTATAAAATATATAGCAATCTGTGTCCTTTTGGCCAATATGATTTACTCATTCTAGCTACTCTGGTGAGATATATATTTATGAGTCATTATTGTTGACATGGTTTACCCCCTTCTCTTTAATCTGTGTCCTTTCGTTTCTATACTATTCAGAAGGTCTTAATTCAAGTTCTTTAATTTTGCTTTCGTCTGAGGGCATTGTTTCATTGTTTTGTCCCATATGTTCAATATTATTAGATCATATTCTTTATATCACAACTCAAATCAGTTTCCCCCTCAATTAATTCCCTAAAAATTAATGCTCACAAAAGCACGTTCAAGCCTTTACTCTTTCGTTACCTTTCAAACCCTTCGAGTCTAAGAAAGAAAAGTCTTGGCGCCAAAAGCAAAATGGGGCTTCTCTTTTCTCCTAGTAAAAATATAATGAAATGTTAATTGCATACTCTAAGCGCCAACGGTGCCAATAGTCTTCTAATTTAACACTGTCTTCTAGTTTTATTGTAATTTTAATACAATAATTAATCAATAATGTTATTTATGATTTATATCACAAAATATTGGGTGTCTCATTCACACCATCATCATTTGATGCAATTATTACCCACTCACCCACTCATCCATTAGACCAAATGATGATAGTGTGAGTGTGTCATCTTAATCATACAAATAAGATTATTGATAGTAATATATTTTCAGTCGTAAATACTAGCATACAACTGTTTACTTTTGGCACATTTAATTTTTTCAGCTAAAAGCTAAACAAAGGCAGACAAAAAGAAACTTACGAAGAAAGCTATTTGAAAATGGGTGTCTTCTAAATAATTTACCTTAAATTTATCCTAATTCAAATTTGATAATTTGTATAATCAACTAAAAATCAGTATCCATTGTCCCTTTTACAATCGCAAGGATAGCAATAGCATCCCCAAAGCTCAAACGGATGAGCCAGAACCAGCACTTTTAATTTTTTACTTACAACCGCAACCAAACGACCCAACCAAAATAGTAACAACCACCACGTTGAGATCCCCGAGAAGTCGTGAGAATATGGCGATAGGAGAAACTACACCATGACCGAGCTCGTTCCAGACCAAACCGTTAACTACGAAGTACCGTAGAAATAATAATTCACCAAAACGAAATAGAAAACGGAAATCAGTATGTGGCTCTTATAAAGGAGAGAGTTTACTAAAATATAAAAGTGAGGGGTTAATCACTTTTATCAGGACTCGTTTGAATGCAATTGGATAAGAGTTAATAGTATAATATTGATAGAATAAAACTTAACAATATAAAGTTTGATAAACTTTAATATTATACAATATTTTGTGTAATTTATAAGATATTATATTTTATATTTTATAGTATTATCATTTATTTATAAATAATTCTAATATTTTAATTAAATATTAAATAAAATAAATTTTTTATTAATGATTTAAATATAATTTTTAAATATCATATATTTAGGTAAATATTTATTAATTAAAATTTAATTTATTTTAAATATTATTATTTATTTCACCATTTTACAATTATTAATTATTTCAATAAATTATATAAATATTAAAGAACTCTTTTATATATTTTTGATATTTTATATTTTTAATTATAATTATTTAAATTTAAATTTTAAAATAAATATTAACTTAGAATATTTTTATTATTCATCCTTACTTTTATATATTATATATTATTTATTATAATTACTTTTTTATTTTTATTGTATATAGCTAGATTGATATTATAGATTATTTGTTAAAAATATTTATTTATTATGAAATAATTTTATTTATAAATTTTTACTTATTATTATTTATTTAATAATTATTTTATTTAATAAAATATTAAAAAATAAAAGTAACCTTATATGTTAAAAACTAATTAGACCTAATACAATTTCCTTATATTGTATTAAGTTATATAATATTTTAACATATAAGGGGTTATGATATATAAGTTTATACAATACGTTATTACACCAAATAATATATAAAACATAACGTATAATATAAACTTATATTATAATGTAATAATCCTAAACACACCCCTAGTATGCATTATATATTGAGTGGCTAATAATTTGGTCACACTAACGTTTTGGACCATTACATGGTTTCTCTATTCATGACCTTTGAATTTTGTTTCAATGGTTAAGATCTAAACATACAAAATTGAAAAATAAGATAGCAATTTTTATACCTAATAATAATAATAATTGTCAAAAGATAAAATCATCCTTTCTAATACTAGTTAGCTTTTCATCCCCACCAACACGTACCGTCAACTCTACTACCACACCACCATGTCATCCCTGTCACTGATATATCCTCCAAAAATCACTCTCCTAACCAAAAAACCTCCACCACCACCTTCAATTTATTCAAGATCCACTCACCATAATCTTTCAAAACCTAGACAAGTTTACTAGATTAATTTTTTTTTTGCTTTCCCTGTATGTATGTGGAGCATACGTTAACCCACTTAGTTACACTCATCCATGAAGCCAATCTCAAAAGTTAAATTTTTTATTGTGATTATTTTTTCCTTTTGGCCGTGGTTATTATTCATGACTTTTCTAGTTTTTTAAATACATTTTTTTAATTATCTTTTGTTTTGGAGCCAACCCTTTAACCCACCAACTTGAGTGGGTTAGCCAAGACTGAATTTTCTGGATCACTCATAAAGTCAACAGGCATTGACTCGAATTATCATCAATTAAGTGGACCAACTTCATAGCTCTAGATATGAAGAATCAAATTATCCTTCACCTATATATTGATCTCACTAAATGATCTAAAGATAATTAACTACAAAGTTTAGTATTTTATAAACTTAATCACTTTAGATGAGCCAAATCATGAAAAAACACATGTTAGAATAAAGTTTCATGTGGATTCCACTTTCTTCACAAAAGTTGAGGTGTTTTAGATACAATTCAATCTACCCAAAGTCCTTAAATCAATTAAGCCCAAATCGAAAACCCATTAAAAACAGTAAAACTTTAGATTGAATAGGATTTTAAATTAATTTTCAAAACCAATCCAATCAAATCTAAATTGATTAATATTATAAACTATATATATATAAAGCTATACTCTTATTTGAAATAATTTCAATTTACCATGTAATTTTTTTTATACTTATGCGTTATTCTCACCTATATATGATTTTATGTATATATTATATATTTTTTCAACTTTTTATTTATATTTATTTATGTTATTTATTCAAATTACTTTGTTATAGTATTCTAGACTTAAAGCTTTGTTATCAAAAATCGATTAAATTAATTTAATCAAAACCGCTAAAATTCGTACCCGATTGGATCAAATCTAAAATCTAAATTAAATTGATCCATTCTAAGCCACAATATATATTGTTTAGATCAGATAGATTTTTTACTCTAAACTGATTCAAACAGCATTACAAATACCACTAAACTAAAGTTCCTCTCTTTCTAGCCAATTGAGAAGAAACTATTATGAATTTTGAGGTGTGAAATATTTACGTAGTGTATTAGCAAAAGATAAGAATGAAATGAAAATTTTATTGATGAGTATAAAATATAAACTTTTTTCCCATTTTAAACCAACCAAACACAACCTGATTAAATATTTTTATGGAAGAATATTCTAGGTTGGGGGAATAAAAATATAAGCTTATTATATAGCCTTTTACCGTTCTTTAATTTCTTGCTGCGAATATTTTGTAATTATGTGTGTACATATATATATATATATATGAATGATAATTTATTTATTTTTAGGTGAACTTAATTAAGATGACCTCATCAAAAGTAGTGAATAATCCCTAAACACGATATTATCAGGTTCTTAATTCTTAAGACATTATAAACATGTCTCTTAAAAGATTTTATTTGCCATTTATTTATCACGATACTTTCCAAAAAAAATTCAATAATATCAAAATATTAAGTTTTCTTAATATTATTATTATATTTCTAGTTATCTGCTTAAAAAAATCTCAAATAGTCAATATTGAAGCTAAAGGATTTAATTATGTGACAACTTTTACATTTATTTTTATTTTATATACTAATCATAAATTCATATTAGGTTAATCTAATTAATATTAATGTAAATATGATAAATATACTTCTGAATTGTATATATAATAAGTTTAATTTGAATGCAACTAAATGTAAAATAATTTTACACTATCATTAAATCAAAATATTTAGTTTAGATGACTTCTTAGGTAGTAGGTATAAAAGTCAACTATCATAATTTATGCTAATATATGATTGGATGATTATGTAAAAAATTTATATTATCGATCCATAACAATTAAATCCTATATAATGTATGATTTTTTTAAGAAAATAAAAAAACTTTCTTAAATTTAATAATATGGTAATAAGATATAAGATATACTGTACCTACAAGATATACATGGTAATAAGTGTGTTATACTAATTAAATAATTTTTTACTGTATTCAACCTATTAAATTTTTTAAAAATTACATTTGAATAAAACTTAAATTTATTTCTAACCGCGTCAAAAAGAAAATTTTTTTCCTCACCAAAGAGAGAAAAATTATTTCGAACTATTATCTTTAAAGCATTTATTAGAGAAGACTTTGAAGACATATATACATTATCTGATTATTACAAATTAACCTGAAATCACGTGAAAAAATAATAAAAATCATTGTTAATTTTAATTGTCTCTTTAGGGAAAAAAAATGAGATCCGAGAAGGGAGGACCGTTGATGATGATTTGTGCCCCCTTTGTATATTTTTGCATCTTGTCTTCTAGACCAACCGAACCGAAACTGTGTTCATCTTTCTTCTTCCCTAAACCCCCATAACCTTTGTTTCGTTTCTCTCTCACTCCCCACTCCCAGACAGACTCTCAGACAACGACCTCCTTAACTTCCAAACTCTCTCTCTCTCTCTCTTTCTTTATGACATTGCAAACCAGACAACCATAATCCTAATCCTGATCCCAATCTCGTTCCAATGGTGGCTGGCAGAGTCAAGCTTCCAATGCCATATCACAAGTCCCCCACTCACCCTCCTCCACCCTCCCCCGCCCCCACCAAGTCCCCCTCTCACAGCAAGCCGTCCTCATTCACGCGCTCCCTCGGCGCCTACTTCCCACGCTCCTCCGCTCAGGTCCAGCCCCGCCCACCCGACGTCACCGAACTCCTCCGACTCGTCGAGGACCTCCGCGACCGCGAGTCTCGCCTCAAGACCGAGCTCCTCGAGCACAAGCTCCTCAAGGAGACCGTCGCCATTGTCCCCCTCCTCGAAAACGACATCGTTTCAAGGGACGCTCAGATTCAACGCCACGCCAAGAGGATCCAAGAGCTCGAGGCAGAGAACCAGACGCTAACGACGGAGCTCCAAGAACTCAGGCTCCGAAACGAGGAGCAGGTGAGAGAGAACGAGAGAAGAACGAAGGCGTTGGAGGACGAGATAGCGGAGCTGAAGAAAACGGCGTCGGATAACGAGCTCTCTTCTTCGCTGAGGTTCCAGAAACCTCTGAACAAGAGCTTGAAGAAAACGGTGTCGGATCAAGGAAGCGGGAATCAGAAGCACGTGGAAGGTGCTGTTGTTGTTACTGTTGAGGATTTCAAACGACAAGTGGCGGAAAGTGAAAAGCGTTGCGACTCGAACGAACTCGCCGAGTCCACTGACTCGATTCTAACCAATGTTGCTAGGTCACGTGCGCCTCGCGTTCCCAAGCCGCCGCCGAGGCCGTCGTCGCATTCGTCGCCGTCGAGTTGTTCCTCTGATTCTTCTGCGTCGGAGAATCACACTGTGGAAACAGAGCAATCGGCTAAGCAAAAACCGAAGCTTGGGCCTCCTCCTCCGCCACCGCCGCCGAAGGCTGCTGCGGCGTCCAAGGCTGCTCCGCCGCCTCCTCCGCCTCCTCCGAAGGGGAACAGGGCGGTGACGGCGAAGGTGAAGAGGGTGCCCGAGGTGGTGGAGTTTTACCACTCGTTGATGAGGAGGGATTCGTCGCAGTCGCGGCGGGACTCGAGCTCCGGCGTGGCGGAGGTGCCGGCGACGGCCAATGCACGTGACATGATCGGCGAGATTGAGAACCGCTCGTCTCACCTTCTCGCGGTAAGTCTGGGTTCTGCTGAAATTGCGGTTTTGCCACTGGCAATTTATTTGTCACTGTCAAAGTGGTTAATGCTTAACTGACTTGTCTTTAATTTGAAATGGATTGCTTAGCTAGTTTGCTTCTTATGCATAAGACAGTAATCACTAATCAGATTCGAATTAGCATGACCAGAACCGTAAATATGCTCAAAAGTAGAGCCGTTTTGTTGAATCACATTTTTCTTTTTCTATGGTCAAACAGACAAAAAAGTAAAAGCAGTAAGATTCTAGTATTCATTATGAAATGATTAAAGTCAAGGAAAGTTGTTGATTTCAGGCGATTTTAGAGCGTGATCATATTCAATTAGTGTAGGATACATTAAGGTATTTTTATCAAATTTCTGGCATTATCTGCTCACGAATCTCTCTCTGTTAGCAGATAAAAACGGATGTGGAAACACAAGGAGACTTTATTAGGTGCTTAATCAAAGAAGTGGAGGGTGCGGCATTTACGGACATTGAAGACGTGGTGCTTTTTGTTAAATGGCTTGATGATGAGCTCTCATATTTGGTACATAATTATTTGTGTTACCTAGTGTTGACATCTATATTTGCATTGAGAGTTCAAAAAATAAAACATATCATTTGTTTAAAGGCTTTGTTTGTTTCTCCTTGCTTTTTCAGGTGGATGAACGAGCAGTGCTCAAACACTTCGATTGGCCAGAGCAGAAGGCCGATGCTCTGCGAGAGGCTGCATTTGGGTATTGTGATCTGAAGAAGCTGGAATCTGAGGCTTCTTCCTTCCGTGATGATCCTCGGCAGCCGTGTGGTCCAGCTCTCAAAAAGATGCAGGCTCTCTTTGATAAGTATGTGAATTCTTGAACCTCTCAGTCTCGCCCCAAACTTGCCAATACAATGAATTGAATATTCATGTGCAGACAACCACAGACAACACTCTAATGTTGTGTTTTAAAATGGGTCATGGCAGGTTAGAGCACGGGGTTTACAACATCTCAAGAATGAGGGAGTCAGCGACAAATAGATACAAAGTCTTCCAAATACCTGTACATTGGATGCTTGACAGTGGCTTTGTGAGCCAGGTAATTTCCGTGATCCAATGGGGAAGTTGCACATGCTTAATTTTAGCTGACATAGCTTCGGCAATAGCCAAATGCGCCACCTATATATTAGTATATTCAATGTGTCGCTGACTAATTGCTAAAAATCATGTTTTAATTGCTTTACATTAACTCAAATGATAATATCTTACGGATTTCTGAGCCATTGTTATTTAATTGGCAGTGTTGGTTTTATATGTGATGCGTTCTACAGTATCTTTGTCATTTGTAAAGGAATGGTGCCTCTAACATGTGGGTCATTCGTCACTTGACACGTATCTCACCTAAATTTATATGGTCAGACACTTGTCAAACGAAGAATGCTACACCTGTAATAGGCACCATTCCTTTATGAAAGACAAAGGTACTGTAGAACGCACCTTTATATATAGCCTTGTTATTAATAAAATATAGAAGTTCTTCGTTTGATTATGTCGAAAAGATGCGACCAAAGCATTTAAAAAACATTGGTCTTGGTGAAGTTTACTATATAAAATCTGGTATATACAATAAGGTGCAATGCTGCTAGCAAAATGACAAAGCAATGGTTAGACTTTTACTTGTGTTTCTCTGTGGACACCTGCATGCGCACATGTGAACTCCCAGATCTCTAAAATCCATCTGTTTGTCTGCTTCATCCTTTTAACTTGAAAAATGAGCACCAGATTCCCTTTTCTTAACCCTTAATGTCTTAGTTGGTATTAAAATCGCACACTGCTAGGAAGGATAATTCATTCTATATATATTTAATTAACACTAAATTACACGAATACTATACGGTAAAGACGACAAAAATGCCATATGCTTACATAGTACATACTACATACGAATAACGACCCTTATTCAGGCAATGGGTAGCATAGTAGATTGCTGTCGCTGATTTTCTAGCTACATTGCATGATGCGGTAAATTTTCAAACGTTGGTTAGCTGATTTCATTTATTGTACTTGCAACGTTTGTGTTGATATAGATCAAGCTGGCATCTGTAAAATTGGCCTTGAAGTACATGAAGAGAGTCTCTGCTGAGCTTAAGACAGTTGGTGGTGGTCCTGAAGGAGAAGAGCTCATTCTTCAAGGAGTTAGATTCGCATTTAGAGTGCACCAGGTAAATTAAATTAATTCTGCAATATAATGTTACAACATAATACAAAGTAGGTTCGAATTCCACCAGAGAGAGAGAGAGAGAGCACACACACATATATATATAGGGCCATCTGGAGTGATATAGTTGTTGATGTCTATTGTTTGGCAGTTTGCTGGGGGTTTTGATGTGGAGACAATGAGAGCATTCCAAGAATTGAGAGATAAAGCAAGGTCATGCCACGTTCAATGCCACGGCCAGCAGCAGAAACTCCTTTGCAGGTCTACGACATGTTAGTGCTGGAGCAAATTCAGCTTCAGCGAATTGGCAGCCCCGGTTTTGCTGTAAAGATAGTGACATTTTGCTTGTGAATAGAATTTGCAAATTGGCAATGGTAGCACCCTCCGTTAGTTACTGCTGGATGTATGCATAATTCATCCACTCATTATTAAGTACTGGGAAACAAATCCACTAATACAATTTGTTTCCTGTCAGCACATGTTGCTGTTGTCAATTCCATCCAAATCCACTTTTCTTAAGAGCATTTTGTTTAAATTACTCATTCATGGCACTGACTGAATTAATTGAATTCGTATTTTTTTTATTGTAAATAAAATTTGTTACCCATTATTTTCTTTTTCTTAAAATAATTCCATTTAACTAAATGTGGCATAAATGAGACTTCAAAGTGTTATCAAATAACTCTTCTCGGTGAGAAGAGATTAGAAGAGGATGAACAGTAAGAAAATTGCTTAAAAAATTAGTTTATTCCTATTCCTTTTCTTAACAGTAATTAACATGGAGTTTGGGATAAATGGGGGCCATGTAGTGCTCGAATAATGTGCGGCAATACTTTCAACCCCATATTTTCGTAGATTTTAAGTATGTACAAGTTGCTTTCGGAATTCGGATTCACATTGTGACACCAATGGTGCAGGGCGAGTTACGTCCAAAGTTGTCATGTACTGAAATCATGGGCAACTCTTCAAGCCACTCACTCTCGGTTCTAGGTTTTTCTGTTATCTTATTCAATCTGCAGCCTGTTACATGCATAGTTTTTACGTATCACTTGTCGGAATTTCCATCGATTTTCGATTATAATAATCAAGAAAAATATAAAATTTATAATAGATAGTTAACTAAATAATAATAATCAGTTTAATTTTTTGTTAAGGTAACTAGTTTCTTCAACTCAGTTAGATAGTGTTTTTGGGTCATCAACTTAATTTATACTAAGATCGTTAACTAAATAACAATAATGAGTTTATTGTTTTTATATCCAAAAACAATTCCTTTTTGTTTTGGTCGAAATGAAAGTTCATTTCTTGGTTGAGCCCAACCAAAATTATATGTTATTTTTATTTTTTGGTCTTACCAAAATGATATATTGATCCAGTCTTCTAAAACCCAACTCCATTTCTTGAACACGTAAACGCGAAATCTATTATGCTTCGGCCCATTATAAGTCAAAGCCCAAAGAAAAAGCACAGGCTATTGTGGTTTGTCTAATGTGTTGTATCTATCAGACCAAAAACCAGTTTTGTGCGAACCCAAAAAAACAAAAGAAAGTGCTGTATCTGGGCTTGCACTTTCATGAAACTTTTCTTTAAAAAAAAAATAGAAACAGGCTGTTGTGCCAATTAATGAAAATATACTAAAGAAAAAAATGAAGAAAGTTGCATAATTGCATCATTGACCAGATTAAAAAAAAAAAAAATGGTGGAACCTACATCGATGACGAAGTTACCTTCCCACCAAGGCTGTAGCCTGTACTGTGGTTCCAGTTCTGCTTCTTAAGAAATTTTGTCTTGTTCTTCATTTTCAGCACCATCCTAGGACCACCCCCCCCTCTTTCAATCTTCTTCTCTTTTCACGACATTTAACTTGTTGCACCATAAGTGGTGTGCTCTAATGATCTAAGATGCAGCGTACATGTTTTGTTTCTGTGCCTGTGGCTCAAAATTCTGTGTTTAGGAGATTATTGGGTTGGTGATTTTGAGATTTTCCCAAATGCTTGGGGGTGAGAACCAAGCATCCCATCAATAGGCTAATACGTGTCTCGGCTGGGCCTTTGTGGGAATGGAACTATCTCAACTCAATTTTCTACTTATAACAAGAATGCAAAAAGACAACCTTTGGGACCGGATGATAGCTACGCTTGTGACCTGGCTCAATGTTGTAGATCCATGTAGTAGTCCTACAATTAGGGACTAGTCCCTGTCTGTTCTTGAGTAAAGCCACTATCACTATTGGAACTTTGGAAGTATCCTATGGTGGCCACACCCATCTGGTGGAGAATTATGTATTTCAGTGAATTGCAATCTGGATTTCGTGCACTTGTGCTGTCACTAATATAGCAGCTATGATTTGCTATTCTTCTCAATTCTAGTTAAACTCACTTTTTGCTGAAACAGTAGTTGCAATCAATATCAGCAACACAAATAGAAATAATTTTACATATTATTAGGAATATTGCTATGTATGTTAGATTAGTAGAGATTGATGATTTCTTAGTTTCACCTATTGCCTCTATAAAACTTTATCTTCTTGTATTCCTTAAATTATCTATCATTTCAATGAAATCTACTATTCATTTATCAGAGTTCCTAGAACTCCCCTGGTGAGAATCGTTAGTGGTTGAGAGGTTTTGTCAATAAGTGTTCCGTGTATCGTGGGGCTATAGATTATGTGGAGATACATGGCAAAAATCTCACTAGATTGCTTCCGTGAAGAACATGACCGGTGATATTAAAGTAGTATATAAATTATAGAATTAACCTTGTAGCTATTACAAGTATGGATAGTTTTTACATGGTCTAACCATCAATCAGTGGTAAAGTTCAATACTATAAGTTCACACCCTTGTAAGTACCTTTCTTGATATGCAACAATTTTGATCTCTTTGACCAAGTTATTGTGTTTTTGAAATCTGTAAATTATTCTTCTTGAAGAATCGTATATAATTTTACAATTGATTCCACCTCCTTGGTAGTATCTACCCGCCTAATAATGAAGAAATTGTAGAGCCACTAACTGAATATGTGACCAAGGGATGAAGTAAAGGGTGATTTAGTGTGGTCGTGTGTGGATCTTCACATGAGAGAGCTGCATATAGGAGCTGGTTCCAGGTATCAGGTAATCCTGGCAGGCACCAATGGCTGCAGTCATTCCCCGCGTGATCCCCGCTATAGGCAGAAGGGTGTGCATCCTTTCTTAGTTGTGAGAGGAGTGTAATGTCAAGTAGATAAACCGGGGTCATCATGTTCTTTAAAACAGTGTTCACTATGTTAGTTGCTGGAGGTAGACCTGCTGGATATGTTGGCCCAGACAATGGTTCAAGTTCTCCACTGCAGCTTTTCTTTGGTTGATTCCACTCCTTGCCTCTGAGTGAAAGGAAAAAAGAATCATAAAAAACGTTTCAGTTCATTAACTGCTGCATTATTGCATAATGCACATACTAAATTCCTCTTATAAACTGTGTTCTGATATTCATTACATAGAATTTACCGAAGAAAATAATTGTCTTTTCGCCATTCGATCTTAGTATGATTTTTCATTTGCATTATAATTGATATTTGAGTGATTTTCAATTCAATCGATCTTGTAATATGAACTGCAAAGAGATTTTCGGAAGGCCAGTTTAGCTATTAGGCATTGGAACTTAGTTAAAAGTAATAACCTCAATTATGCTTGACTCAAAGCCTACAAGGAGCATTTTGGCCTTCACTCCATTAAATTTACAAGTAGGATGATGAGTGGAGGAGTTACTTACTGATAATGAGTGGGAGAAATGCCTTGAAAGAAGACTTTAGTTTTGGCAGGATCAACATTTTGATCAACCCATCTAGCCCAAGTGGTCAATCCCTTAGAGTACGCCACCAAACGGTCCATGTTCTTGAGGAGATTGGGACCATCTCTTATGTAGTCCCATCTGAATATAACAAACAGCAACAACACTCAGATTAGAGTGGAGAAAAAAAAAGAACAGTGAATGAATTAGGTAGTACTTAGAGTAAAACAAACAACTTTGAACTTGGAACTTCACACAACTAAGGATATATTTGGTTCATTTTCTAATAGAATTAGTTTTGAAAGAATTACTTTTAAAAAAATTTCTTTTAAAGGAATTAATTTGTGTTTAGTTTGAGTATATCAAAAATAAGTTTAAAAGAATAATTTTTGTTTAAATAGGATAAAGCAAAACTACTTTTCTATAATAAAAGATATCTTAAAAATACTTCTTCTATAAGTATTTTCAATTGCTTGAAAAGTACTTTAATATAATGAAAAAATTCACTTTGAATATAGTATATTCTCATTCTCATTTCATTAGAAGTAGGAGTACTTCTGGGCTTGCAAACTTGCAAACCAAAAAAATCACTAAATGGATTTGGCTCTTCACCTCAGACAAGCAGATTCATTTTACAAATGTCTGGATAAATTCGTAGGTTTCTTAGGTACGCATCAATTTTTTAATACTCAGCATGTTTTGTTTTATGCATCTTAAGTTCAGCACTCAGCAACACTAAACAGGAGACAAAACTTCTATAATATTTTAGGGTTACTTATGCAGAGACCTTTGCAGAGTGGTTATATAGGGTAGTGTGCAGCAACCAGCATGATTGATTATAAAGTAAAACCTCAAATTCGTCTTTGAAGCACTCACATGACATCAATCTTATTTTTCAAAGTTCATGATATTAATTTGTTCCTTAAAAAAATTTTAAAATATCAATTTAATTCTCAAAATATTTGTAGCATTGATTTATACGTGAAAAAATTAAAATTCATTTCAAATTACATTTGAATTAGGGATCAAATTGGTGTTACAAATTTTTGGGGAACCAAATAGATTTCACAATACTGAACATCGAAGCCTACCCTTGAGATTTTCCGGTGTGGGTCCACCAATGCCACGAGTTGAAAACCAACAGGTCCATGCCTTTCCATGCATTTCCAGCCACAATGGAATCTAATGTAAGCACCCGCCCAACGTTTTCTCGAACAATGTCCACCAAATATGGTGTGCGGTATAGCTGTATGGTAACTCCGTAGTCCTGCACAAATTCACCAATAACAAGAAGTGTCCATCACCACCAACCCATTTTGAATGGCCGAGATTAATTTCATCACACGGAGATACTACTAGACAAACAAACCAGACTTTCCTTTATAAATGCATAACAACTAGGACTCACGAGATTCACTTATCCTTTCGTTATAAAAGGAGAGACATGTATTAGTGAGCATAAGATATTCAGGTGGTTGCATTCAATTAATATCTACAAACATGCTCTGTTCTGTCGAGGTCACCTTTTTTTTAATAGAAAAATATAAGGATGTATTTGGTTTAAGTTTTTATTTTTAATTTTTTAAATTTTATGAAAGTAATACTAAAAGTTCTGAAAATTGAGTTTATTTGGTTTTGATTTTTAATTTTTATTTTTATTTTTAGGATTTTATGAAGGAAATCCTAAAACTGAAAATGAAACTAAAAATTAAAGACAGCGTATAAATTTCAGTTTTTAATTTTAATTTTAATATTTTTTTTTATAAAATTATGAAAATTAAAAAATTGAAAATGAAACTGAGGCATTTTTCATAATTAATGTGAGAATATTATTATATAAAAAAACAGATAAATAGTGGAAACAGCTTTGGAGTTCATTAAACCTTGACGTAAACGTTTTGAACTCATAGAATATTGAATAATTATTTTTTGTTAAGTTAGCTTTAAATGCATTAATTAAAGTTTTAAACGTGAGGACAAATCATATATGAAGGAAGAATGGACAAAGTAAACAATATCTAAGATGACAAAATTATAGATTAAGATTTTGGATTAAAATATGACTGAACGCCATTTGCAGGCTGAAATGCTATCCATTGCTCTACTCATAGCATGGGCTGAACTTTTCTGGCTTTTCACACAGAGTCGGTATTATTTCCTACTATTTGCCTGTGAAAAATATGATGCATTTTGTAGCTTTAACAACAATGCTATAAATGGTATTTAAATAATATTTATATGAACAGTACCAAGTTCTTTGATGATGTTGAATAAACCAACATAACCAACATATAAAAGCAAATAATTGCGAGGAGCCTCCAACTTGTAATCACAGGTTGGCGTGGTCTCCTCACAGCCTGTCAACTAGTGGAGATAACTCATCTCTATCTAAAAGGGCAATCAGAGGTGCAACTTAGTGTTGAAATCTCAGTTTTCTGGCTTAATTTTTGATGATGACACAAACCTTATGCTCCCTGAAATTTACGGGCTGTTTAGGTTTTTTGCACACTTTATTTTTACATGATATAATAATATTAATTATAACTAATCACTTTTTTTTCTATTTCCTGTTTTTAAAATTACGTGAAGGGGTTGTTTCCATGTCAACATCAGATTGACTTTTCTCCAAAGTATAAGTAAGTAGAATTTTTGTTTTCCTGCAATGAAAATTATATGCGTGCTTGTTTTCTGTGCTTTTTCTTTTAGGCTATTGTACTTTTTTACTGCTGTTCTTTTTTTTGAATCTTTGATTGCTCCTGGCCCATCAAGAGGAATCTTCTCCTGCCCAAGGTGCTATCCAAAGGAGCATCATTTAGGCTACAATGATGAAGGTCTATTATTAAAACAACTTCACCACATCTATTTAACTTTATCTCAAAACGTAACTTGAATTGTGTTAAACAGTTTTAAATATAATAAGACACTTCAATTGGTATGAATGATCAGATGAAAAAAATTATGTTAGTAGTTAATAATATATGATCATATTATTCAATAAATTTAATAATATATGAGTCATTAGAATTATTAAATGATCATGTAATAAGTGATCATATAAGGATAGATATATAAAATTCCTTACACTGATATATATATATATATATATATATATATATAAATTAGGCTCATAAAAAAACTGGGGTTGGAGAAAAGTTGGGGAATGAACAGTGAAAGAACCAATATGAGGAATGGAACATAAATGAAAAAGCAACAAGGAGAAACAAACAAGGGCATTAAAAATGAAGACAAAGGGGGGAGGGTTGTATTTACTGAACATCGATGATTTGTATACCAAACCAGAAAGGAGACAAAGATATAAAAAGAAAAGCAAAGCAAAAGCAAAACCTGGAAGTTCACAGTGGACAGTGCCTCCTGCCTCAAAAAGCTGGTCTTGGAATTTTGCACCGACGCATGAATCATACAGGACAGCGATTCCCACATGTTCAGACTCAGTGAGTCACCCACAAACATTATCTTCTTACCCTTCCACTTATTCAGGAAATCCAACCCATTGAACCTATCAAAAGAAAAATCACAGTGATATTAACATAACCAATTAATCACACACACATTCTAGAACCAGTTTTATTATTTAGTCCTCTTATTCACTAAACTGTTTGGCAGAGAATATACTAGACAAATAAAACAGAAAAAAAAAATAGGAGGGTGATTTAACATGAAGAACTTAGCTTAGGGAGTGTAACATGTTTCTTAATTGTACAGGGATATTAAACATGGAACCAGGAATCAAGAATGAATAATTGAAGAAAAATTGCCAAAACCCATTTATCTAAGACAAAAAAAAAAAACCAATTCCATTAGTTCATTTTTCTATTTCACAGTATTTTGGGTAGAAAAAGAGGGAAAAAGAGTTTCAACATTCCTAAGACAAGCTACTGGTAACAGGTAAAAAATGTTTCCATATTCTACAGTTTTAGCATTCAATTCGTAATAATAATACTACAAATATAAATCTAGGAGTGAAGGTGCGTTATTTTTCTTTTTTTATTTTATAAAAAATACTGAAAATTATATTACAAATACCACAAAATTTAATTTTCAATTTTTATTTTTAATTTTTATAATTTTTTTATAAAAATCTTAAAATTAAAAAATTGAACATGAAAACTAAAAATTACTTTTTAAACCAAGAATCACCCTGAAACTTTGGTTTGGACCCAAAGGTGATATACTAATATATGTATGGATTGATAAACGTAGCAATACCTTGGTAAAGCACATGAATCAGGTTTCCAAGCGTATTTGAGATACTGCTTATCAGGTCTTCCATACTTCTGGCAATCAAACTCAGGATCAATGAAGGGGCAGCTTGAAGAATCATAGAAAGGGTAAGAAGGGTCAATCACCCAACTCCCTATGAACAAGTTGCACCCACCAGCTACTGTTGCCTTTCTCCCTCTTATGCCACTCACATTGTGGAACTTTGATGCCTTTGCTTGGTGAAGGGACACAAACAGAACTTGGAAACACAGAGAGAGGAGCAACACCCTCAAACCCATATGGGACTTTTAGAGTCCAAAAGCAGAGAGAAGGAGAGAAGAATGTGGCTGTGAATGGAAGTGGCCTGTGCTTAAGGGGTCATATATATAGTGTGGAGAAACTCCAAGAAGGAAAAGTGGTACTTGGTGCCTTGGTGGGTTCACATGGTGGGTGCTATAGGACACTGGTTTTTATTTTCTGACGATAGCTTAGGCCTATCGGGGATCTTGGATGGATTTGTGTCATTGTTGTGTGTGTTACCTATGGCTGTTGAAATTAAAGGGCTTTGTTTTTATTGGGAAAAATCAAAGGTTACTTACTACATTTTGGGGGAATAATTGAAATGCTCTTTTGCATTCCATTGGTCAACATGTCACGGGGCAGAGTTACTCCGACAATATGTTTCTCCAAATTTAATATAGTCAATTTATGTGTATATTCTCATGAACCATATGATAAACAAATCAGCTCTTACATGTGAGCGTTTACTCAACTGGTAATTTCTTTAATATTTAATGGTCTCCATAGTTTGAAAACAAAAAGGGGTTGGGAAACTCTTAAAACGTACAAAGAGGCATAATTTTCTCGATCAAAAAATTAATAGATTTTAACGTATTATTGAAAAAATAGAAATATGGATATTAAAAAAGTGGGGTTTTTTTTTTTTTTTGCCTTTGATATGACAATAACAGAATTAATTATTCACGGGTTCTCAAGCTTTTCAAAATTGACAACTGCGCCTCCTCTTACCTGCTAATCTTCACTGGCATGACTTATGAGTTGGTAACATGCATGGCTTGTATTTTAAGAAACATTCAGTATGTTTGGTTTTGCGGTGGAGGACCCAAAATCGATTTTGGGGTAGGAAAATCAATTTTAGTTTGTTTTAGATATGTTTGATTCTTATGAATTAGAATTGATTTTGGAAGAAGTAAAAATATTTTACTTTTTATCAGAATCAATTTTAAAATAAATATAAAACATAAATCACTTTAATTTAAAATTAATTCTAACAGAATTAATTCTATAAATATAAAATCAATCACACACATTGTCGGCTCAAGTGCACCGAATTTTTTGGCATTATATTTTTTCTTTCTTTTTCTGGCTTGATGTGAAGTTTCATGAAAAATTAATTTTACTATTTGTGTGGGTATCAAATATCAATCACGTATCTTTCATAATTAATCATATATAACCTGTTCTTTACTTTGAGTTGATCGAGCAATGCTACTATCATTCCAACTCAAAATATGTATAATTGGGTCCCGTTTACAATGTTCCTCTAAAAATTGGAACATTGAATGTTCCTGCTAATTTTAACCATAGATTTAACCCAAAAATGGATCCAATGGTTGATATGGACAAAAATTTATTATGGTAGTTTGCATCATGTTGAAAACATAGGTAATCCTTAGGTAATCCACAATACTAGCTAACAATAAAATATTCATGTAGAGACAAAATTATGTAAATGCCATGGCGGCCACCATCTTGCCCCTCACTCTCAAACCACTACCGCCATGTAGTGGAGCTTCACCTCCCTATCGTCACCCTCTCCGACCGCATTCCCAATGAAATATTCAACAACTTGATCCGCTCTACACCCTCAGCCTCTGCTTCAATGCCCTCACCCCAGATCTCCCCTCTAGCATCAACCTCTGCTTTAGTGAAGAACTATCCTTTTTTATCTAGAAACAAAGGCAAGTTCTTAACTAGGATAAAGCCACTTAGTTGTTTGGAGGACATGCCCTCTTAATGTCCTTCACGGGTGTATTGTATGCCTTAGCGGCTTAGCCATCTTCTAGGAGAATGAAATCTGTGACCTTGATTCCCTCGCCAGAACCCTGAACATCTCGTTCAACCACCTCTTCGGCAACATTCCAGAGGCATTAGGGAAGCTTCTCGTGATGGTGAGCTTCGATTCCATCGCCGACGAACACACGCTCTGTATCTCTGGACTCGCAAAGGGGAACGTGGATGTTGGTGTGGTGGTGGTGGAGAGGGAGGTGATAGTAGTGATGGAGTTGATCATTATGGACGAGTTGCAGAGTTGGTGCGATGGTGATGGAGGAGGAAGGTGGTGACAGTGGTTGTCTCTAGAAAATTTGATTCAGAATTAAGGGCAAAACAGTATTTCAAATTTGTGAAATAAAAAAGCATAAAGGAAAATTTGCTAGAGAAGGTTTTTTTGTCTAGGAACATTCAATGTTCTGATATTAAGCTGCATATTGTAAACACAACTATATAATTGATGTTATTAATAGCTTTAGACCATATGGTAGTTTTTATGGTGGATCTTGTTTCTTTTGATCTATTATGGATCATTTATTTATTGGTTATTGATCAAATTATCAAATAAAAATGATATGTATCTAAAGTAATAATAAGGGTTAATGATAAATCATAAAATAGAACTTATAATTTCCAATAATAATACTTACTTAAGAATCTAGTCACGGTAGAATTTATGGTGAATCTTATATATTTGGATCTATATATCCATTTATTAATCATTAGATCAATCATTTTATAAAAATAATATTTATCTAATAAATAATAATAATAAATCTATAATAAATCTAAAATCCACCTTATAATTTGACCTTGGTTACATATTCTTATACTCAATTTTTTTCTTCTATTGAACATAGATACATTCACATCAACAACTACGAAAGCACTATTCTAGCAGCGCATTTTGTAGTAGTATATTCTCTTTCTAGATTTGTTTTTGCCTTGCATTATAAAGACACACCTGTACTTTTTAAATACAAAAATATCGAAAGTTCCAGTGCTGGTTTTTCGGTTATTAACAACTTATTAAATAAACTATCTCTGCAATCTATTTATGACTATTTTTGTCACCTGACTTTATTTATGGCAAACCGAAGGCTTGGGATACCAATAAAGGTTGAAGCAAATAAAAAGAAAATTTTCAAGTTTTGTTATGTTACACTGATAGCAAAAATTAAATTGAAATAGAGTTAATATTTATTCTACTCTTTTATTTTATATTTGTGAATCATTTTAGTCTTTAATTTTAAAATGACTCAAATTAATCTAATATTATAAATATAAGTCATATTAGTCATTTAATTCACTTTTAATTTAACATTTTATCAATTAAATGATAATAGGTAACTTTATGTGATACGTTGATATACCATTTATCTTTTAAAATAGAATGAAGTTTAAAATAACTTATTTTGGTGTAACATTCCAAAAATAAATCATTTTATGATTTGAAATGGAAATTTACATAACTCATTTTATGTAATTTTAGATCCTAAAATAAGTTATTTTAAACTATATTATACTTTAAGTGACATAAGGTATGTTAATGTATAATTTAAGATTACTAATTCTTTTAATTAATAGAATGTTAAATAAAAGTGAGTTGATCCTAAAATGACTCACGTTTTGTGACGTTAGGGGGTAACTATTTTAAAAGTTAGATTAAATAAACTACGAGTAAAGTTAGAACTAAAATGAATATTAATTTATTGAAATATCCTCCTATATTTAAAAACTTGGAAATTTTATCAATAATATCAATCAAAGGGAATTATATCTACCAAAAAAATCAAAGGGAATTATGTAGCAGAAAACTTTAGAAAAGTAAACCAATATTTGGGTTCCACTTGCGCATTGGTCAGCATCTCTACCAACCACGGTGTGAGCCACCCTTCATCTGGCGGTTCAGTGTGTCGGTAACTCTGCACATTCTCCAGAAACAAAACAACACCCACTAAAGCCCAAAAGGCAAGTGGATATTTTTGTGGTTCAGTGCTCAACAAACCCACTACACTACGCAACCCGTATTTGCCAGATCTTATATATGTTCATGTGCAAGCACACAAGTATGGGCCCACTTTGAGGACCCTTGTGCCTTTGGTTCCCACCTTTGTCCGTATTGGCTGGTAAAACGTGAATATCTTATGCTTGCAATTTGCATTAAAGGGCAATTTCTTCTCTATTACTTGATAATCTCTTTTGGTGATGAAGAATTACTCGACAATCTTAATAACGCACTTGCAAGGCAACATAACAAATTTTATCATGAGTTTAACTTTTATCCACCGTTAGTTTTTCAAAAAATTAAAACTATATCATGATGTATGACCAGATAGTAAAATCACATGATTGTTTAAAATAAAATAACTTTTAAGTGCTATGCTAGCCGTGGTAGAAGAGTTTCTCCATAAATATGATTCCCATCTTTCTTAAAATTTAAATTATTTTTTGGGTTGAATTAAAATTTGAATGTTAAAATGGCAATATATCAACCACCTCAAGTTGAAAGAGAAAGAAAGTCATATATTAAATTAGGAACAACGAAAATTGATATATTTGAATTTATTATTGTTTTTATTGGAAATTTATTATTGTTATTAATTCAAAATCATGCAGCATAATTTTCTTCTTTTTCATCTATGTCAATTTTGTGTGGGTTGATCATCACTTCTGTACTCACTTTTGACTTTTGAGAAGGCAAAGGCTGTGCACAACGTAAGGTTTTATAGTGCATCACAGTCCAGGCAATGAGTAATTGAATGTGGCTAAATGCTTAGAATTGTGGCTTGATTTAGTCACATGTACAAAAAGTGTATAGCTGAATTTATTCATTACATTCTAAATGATTTTATTCACATTTGATAAATATGACTAAATATCCGATGTGAACTACAAACAGAATTGAGATAGTAATACAATTATAGTATGAATATTATCACTTTTAAAAAAGTTATTATTGGGTATTTCGACACGTAGATACTCATAGATTTGTTAGTGAGCTCAGTTAAATTCAACCCAATGTAATAATGAGGATTATTATATTTTGAAGATTTAATTGGAAAGACATAATAGTTGGTGGTAACTATTTGTAAATGAATGAAAATTTGGGGAATTTAATTAGAAGATTTTTTTTGTACTGTAAAATTTAGGTGGGTTTGATGCCTTTCATATTATTAGGGTTAGGACATAATCTCTGCACTATTCAATTATTTATAAGAATTTTTATGTGATTACCCATAAATTGAGACTTCATAATAGTGAGAGAGATTAGAAGATTTAGTAGTTTGTGATAATTATTTATCTTTATTTAAAAAATGCACATAATAAGAAGAGTAACAAAGTAGTCTTGGTAATGATACAAAATTATACAATTAGACAAAATTATCCAATATCAACCTCTATTAATATAATTAATACACCTTTCAATTAGTACATACTATTTTAATTAATACAATTAATTACATTGAGACATTATTGAAAGGAAAAAATTAATATTATCTTAATATTAGAAATAAACAGATGTCCCCAAAAAAAAATTAAAAGCTTGACAAGTAAATTAAAACGGAATAATGAGTAATTAAAATAAGATTTATAAATTTGTGGAAGTTATTTGCAATTTAGTAAAAGTTTAGGGAGGTTTAATACTCTATTTCCTTGAATATATAACAAATATTCCAAAAACAATAATTTATAACTTTTAAAAAGCGTGCATCTCCAAAAAGTTTCTACCGAAATATACCTCATGCCCTTTTCATTTTGTCTTTCTTCTTGAATCTTCTCTTCTCCCACCAGATAAGAAAAAGAAATATTTTTTTACTGCTCGTCCTTTCCGTTTATTCATGCCTGTCCATTATCGCCTTTCTAGTACGTTCTTTAAAGTCAGGTTAGAAGCTCGTATGTTAAATCAACACGAATTCACCGCAATCCTTCTACGAAATCGAATGTAGAAGGGCAAAGGTGAAAATTGACAATTCACGTGTATTAGAAACGAATGAATGATCCATATTGCATAATTTCATTTTGTCAACGATGTTAATTTATCAATTTAATATTAATTAACCTCCTAATTTACTCTAACCAAAGACATCCATGTAATTTTTTGTAATTCATGTTACTCTAACCAAATAATGTCATCATGGTAGTAGCTAGATTTATCATTCGATTAGTAATCCTCAAAAGTATATGAAAATTTGCTATTATTCCGCTTAATTTATTGAAAAATATGAAGCATCCCAAACCTCAATTTCACAATTTGCTGGAGTGATCACGAATTTACATATTGGATGGCAGCATAGATGCCATCTTTTCCAATACCAATAATAACTAGGACTCTAGGAGACTGAACTTGAGGATCAATTGTCTACTCTAGTTGACTAATACAGTGCTAGGCAAACCTGGATAAGTTAATCCATAACATACATGACTTTGGATTGGATTTGTGCGGTAATGCCCCCACCTAGGCATGGCACTATTAAGAATGCGGTGTGCAGTTTTTATCCCCAACAAATGATGATAAAAATCATTGAATTGACGGATATCATGGGTCCAGTATTAGGTATCGTATATATTAAAAGTGAGCTTCTTTTTTTGAAAAAATTGTCTTCATTAACAGATCTTAGTCAAAGAAGGGTTGCATGCTTTGAAGTACAGTGGTTGTTTGATTTATTATTATTATTATTTAAATAGATCTTAGTCCAGAAACACCTTTTTCTTTTTTGTGCAACAGAGGAGAAACGACAAGGCTGCAGCCTCAAAAACAGTCCAGAAACTCCTTTATTATTAAGAGTTAGAGTTTGATTTTATTAAAAAAAAAATAAAGGTTAGAGTGCGGTTGTTTAATTTTTTTAAAAGCTTTTTTTGACGTAATTTTTTGGAAGCTATAAAATATATTTTTGGTTTTATTATTTAATAAAAACTAATTATTTTAAATTTTTATACATATTTTTTTACTTAAAAATTTTAAAATAAAAATATACAAACATTTTAATTTTTTACTTTTTCTTTTTTAATGTATCAAAATTAACGATATTAATTTGTTTTTAATAATTTAGTATTTTCTCAAATAAAATTTTTGTACTTTACACAAAATGACAAATTATAGTTAAGATTTTATTTATTTTTAGGCCTTCGAGGTATCTCTACCTTTGAGCATCGTAATATTTGATACTAGCATGCTAATCATACAATGAAATTTTTTAACGGAAATATTGTATAGACTCATAACCATTGACTAAATTAAAAAGAACCAATAGATATTTAGAAGTTTAAAATATTAGGTTGGGTGGCAGATAATTTGGTTCCGTATTACTTTTGGATCATTACATGAGCCACCTGTATAAGCTGTTGGATCGAATTTTAGTAAAATCTAACGGTGAATATATAATCCACTACTTTCTAATTCTAAAATTAGTATTTCATTCATGAAGTATTTATTTTTTGCTAAGAAGCCCTCCTAGTCTTTTTGGATTGGAGCTGAAGGAAATGAACCAACGGTGGATGTGGTTCAAGGCTCCCCCATGATCGACCCCGACGATGCACTTGTTCAATTTCAGGTTACTGTTGCTGCTCAGTCCTCTGCTCATGGCAAGGCCAATCGATCGATCTGAAGGCACAAGTCACCAGGAAAGGGCCAAGGATGCTGTCAACCTACTCTCCACTACCTAAATGGCAAGGCCCGAATGTGTCAAGGGTTCCATGGAGGTTTCATTATCAAGGATTTTGGGGATTGGCAAGGTTTCATTGGTTGGGTTATGTAAGAGGAGCTAGGCAACATTTGGAAAGGAGTTTGGTATGAATTCTCTTTCTTCTGTGTAGGATAAAATCTCTTTCCCTATTCTGAGTTTGATTCCAATCCCTTAATCATTTTGCAGGTATGACGACAGCGGGTAGATGGTCCAAGTGCGGTTCTGGCCTGCTGATATTACATGCTCCATTTACACAGTGCCTCTGAGACCATCAATCGGGGAAAACTCTGTGCAGCGATTTTCAGCGGTGGAAGCCCAATTGATCGAAACGGCGAGGCTCTAGTAGCGTTTTGGGACTCTTCAGGGTGGTTTCTGTGACCTTCCTCTCCATCGTCTCCGGCGAAGCACAGTCAATGCTATGACTGGAACTGGCAAAGCCCCTGCCTTTTCGTCCATCCAAATAGCGTCGTGCTCTCATTCGAACAGGCGTCTTCTCACCTTGTCCCACTATCGCAATAAGTTGGTTTTGGGTGGCTTCAGGTATTGTTCTTTTGTTCAAAGATTATATTTACTCAGTGTACCAAAGCTCTTGCTTTATGCTGCATCATGAAAATTTATTGTTGTTTCTGATTTTGATCTTTGATATGCAATGATTGAATACGTGGCATTTTGATACCCACAGGGAGTTATTTGTTGTTTTTTAAAATCTGATTGTTTTTTTTAGGAAGACTTTTATTATTGATCATATGGAAATGCTGACTATGGGTGATTCTAAATAATTGCAAATTGTGGTGCCTATAAGACTTGGATTGAAGAGGATCTTAATGGGGTAATATTTGAAAAAGTGATGGTGCTCCTAAGATTTATTGGTATCTAGCTTTGGTTATTTTTTGGTCCTTATGGAGGAACAAGCCAAATATGATCAAGTTGAATTCCAAAAATTATCTTTGATGGAAGACATGCTAACCTTTGATGATATTGAGGAGATAAATATAAGAGATGTCACAATCATGGTTGGAAGCTGAATTAAAGATCATGTTGACAAAGAAACTAATGCAAAGTGTCCAGAATTGTATGGAAGAATGTGCAAAATAAGGCATAACCATGGAATACAATATAAAGAAGAACTCAAAGCTAAGAGTAGCCAGGAGATTGTAATGCTACCAATGAGATTACATTTCCAAGCATTGTTGTTGGATTGCCTGTTAAGTCTTGTTTGACATTCTTCTCCAAATGGGAAGTTGACATTGTCAATGGTTAAAGAAAGCATGTTGAATGAAGCCTGATTATGTCAGACAAAGCACTTGTTCGAGAACTACCTCATAATTGGAATGAGTCAAAAGTCCAAGACATTTAATTGTTATCATTGTGGCCAACATGGATGCAAGACATGCTGAAAGAGAGAAATATGAAGACAAAAATAGTAACAATGATATAATTGTGCATATGATGATGTCTTTGTTCTACATCATGAGAACTTCTAAATCTTGCATGTGATGATTCTAGTTGGATCATGGATTCTTGCCTCATGTCAGTTATCTTGAAATTCCTGACTTTGGAATAAGGCTAGTGAAGGGATATGCAAGATTTGGTATGTGTGGCTTGAAACTAGCATGGATTCCTAGTTGAAGAATGTTAGCACTTATGCGTCTTAGCTTGATGTCAATCAAAGCATTGAAGGTTACTACACTACCTTTAGTGGTGGAAAATTCAAAATCACCAAAGGGTCGCTAGTTTGAATAGTAGACGCTGCCTGGAGATTGATGTTGTTGATGATTCCTCTTCCTTGTGGCATATGCGTCTTGGCCACTTGAGTGAAAAAGGACTTGGTGCTGCACCTTTACATCTTTAAAGACTTGCACTCATTGTTTTGTTGGAAAGCATGCTAGATTAGCTTTTCATTATTGACCTCATAGGAGACCACATGTGCTAGATTTGGTTCACGATGTTTGCACTATGGACACAAAAACACTAGGAGGTGCATCATATTTTGTGACTTTTATTGATGACCATTTCAAAGTGTGGGCTTTGTTTTGAAATCTTAACCTTCAAGAGCTTCCATGCTATTGTTTGAAGTGTGTAGTGGTGGTCTATCCATTTGAATTGTGAACATGTTATACAAGACTCCTCATAATGGATAAAGAATGAAACTATCAATTGTTATGTCTCATGCAAAGTTGTAAATGGGGTGAAGTGCTTGGAGTTGTCACCTTTCTTTGAGATGGTGATGTTAGTATGGAATGGAAAACTTGAGAGGGGCCTTTGTTCACAAGAGATGAGAGGTCCAAGCTTGATGGGAAGTCCAATGATCTTTGTTGGTTATGGTCATGAAGACTTTGGTTAGGTTAAGCCAGCAATAACGTATCTTTCTTAAGACCAAACCATTGAACATTTTGAGATTAAGATTGCGAACTGATGTAACAAAGTACTCTAATAAGGTTTGATGATTGATACTCTGAGGTGCATACAGTTCCACAGAATCTAAGCCACAATTAGATCCGATTGCCTTCTAAGAAATAAGATGATGTGCGAACAGAGCTACCAAGAGGTGTAATGAGCACAAAGACAAATGGTTGAAGGCCATGCTCCTTGCATAACAATTGAGTTGATGAAGTTGCCAAAGGGTAGAAAAGCACTCAAAAATAAATGGGTGTTGAAATTTGAAGATAATGTGGGTACATGGTTGTGAAAGGTTTTAGGAATTGATTTTGAAGAGAATGGTGAAGATGTCCTCTATTAGTTGTGCTTCTTGAATTTAGAGGTTGACAACTTGATGTGAACATTTTTCATGGTGATTTGGAGGAAGAAATTTATATGGAACAACAGTTTCAAGGTTAGCAGCTTGTGTGCAAATTGAAGAAAAGTCTATATGGCCTCAAGCAAGCACCAAGGCAATGGTACAAGAAATTTGATTCTTTCACAGATCATGGGTATAGTAAGACCAGGACCATTGTGTATTTGTCAAGAAAGATGGTGATTTCATAATTCTCTTGCTTTATGTGGATGACATGTTGATTGTTGGTCATGACAAGCAAAAGATTAGAGTCTTAAAGTGACTTAAGCAAGTCCTTTGCTATGAAGGACTTGGGTTCTAGCAAATCCTTGGCATGAGGATCACTTGAAGAATGGTAAGTTGTGGAGAAGTACATTGAGAAGGTTGGAGAGATTTAACATGAGTAATTCAAAGCTTGTTGGTACTCCACTTGCTAGTCATTTCAAGTTGAGTTCACAACAATGCCTTACAAGTAAGGAAGAGATGAAGAAGGTTCATATCATTAGTTTGATGTATGCTATGGTATGTACTAGGAGATATTTTCATGCTAGTGTTGTTATCTCTCTAATGTAAGGATCATTGGCAAGCTGTGAAGTGGATTTTCAGGTAGCACTTAGTTTGTTTATGCTTTGGTAGTGGTCAAAGGATGGTTACACTGATATACTGGTGATCTTATTCTAGGAAGTTTATACTTGATGAGATCAACACTTAAAAGTCTTTAATATAATATTAAGCTTCAAAAGAACTCTTTGGATGCAAAAATTCCTTAGTTGGGCCTTGATCAAGAGAAGTTTGTGTTATTTTGTGATATTTGCTATCCATATTGATCATTTATTATCGAAGCACATAGAGGTGCGGTATCATTGGATACGTGAAGCATTGAAACTTTCATTTCCACTGATGACAATGGTTCAGATATGATGACTAAAGCTCGACGGTGAAGTTTGTTTCTTCCAGAAGAAGAGTATTGAGTGAGATTTGTTAGTGGGTCCTCCTTACAACAAATTGTAAAAGAAAAAAAAAAAGGAAAAAAAAAAAAAGAATTGAAAAACATTTTTGAAATGAAAAACACGACCATTAATTACCACTAAAAACTTTCATCATCTTAATCATCATGAAAATTTAGTATGTTGTTCTTGATGTTGAGCTTATACTTTGATATAGCCTTTAATTTTATTTTCTCTAATATTTTGTGATACACATTGTGGAGTTATATGGTTGTATATGAGTATGTTGATTGTTGAGATTACTAATCTCCAAAGACTGGTTACACCATTGATCATAGTGGAAGGCTGGCAAGTCTACATTTTATTTGGGGGACATAAACCCTTATCTCTATTATCTCTAGAGTATTTTTGGTTTAATTTAAAATTTTGGATAGTATTGTAATTTTATTTAACTCATATTTATTATTTCTTTTCAAAATTTTATCTCATCTAATTACTATCTCCATGCATTTTTGATCCTTTGTGTTTAAAATACTTTTTTTTTAAATTATGTGATATTAATGTATGTTGGATAAATATATTTCAATAATTTAATTTTTTTTAAATAATTATCTTATCAAATTTAATTAGAAAGCTTGGTTAAAAAAAAAATATATTGGAAAGCTTCACATGAAAAAGAAAAAAAAAATAGAAGGTTAATAAATTAAAGAATTCAATTTCATTTTTCATGTACAGAATTCAAACTTTTATTTATTTATTTTAAATAGAATTCAAGCTTACATCAGTTATCGCTTTTTCCACTTGCCACTGACTCATTCACACATAATTCATATATATACAGTTATTTTAAATCTTATTAAGATATTTACATGACATTAATATTCAAATATTGGAACTGTGAGAAAGTTTCTCTTTCTACAAATTGGTTATTCGTACAATTTTTCAAAAAAATATTACAATAATTTTAAAATATATTTATTCAACATAAAATAATATCATATAATTTTCAATTACATATATAATATTCAAACAAAAGAAATTTTTTTAAAAAGTACTAGTTGTCATGACATTATTACATAATGGAAAACAAGAAAGACATTAATGAACTAGAAAATGTTAATGATTAAGAGAACTAGATAAAATTGAACTATAACAAATAATAAATTGATTCTTATACCAAAATTTAACCAATTGTATGAAAGATGAGTGCGAACATGTATGGTTTAATGCCCTTCTAACAAAAATTTGGAAAGTGTTAAATATAATGGGCATGTAGGTAGTTGTCAGCAATGTTTCTTATGACCAAAAATTTTTAGGTTACACATTAATTGCATTATAGAGGAATACATTAAAGAAATTTATTGGGAGGGATTTAAAATGATCAAATAGAAATTTTTTTAAATTGAAATTAGTGAAGGTTAAAATATATGTGATGTGCTATATATATATATATATATATATATATATATATATATATATATATATATATAATTGTGTTTAGATACATTAATTTCTAATATACCAAATTGTATTGGTTTCTTGAGATAACTATTAATAAGGAATAAAGGGAGTAGTTCGGTTGAGATTTAAAAAAATGAAAATTAAACTCTATTTCCATGTGAGTCTTTCTCTTTTTAAATATATTAATCATTTTAAAATTTCAATAATTAACTTCATAAAACTTCTTTTATTTTAAAATTGAAAAATATCTCAAATATATAATCAAGAATCAAAATGAAAAAAGAGATACTTAAAATATATTAAAATAGAACAAGTTTTTAAAGTGAGCTAAAACAAAAATGTAAGAGTATATGAATATATGATTGTGAGAGATGCATATGGAGCACCAAATGATCTTTATAGTTAAAGAGTAAAAGGTATTAGATCACATCAAATTATATCAGATTATTTCTAATCAAATCAAATTTTAATTAATATCCACTTAATATTTTGATAATGGAAATGAGCAATTCATATTTTTTTGAGTGTTTAATTTTAATATATTGACAATGTAAACTTTTTCACATTATCATTCAATCATTCTATCATATATTGCTATATCAGTAAAAGTAATTAAATTTTATATCTACTACTTGAAAAAATCATATAAATTAAATGATTTTACTTTTTTACAATGTTAGTTTATAGATTTTTTTTTTTTCAGTTACCAGAATTGCCAAAAGCAAAGAAAGCTGATGCAACGTGGCTAAGTGCACCCAGGACGCAATTGAAGGAAGTGGATAACTATGGGCTAGAGCTCATATCAAGTGAAAAATCTTGTTAACAACATTATAAATTTTAAAAGTTATTCCCCCTTTCCAAATATCTTTCAATTGAATATAAATTAACATAGATATTAAAAAAAATAATAAATAATATTAGTAATTGAGTAATATATAATGAATAGATTAATATATTCCTATATATTAATTAATACTCCCTCTGATTAATTGAATAATTTTTCAGTTATAAATATTCACTGGAATTAAAAAAATAATTGGTAAATTATTAATGTTAGTAAAAATTAGAAATATTTATTAAATTATCCTTATTACTTTTCAATACTTTAAATTTTCATCTCCTTTTTCACTAATAACTCAATAATATTTAATAAGGGTATTATTGATAAAAATAATTAATATTACCTAAATTTTTTAAATGAATAATTATTTTTAAATAAAGTAAATTTTTAGAATGAATAATTATTTAATGACGAAGGAGTATAGTATGATGTTTAAGATTAATATTAAATGTAATGCTTTGAAAATATGAAATTAATTAGGAATAGTATTAAAAAAATAATATTTTATTGAGATATGAAATTGATAAATATTTTAAAATATGAAATTGTTTAAAAGTGAATAAATATGAAAATGAGGAGGTGGTAAAAAAGGTTGAAGTTATTATTAACATTTAAGAATTCATCCATTAGTTGAACGAAATATCCGTGTCCTGCTTTCACCAAAACCCGAGGTATACTCTCTCCCTTTCTTCCCGTTTCACATATTCATACCGAAGAATACACTGCAAAGTGCCAACTGATTCACCCTAATGATAAATATTAATTGTTATTGCTTCTTTGTTATTAATCTTGTTTTTCTTCCTACACGTAAACACGATCATGGCGTTTTTAACCCCACTTCGCTATTCTTCCTTGTACCTGAGTATGCATGTTGCCCATTGGTCAATACGCAAGGCTTTTATTGTTTTTTTCCTCCAAAAAATAAAAATAACGAAGCGAGTAAGATGGGAGCGTGCTACTATGTATACATAATTTTAACCGGATAATATTATTTGAACATTTAAAAGTAATATCTTAATAAAATATCTACTTTATTATGTTGGATATGGTAAAAAAGTGAGTAGGTGAGGACCATGACCATATCTAAGAGTCATAAAATGAAAGTCTTAAGGGATGTTTAAATATCATTTCCCTTAAACATCAGAGGTTGTTTTTTCTTTCTTTTTTTTATTGGGTCGAATCAGAGGTGGTTTCGAGAGTTACCATAAGTGCCTAGTTCAATTTGATAAACAATAGGAATTTGTAATATATTTATTTTTTCTAATCGTTCTAGTCATAATGTGATCATTGTTTGTAGAAAATTAACCAAAATAACTATTTTTTTCCGCCATCACTTTTTACACTACTTTTTTTTTAAAAAAATGATTTTATTTGTTGGAAACAATCATTCTAAGTGAAATTGAATAACTCTGTCTGTTACATTTAATTTTTTGATTGATTTCTCTCTGTTACATTATGTATACTGGAGTTTGCTGGTGATGCTGCAGTACTTATAGCTAACGCTAGTTAATCAGGATAGATTTAGTATAACTTGAAATTATTGGTTACTTTCATCCATCTTTTATGTCATCCCCATATTTTTCACTTGTTAAGAATCAATAACGTCTCCTCCATTTATTAGTCTTGTACATTGCTTGGTATAGAGAACAAAAATGTACTATTGCAGATGGCACCTAAACTTCTGTCCTCTGCAAAATAATCTCACCTCTATATTCGTAGCTTTTCAATCTCAACTTTTTCAAAGCCCATCCTCAATCATATCCTCATTGTCTTAATAGCTATACTGTAAATTTTTTATCTTTTTTTTGTGGTTACTGGAGAAATGCTTATTTAGTTATTTCACTCGAGGTTTCTTGTGCTTTTAACTTGAATTGGGTTGCTATATATTATCAGTGTTCTTACTTCTGCATAGTTTATTAATTATTCATTTCAAAACTTCTACGCATAAGGCTACGAGAGAAATATTATTTGTATTAATAAATTATAAAACTCTATATCGATAAGTTCTCATTTATCATTAGAATGTAGTCTGTAACATATATGTAAGTTCAAATAATATTCCTAAAGGCTATCAATACAATCAATAATAATATTATCTATATCATCAAAAGTGTTTGTCCAGTATGACATCAACACCACTATTATTAGATGCAATGTCCCACTCACCTCATTCAAGTATCACATGAAATGTGACGCCCATTTTTTATGGTGGGAATAACATTATTGAAAGATGTCTCCAGTTAATATCTATGATGCCTATGGCACTCCTGGCGGCAGGACATTGACCGACATTGATTCGCTGGCATTGAAGGTTTCCTTGTCGACATTAACTAGCAATTTTCTATTTCTTTTTTTTTTTTTTAACTTTGAATTCAGGTCTTTTTTTCTTCTAATTCCTTCTTTTTTTTTTTTTTTCTCTTTCCTTTTTTTTCAAGTTTTTTTTTTTTCACCTGAATTCGGCCTAACTTTTTTTTGTTTAGCTAATTCCTCATTTTTTTACCTCCAAATTCAGTTTTTTTTTCTAATTCCTTCTTTCTTTTTTTTTTCCCTTTTTTTCAAAGTTTTTTTCTTTTTTTTACTTGAATTCAATTAGTTCAAATTCAATTCTTTTGTTTTTCTAATTCCTTTTTTTTTCCTTCTTTCTTTTTTTGTTCCTTTCTTTAATTTCTTTTTTTTTTTTTCAAGAAATTGGACCTTTTTTTCACTAATTTCGATTTTTTAAAATAATTTTTTATCCAAATTCATTCATCACCTTCGCCGCCTCCTCCAACCTCGATATCACGTGCTCGTCGCAAGCCTCATCGCCTCGTCCGCCTAGCACCGTTGGGCTCGCTGGTCTTCCCTCAACCAAAGCTCTTCTCTTTTGCCAGCCAAGGGAAGGGCGTTGATCGATGTTGAATGCACTGGCCAGCCACAAACTTCCCCTGCACCGCAGACCACCTGCACCACCACCGAATTGCTCCTGTGCCAAAGCCTCTCCAATGTCAATATATTTCTTCTCTATACAACTAACAAAATGCTACAGTGCATAGGCACTATAGGCGTGACCGGGTGAGTCACCTAAGAAGCCACCTTATTGAAATATCATTGTCACAGCTCACATCACAATCACTGAACGCAGAATGTTACCACTCTGATCCCTTCAGGTTGTGTGAGTTAACAAGACTGGAATATATAGCAAGATGCGAGAGGCTGATTCCAACAGTGAAAGAAGCAGGAGTACAATTAGCAAAGTAGATTGGTCTAATCTGCCTCATGACTTGCGGTCACGAATTGCAAATAATGCTTTGGGGGTGATTGACTTCCGTGCTGTGAGCAAAGATTGGCAAACTGCTTCCTCCGTTCCTTAAATCCCTTCAACACGTGAGCTTTGGTTTCTCATGTATAGCGAAGGTTCACAGTGTACCCTGCTAAGATTCCCAAAAAGAGGATGCATTTCCGCCACCGCAAAAGAAACCTACAATAACAAATAACAACGACAGTGGGTGCAGTGTTTGATGAAGTAAAGTTTCACTTCTGGGAGAAGTTTAAAGGGCCGGTTCTTACCTTTGATGCTGGTGATACCAAAATGTGGAGCGAGCATGTTATGGCTTTGAAGATAGAAACATTACTCACTTCACTTGATGAGAAATCTTTAAAGGTGGATGATGAGTTCAAGTTGAACCAGTCTGTAGTTACTGCCATGTTTGCGATAGGGTTTATGAGGAAAAAGCTGAGGTTAGAGGGAACAAATGTTTTCATTTCCACGTGCGGGACGCTGAATTCAAACTGGAGTTGTAAAGATGAGTTGATGATTCAGAGTGAGAGCATTAAGAGTCCAGGATATAAGGGCCACCTTAAAGGGGTATGGATCCACCCAAGATGCATTCAGATAGCTCCGGGCCAAACCTTGTAACTAGTTGGGGCCTTGGGGGTTTCCCTTCTTTGTTAGTTTATGGTTTTGAATTGCAGTTTGACTTGGAAAATTATGAGAAAATATGATCACAATTGCTGCTGTGATACAATTGTGGCAGCAATTACGGTTGCTGACTGCAATTTGAAATCATTCAGTTTGCTGTCTCTTTCTTGGATTTGTTATTTATTTTCAAACGATAGATGTTATTGTTTGATATGTAGATCAAAACGATTTTATGGTTAAGGAGTTAGATTTTTTTTTTTTTGAAGAATTTCTTGCTTTTCTTTTGGGCCTATTAATATCATGAAATATATCACTGTAAAGTTTTTCTCTACAATAAAGAAAGTAAGGATGCATCAATTCACTTTTATATCCATGGAGAATAGAATTTAATTTCTATGTATTGATTATCCTGTCATCTAATCAATATATTATCACATTAACAAAATAGTTAAGTCTTAAACATTATTTAAAAGTCATATAAATAAGATGATTTGATTGAATTGCATTCAATGCATAGAAATTAAACCCTAAAGAATATTATAATTTTGCCATTACCAATATTTTTTATTAACATTGCAATCAACATTTGTCAAAGATAATTCACAAGACTGCTTGGACTCGGTTAGAACTACGCTATATTCTCTAAAAGGTGTTAAAATTTTAATTTCTCATGTACAAAACTTTCTGAAGTTTCTCCTATATTCTTGTTTGCAATGTTATTTCACCTAGTGAATTTTTTCTGAATGGACTGATTTATTCGTAATTTTGGCGAGAGACCAAAATGAAGTTTTTATCAATAAAATGCTCAACTATATCTCCCTAATTCATTAGTGAAGCAACCGTTACAAAAGTAGCAAATACAAGACTTTTTGAAAGTCTATTCACTGGTGCTGTTTATTGTGTAGGGTCAGAAACTTCTAATGGGTTGGTTTCTTTTGATGCTAAATATGGCAAACACATTCTAGTTTGTATTATAGTTTTTCTTCTGTCATAGTCTTTCAAACTTTAGGATTTTATTGTTTGTTATGATATAGAGTCAAATGACTTTGAGGATATGGAAATGGCTTCGGCAAAAATATAAAACTAAGTACAAAAACTAATGGAAATGCAGGGGATCGAACCCTGTACCTCTCGCATGCAAAGCAGCGCTCTACCATTTGAGCTACATCCTCAATTGTTAGTCAAGCATTAACAGAAATTAAATGGTTGTATCCTCCAGCAGGGACAAAGATTATTCCATGCGATGATCTTGGACCGCTAAGAGCCCATTTAGTTCATCATCTAGCAGAATTAATTTTAAAAGAATTAATTTGTGTTTAATTTGAGTACGTTAAAAGTAAGTTTTAGAGAAAGATTTTTGTTTAAATAGAACAAAGTAAAATTACTTTTAACTATTAATATAAGAGTAATAGTAAGATTTCATCTCAAAAATATTTTTCCTAGAATAAAAAGTATCTTAAGAATACTACTCCCAAAAGTACTTTTAAATGCTTGAAAAGTACTTTAAGTATAATGAAAAAACTTATCAAACACATTAAATATTGTATAATCTTATTCACATTTTTTTTATTATTCATTCATATTTCCTGGAAGTACTTTTGGAGCTTGAAAATATCAAATTAAGCAGTCACTGAAATGATGAGAACTATTGTAGAAAGTAGCCTGTTCTATTGTATATATCAACAAATAAGCTATTTTAAATAGGGCAAAGCTCCAGTGCTCCCTACAAAGTAGGGAGCGTCACACACTTGTAACACCTTATAATCTCTCCTATCAAGCCCACCCACACACCGATCATAAACTTCTTTTTCTTGCCCTTTCCACAATAATTCAGCCACCACCTCATCCCCTCCCTTCGCCACAAGAACACTTTAGCCACCTCTCCAACCATCACCCTGCTGCCAAGCATTCATCCATAGTTGAGCAAGTTCACGAAGAAGGTGGTGATAGTGGTGGGGCCAATCAAATGAAGAAGGGGTGAGTCATGGAGAATGAACAAGTTCATGTAGCCACTATACAAAGAATCTTTATGATTGCATGTGGTGGTGGAAGTGCATAATGTCAAAGATGCTATTTAATTTGCAAGATCATTGTTAGTGATGCCATGTTCACTTCCTCTCTTTAGATACCCATTAGAAACGCAAATGCAAGGAAGAACACTTTAAATTGAGGAAAAAAAAGAACTTTCAACAAACTCATGATCCAAGTATCACGTTAAATCTTCGGAACATTTACATAATTTCTCCTCTGATTTTCTTGGATGAAGACCATTCTGGTGGATTTTGTGTGGAGAAAGGGAAAGTTGGTGGTGGTGGTGGGCAAGGCGAGGCAATGCGCAACTAGGGCAGGTGGCCAAATGGTGGAGTTGCCATTCTTGACCATCATAGTGGAGGCTCGGTGGTGGTTCACTATTAATGGTGGAGCCATGGAAGTAGGTAACATAGGCTAATAGTGAAAGTGATGGAGATGAGTGGCTTATAGTAGGTATCATCATTAAAGGGAGTATAGATGTCTCACACACAATCTAATCCGTTAATTTGAAAATGAATGGTTGAGATATAAGGTATATCACACTCCATACTTGCTAAGGTGTCCTGAGAATTCACCTCTTAAATAAAGGAGTGATACACAACCATCACCACACTTACACGATATCCTGACACCAACTCAAAAGTTGTAAATTAATGTGTAAAAAATTATAAACCATATGCAAAATGTTGTAAATTAAAATGTAAAAAGTTATAAACCAATATGTAAAAACTTTTTGCACTTTAGCTTACAACTTTTGCATCTTGATTTATAACTTTTAACTTAATGTAAGTATATGGTATAAATCTGGTGGTGATCATTTATCATTTCTCTAAATAAAGTGCTTATGTTCAAACAAAAAACAAAAAGATTGCTAATGGATGCATTGTTTCCAATTATTTTAACATAAAAATATTTCTTAAAAATGAAAAAAAAACTTTTGATAAAAGCTACTTATATCAATTTTTGCTCAGAAGTGAAAAACAACTTATTTAGCTTTTAAATAGAAATTGATTTAAATAGTTTCCATGAAAAATAAATTTTATAAATTATTTTTGTAACACTTGACGGGAATGGGGAGTGATCGTAGTGTAAGAAGGCAGAAGAGCCTTAAAGACTTCTAAGTGGAGGGATAATGAATAAAATTACATACCAGAATAAAGGATACTTGTAACTGTGTAGGTATGAACTATACAATTGAGGATGACTTATATGAATTAATTGGTTACTTATATTAACAAAATGCATTTTTTTTTTGGACTCATTACTAAAGGCTTACGGTTAATTGCTTGAAGAAATTTTGAAATAATTGACCTTTTGAAAAAAAATTTCAGAAAGCGTGTAAGTAAAGACAAACATCTGAGAAGACATGTATTGATTTGTGAAGACATCGTTAATCTATAAAGCAGTATGAGAAACTACAATTTTTAACTTTTAAATAGAATACGATATGGATAGCTTACATGAAAAGTGGTTTGAAATAAATAATTAGAACCACATGCACCCTAAGCCGATAAGCAACTAGAAAACCCTTTGCATAAAAGTAACAATCTTTTGTAACTCATTGAACCAGACTTCAATCTAACGTTTTTCGCCACCAAGTTTTGGAGAATGTGAAGGAAGATTAGCAGTAAACATAATGCGAAATGAAAAAATAATCCCAAACAAACCGAAGCTCTATGCAATATGCCTGAATAAACAGAATAAATTAAGATACGTGATATAGATATATATACAACACTATTGCTTTTGCTCCAAATATACAACGAGACACTACCGTGTCTCTGTTAATCTTAAAACTATATCAGCCCTACACAGTACATACTCAAATATTTATGCCCAACAAACATTATGGCATTCATGGAACTTCGGTGTTATCACCAGTCTCTATTCTGATTGGAGGGGGTCAAATGGAATTTGGTCGGGAAAAAAATTGAGGTTCCGATATAATATTATGCATAAGCTATTTCACCTAGAAATCCTATAGCGTAAAAAATGTCACATTGTAGCCGGTGAAGAACAGAATGGTCAATGCAAAAGTAGGATTCTGCAGTCGCTTGATAGCTCCTCGTTATCATCTGGTATCAATTAAGCCATTGACTCGCGACTTCATATATCTGTCTATTAAGTCAGCAAGAGCTCTTATCAACGACTTTGGGTCATATATTATACCCACTTTAGGATCACGCAGGGAGTCAACAACAATCTGCAAAAATAAGAATTGTCGGGTTATCAAAAATACAGTAACCATCATAAAATGACCGTAGACCATGTACCAAAATAAGAACACAGATCTATCATACATAAATATGAGCTAGCATCAAATCATTAATCTGCTGCTTTATCAATAATGCGATTAAGATTTTCATATTGATGACAGCACTGCAATTTTTGCATACATGAGCACATATACTTCAACTTAAAATATGACTTTTAAGCAAACCAATCTTACAATGCCATTCCAGTTAAACAACACTTTCAAACAGTTAAACTTTAACTAATTGTAAAACTGTTTTACACTAATAATCCAATCATGTGTTGTGTAGCAACGTCATCAAAGAGCTTGAATGTGCCAACAACTTCATTTGGAATTAACCTTTTCTAATGATATGGTAATAGATGATTGAATAAAAGTTACTCTTGGTAATTGGGGTGTGTGAGCACCAAGATAGAGGCTTGATGGCATGATTGGATGATGGTCTAAACAAGGTTAACACTTGCCAAGAATAAAAGTTATATCCTTAGATAAAATGCCAGTTCTATTCATGAATTAATTTGTTCACCAAAAAGCAATCTTTTAATATATCTTCATAATGCAAAGCATTATCCACTCATTACTCTGCATGATGAACAAATTTGGCATACATACCACATCAAATATTCCTTGGGCAGCCAAACAGTCAGCATCAACTGGAATTGCACTATTTCTTGGCACCAAGATAGTATTGATATACTGACTCGGCTGCATAAATTATAAACAGCACAAAAATTCCTGTCATCACGTTATTCATATTGTTCTGTTCTTTTTGGTTCTCAATTTCCATGATAATTGAATCTTAATTTGAAGGTTTTGACATACACTAAATATTTCATCTTGTATTGAATGAAGACAAATATAAAACACTATTTTTCTTAAGCTTTTTCTGGCATGTCATGTTGAAGATGTGACAATAATGGAATAAATGTGTTTGTAGTAATAGTACCAAAGATAACTACCATTCTTTAGTCCTACATTTTTTTGTCAAGTTTCTCAATAATAATAATAAAAACAAGAAGAGAAAGTAAACTACATTTCAGATGACAATTCATCATGATGATAGTAATGATTCTGTGGAATGATTAAGGTTCAAAAGATTGAGGAGTGTGATTCTGAAATAGCTTTAATTTGGCACTCAGTGTCACCAATTAATAGAATGTGTAATCTCTGCATTGATGGGATATTTTCAGTTGTTCAAATAGTTCAACCAAATTTTTTTGCATTTATTAACAGTGTACCACTTGCAACAGGATAAAAAACATGGATTCAAACTATAACATTGGGTCTCTTTAGTGAATCATATGCAAATCAAATGCTTTATTTTGAAACAGAATCAATATAAAGTCTTCTATTGGGCACGAACTAGTTTCACTTATGAAGGAATTCTCACTCACTGGATTCTGTAACCGATTGCAAGGATCTCCATATGTTCGATTTAGAGCATCCGTAATGGCAGTAACAAAACAAGAAGCTGAAAACCCATTAGTCTCCCGGTCATGTGTGCCATTTAACATAAGTACCTATTTTTTTCCCAAAAAATTAGCAGAAATTCAGCAAAGAATGCAAAGATAGCTATCAATTTTCAATGTTTTAGAATGCCAAATCTAATCCAATATTACAAGATGGAGAGTGCAGCTTGAACTCATGCATGGAAGAGCTTGGCATTAGCTTTGCAACTAAGCCAGAAAGCATTAAAGAAACATCTGCAAATAAAGGCGTTAACTCACTGATGGCAGCACGCTCAATATCGTGGACTTTTAAAGATGTAAATCTCACCAGCAATTCAGCATCAGAAATCAAAAGATTATGGGATGGGGACCAGGGAATTGTTTCCATATCAAAGCACAGAAACTTATGACCCATTTTGTCTCAAAGCTTTGCAGTCAAGGAGAGGCTAGACCACCTTGAACAGCTTATTTCTTCCAAAAGAGGGTCCAAGACTCCACACAAACTAAACAAGAAATCCTATCAAGTCTAGATTTTTACAATATCACTGGGTGGAAGGCCCATCACACTTACTATTAATAAGCAAAGAAAATGTGTATAATGACAAGATCAGGAAATACCTTGAGGCAGGACCTTGAAGAAATAATCTCCCCTATTCCCAGTAAGACCTAGAAAATGTTAGTCAGTAATTATTTACTGGGAGAACTAAATTGTCCAAAAGAATGGAAGGTATATGTTCCACCAAAATTACATATTAATCTAGCCAAATTTGCCTCAATAAAATGCTGGAAAAGTCAGAAAATCATGTTTTTAAGACACAATGTACAAGGAAGACAAGGCCAAGCATATAAATCCCAACTGCTCAAATACTCCAAATTCCAAGATTTTCAAATATATATAATCATCAATGTTGTCAAATTAGAGGCATGGCCAACAACTACCTGACTCCTTGGTTGCACTAAATAGAACATGTGGGAGGATTAATCAAAGGAAATACATCCCATTCTCACAAAATTGTAGAAAACAACTCCACATAATTATGTAATGTCTCAAACAAAATAAAAGATTATGTAACTTCACTTCATCAAGAAGAAATAGTACACATTACATACCAACTGTAAAAATCTTACCAAGGAGGGGCAGATTGAAGTAAAAAGGGAACCCATGGCAAACACAATGCAGTCCACATTATTTAACTGCTCTAATACAGCCACATTAGGTGAGGGAAAGACCTATTCAAAGGAGAGAAAAAGAAGTTACAGATATAATTATAAATTGCTCATAAATTATGAACTCAATAGCCAAATTCATTTCCAACAATAAAATAAACAATTCAAAAGTTGCACATTGTTATTTTCTTTTTTTTTTTGGTCATAACAGAGGAACAAAAGTAAAGTAGCACGAAAACAAATTTCAAATATACATGTGCACAACCATGCAGAATTAGTTGTGTTTACAGAGCCAATGCTATAACTTATAAGGCATCATGGCTTTACGGTGATATTCACCCACTAGGTAATAAGTAGGTGTGTCCTCCTCCCCTTGTTCAAGTTCAAACAAGAGCACCAAAAATAAAGAGCCATGTTGTAGTTGCAAAATAATATACCAGTTAGTACAGAACAAAAAAGGGAAATTGGAGAAAAATTGCATGAAAATTTGATGAATAATTGGGTACATAGAGGCACTACCCAATATATATATTAAAAAAAATGTTCTATACTTTCTCTGCTGAATGACATCAACCATATATAGCTTATTGCACACTGATCTATTCAAGAACTATCAAATAGATATACTTCAACTGCATAATAATAATATTTTATAAAAATACAAATTTATTTGAGAATAGAATGAAAAAAGCTCGGCACAGTACAATAGTCCTAAAACAAACACCAAAAAAGAAATTTGCATAGAATGCCAATCTCTCATTATGTCAACAAATAATTTAGTAATTTACCATACAGCTGATTGGTTGAAGCAAGTGAAATAAACTTGTTATACTAAGGAAGAGGGCAAAATGCAGTATAAGTCCTTCAAAATGTGAACAAGATGGTCCAACAAGACATAGCATTTACCTCATGGAGCAAATTTTTTCCCTCACTTGACATGTAGAAGACCCGTTTTATTTTTGAAGGAAGTGCTGGAGTTGAAAAGCTATCCTACCCACAAAATGATAAAACTTCAACATAAGAGAAATATAAGATACAGGGTTTTACAAATATTACATACAAGATCAACTGACCAATTGATATTTTTAACATTTTAATTAGGGAGCCTGAAATGCAAAAACAATTTCTGTATTTAAACTAAAATCAATGCCCATCATTAGTTTAAAAGCTAGAATTTCTTCACTAAAGTTTATACAAGGTAAAATCAAAGGAATAGACTAACTAATTCTGAAAATCAATAATTGTCTGAAATTAAAACCAACACAGCAACAAGTACATTTGTCTATTTCCAACTCAACTAACACAAAACAGTTAATATTTCCAATGACTTATCAACATGTTCACAACATCAGCATACACTTGACACATCATTATTGACCTAAACAATGCCCTTCCTGTGTTGTTGGATCCCCTGAAACCAGAAGTGCTCATTCTCTTTCAAGTAGTGATAAGCACAATGTCACAATGCATATGCTAACACACCTTATTAATCAGCTCCGTAGTTCCACTGGTTGGATGAGAAATTTCATTTTGTCCCCGTATAATAGTACCATCCTAAATGGATAATAGAACGTAGTGTGAGATAATGCAACAACTATTCAAATAATAAGTCAATCACATTGTGAATTTCTATAGAGTTATTTCAACAGGAAACAAATAATCTTTTATCTCAGAACCAGCATTTAACCTCAATGAAACCGTGGCATATTACATGGTTAAGCAGTGTGTAACATACCCATAATTCACACCCTAATGTAAGCCTGTCATTGGTCGAAATCACTGGAAGAACCAGGCTTTCAGGGGAATATCTGAAACACGCGAAAACAAAAATATTGCAGCATCCAAGGACCGAAAAAATATACGTGCTCCTGCAAAAAAAAATTCCCAATGCTGCATAATTTATAAAAGTCAGTCATGTTGTTCTATTTGTCGCACACCAATAGCAATTGCCATATTCTGACTTCTACAATTTTCAATCCCCTCTACTAATGAAAGCAAGGAAAAATAATGGTTTTGACTTTTGAGCCATGCATTATGCCTGATCTGCTTCTAAAAAAAAAACTACAGCAAACATCTAGCTAAATCAGAAATAAAGGACCTGCCATTGCTGAAACAAAATGAATCTTCAGCCCGGCATAGAATCTGCATTAACACCAAACACGAAGCCCAAATTTCAAGCCAATTTATCAAAAACAGATGCAATACTGAAACAACTTTATCAAAACAATTATCATGATAATTTGTGTTTTTTTTTTTGGTAGAAACAATTACCATAGTGAGATAACAATAAATTCCTTTAAAGACCAGGTATTTTCGAACATATACAAATTCCCACCAAAAAAAAAAAATGAAGTAAAATATTAGACTGCACTCTGAGAAGAAATACCCCACCTTGAAAACAAATCATTCAAACAAGATAACGAAAGACACCAGCATTTATAACAGTCACATAAGAAATACTTCGCAACTGATGCTTATGGCCAGGATTAGAAACAAAGAGTGTGTACGCACACAAACACAGATCACTCTTGCGAGGCAAATGAGAAATTATCAGGAAAAGCCTCAGTCTGGTTGTGAAAATACCTGACTCTGGAAATAAACCAGAAAAGATCGAATAGTCTCCCTGTAGGGTTTCGACACACCTTTCCAAAGAAAGTGATCACCTTCCACAATAGAGTACCTACACACATCCCAGCGATGAACTTAATTTTTTTTTAAAAATAATAATAAAACAAAACAAAAGATAGCAGTGCCAAACACATACATTACTAAAAAGAAGTTAAAAAAAAGTATGAGAAATGTTATGATCTTAATCCCCATTAGACTAGACAAGAAAGCACACCGACACAGCAACCTTAAAAGCAAGTACCAGGAAAATGCGCCAAATCAATGCATAACTGAAATAGAAAGAACAATAACTAGAGGAGCACTAGGCATGAGGCAATACCATTCAGATTTAGCTTCGAGTGGATCAAGCGGTAGACGATGACCAAGCAGATTCCGAACAGCAAGAGCCTCAGCTGTGCTCTGATCAGACAATCTCAGACACCTCGAACGTATGTCTCCAACAGCAGGACCACCTGAATATCACACACACACAATTAACCAACGAATCAATCAAATAATATAATAATAATAATCCCTAATTAAAATCCCGAAATGTGGGAACACAGACCGAGGACGCGAACAATCTCGGCAGTGCTTCCTCCGTCATCGGAAACGGGGAGGACATGAGCGACGCGGGTGGTGAAGCTCTTGAGGTCCTCGACGACGCCGTTGAAGGCGGTACCGCCGGAGAAGACGAGGAGGGATGGCTGGGGGGAGGAGGGTTAGGGTTAGGGTTAGAGTAACAGCGGCGGTGGCGCGGCGATGCAATTGAAGCCATTGAAGAAGGAGGAGAAAGGGAAAGCGGAGAAGGGTGGAGGGAAGAGGGAGCGTGTTAGAGAAGGTGGGACCCAACCAAGTGTCCGCCATGTTTCGCGCGTGTTCTGCACTTTACAGCTTTTTTTCCGACTGTGAGTGTGACTGTGTCTCGTATCGGATCCCACTCGAGTACTATCGCATCCATGTCCAAGTGTCACCTCTAAACTCAGCTTATGCTTCGTATTCGCTAGAGTAATGTTATTTGTTATAATATATTAGTTCACGCCCATTTATTATTTATTAATCTTATTTAAGTAAAATTTATATTTATTTAATAATAAATAATATATGAGTTAATGTGATATTTCATACTTAAATGTAATTATTATTTCTATATCCACAATCCTTTGCCTTTTGGAGCCATTTCCCAAAATAATAATATTTTTTTTCATTACTTTTTTGTTAACTTGTTTTCTTATCTTAGTGAATTTAAAATTTAATTTCTATATACTTATACTCTTATTTAATTATGTATTATCACATTTGAAAAAATAGTTAAGTTTTACACTCATTACTTAAAAACTTATAAAAATCAAATAATTTAATTGGATAACAATATAATTAAAATCTATTAAATTAAAATATTTAATATTTTGAAATTGTTTTACTGATTTTGAAATAATTAATATTATTAATAACTGTTATGTTTTTGTAATCTCAGTATATTAATAGAGAGAAGACCCCTAGACATCTATGTAAAACTTGACACATAGAATGTTAGTTCGAGCCAAATTTTAAAGTAGTTGGACATGATGTTAACATATTGTTCAATTAGAAAGTCTCTTAATAATTATTTTCCATATGCAAAATTTAACTAACTTTTTGGAAGACAACTCACTTACTCCTGCATACGACCCTTATAAATCCATGAATAATAGTTATGAAAGATATTATTATCAAAACAACTTAAGATGATGTTAATTAATTTATCGGTCAGAATGGTAAATTTATCTTCGCCCTTCTGAAATCCCCTTTGTGTCCCAAAATATTGAAGTGAATTCGGAATTTTTATTTTTTTGGTACAAAGTGACTGTGATTCTGTTGTCTGTAATATATAGTGGTCAGAAAATGGCCACGATGTTGAAGTGGAGTTTTACTTTTGGGTACAGGAACAGGGCCAAAGGCCCAGGAAATAGGAAAAAAAAATTTCGTTACATCCAGGAAATAGGAACTTGGAGCACTGAGGCCCCATACAAAGCAAACAAATCTACAGCATGACTTCGGGCAGGTGGGGGTGTGGTCCAGATGTTCAGCCCGAATCCAAGAGATAGACTTTTGTAATGTGCAAGCTTATGAAGTAGTCGCACACTTTTTGTCACATACTTAAAATAAAATTCTCCACAAAATGGTGATTAATTCCTTGTGTCGCATTCCACTTTTACTAATTTCCTATATTGGTTTGAACTCCTAATGTTCAACGATTTTGTCATTGGAATTCATTTTATATTTCTCAACATATACCAATGTTGCGGCAAGAAATTTCAAGGTCTTTTTCATGTTCTATGGTTTTTCTCCCTCAAAATGGTATCATTTGCTATATCGGGTTGAATTCCTAATATTGAACGATTTTGTCATTGGAACTCATTTTATATTTGTCAACATATACAAATGTAGCAAGAAATTTCAAGGTGACTTTTTCACGTTCTATGGTTTTTGTCCCTCAAAATGTAGCATCATTGGCTGCAGCCAAGGAATAGCACATATCAGGGAAGCCTAATTTGCTAAAGTCGAGTCAACTTCAACATTAGAAAACAAAAAAAAAAAAAATTGAAAATATGAAAAGCCCTTAGTAAGGCAAACTCTTAGAACTTGTGCTGATAACCAATGACTTCAATCTGGAAGACTCCCCAGCTGCATTTGCCCTCTGCGTTATTATTTCCATATTCCTATGCAAGCTTTGTTTCACCAAACTCTTCATCAATTTCTTCCCTTCTGTTGCTTCTCTTTGACTCACAGGTGATCCCATTGCAAATCTTGGTGTTTGTGGACCTGAATGTGGCCCCATTTTAGTTTGCCTTTCATCCTTGAACCATTGCAATAGTTTTTGTGCTCTCTTCTGAGCTAAAGAGCTCCCCAATAGAACCACTTCAAGAAGTGCATGTACAATCCCAGCTCTTGCCATTTTCTCTCTTTGAGATGAACTTTGATGTGCTAGAATCATCAAAATATAAACTGATAACTCTTGGCATTTGGGTTTATCTTCCCATGACAAGATCTCAATGAAGCATTGTGGAACCATTGAGCTATTCTCTATAGACTTCTTTCCCATCAAAGTCACCAACAAGTTCCCTAGAGTGGCTAGTGCTTTCTCTGAAATGTCTTTCATTGAGGAAAGTTCCAAGAGGGTAGGCACAACCCCACTAGAAACCAAAGGGCCTGCATTCTCCAACATGGTTGAGAGGTTGCATAAGGCACCCAAACATGATCTTTTGGTATCAAAACTTGAGCATGACTCAAGAATGTCTCTAAGTAATGGGAGAAAGTTTAATGAAGGGAAATGCAATTGGGTGTTGGTTAGTGATGACAAAGATAGGAGCAACTCAGCAAATTCACTCATTGTTGATTCATCTACAAGGTCAACTGTATTTGGCAGCTTGGACAATATTCCTGCCTCCACTATCAAAGCCTTGTTCCTAAAGAAAGAATAGACACGTCAGGAAAAGAAGGAAAAACATGTTTCAACGCAGTCAAAGTTAGGTTATAAGCAAATACTTGATAATATTCTCAAAGTCAGCATAAACAAGTCAACATCTCAAAAACTCCACCAGCATTCCTACCTTCTTCAGTCTATTTTTTCTTCCTTTAATGGGAATCAATTTATGTATGTATTAAACAAAAAGAAAGCCAAACCAATTAAATAAAACATATCATTTATGGCAGAGCTAAGTCAACAAGAATCTAAAATTAATATTTGTGTTGGAAAATGAAGGTCAAACAAAAGACATAAAATTATTGAAATGATAATAAAGGAATCTGATCAACTACCCAAATATTCTATAATCTGTAATTTATGAATTTTAAGACAAAAATATAGCTTCAATATGAATTTTGTCCCCTTGCAGCACATCATACAACCCAGCAACTCAGTTAACACACAGCGCACATTTTGGTGATTTAATTTTAATTATGTTACTTCCAACTATTGGTACTGGCATAGCACATCACAGCATGGTGGTGAACGTGGGACTTGGGCAAATTTGATCCGGAAATATTGGCTAAATTTAAATCTCAGATTTAATGCCACGGATGGAGGTTTAATTTAATTACTTTGATAGGGAAAACGTAACTCTAAATGCGAGGCACTGCACCAAAATCATTGTCTTTGCCTCCAAATGAAATGTTAAATTCTTTTTCTTTTGCATTTTGTTTTCAGTGATATGGAAGACCACTAGCACTGTGGTCACTGTGGAGTCATGAGCCATACCCGCCAAGGCCAATGGACACTTTGTATTCATCAATCTTGTCCTTGCTCTCGGAAAGTCAATATAAGCGGGTACCCATAAATTACAATGGCTCCACTCTCACTAGTTTGTTTTATAAAATATGATTACATATTTGTCTATATCACACAATTTGGGTAATGAAAAGACAATAATAGTATGAAAAAAATGCTTTTAAAGCTAATTCACGCACTGGTTTTAAGTTAGTGAACCTTAACCCGTGTACACATTCAACTACTCTCTCTATCACTTATTCTCTCACAAGATGTCAACCTAAAAATTATTGTCTCAATTCTTAGTTTTAACCGTTCATTTTTGTCCTTCCGTGCTATTGGTAGGACCATCTATTCTTCCTATGAATATATGGTAACCACACCTAACACTTCAGACCCTTTCCAAACTCTCCTGATGGAGAATCAATTCAGCCAATAACATCAAAAGAACATAGTAAATCAATCAAATGTGAATCAAACACAAAATTTCACATTAAATTTTAGTATATCATAGCCTTTATGTCATTGAGCTGCGAACTTCTTATATATCTTTGTGAAATCCAATAAGCTAAAAGACAATCAAACAGTGAAAGAAAAGAAAAGTTTTAAGCCTTCATGAAAGTGATGCAGAGCAAAAAGAACCAAAGAAAAGAACATGGGAACTTCAAAAACTTACGAGTAGGTTCCATCAGCAAGGTGGATCAACGCCGTCAACGCTGCTCGGCGGCGGCTAGCCAAGTCTGAGGCAGCCATAGAGACCAACACAGGCACCACCCCAAGTCCTGTTATCAACTTTCTAACCTTAACATCTTCTTTGGCTAACCTTTCAATATCTTTTGCTGCCACCTCCTTCTCTTCCCAGTTTCCAAAGTGAAGCTTCTTCACTGTCCTCTGCAATAGGATTGCCGAGTCTTCTTCTTCTTCATGCTTCTCCGTGTCTTGAACAACTGTTTCAAGTTTTTCAACCTTCTTGTTCTGCTCAGCTCTGTTTTTTGATGGGTTGTGGCGCTTTCGGGTTGCTTTGGCTTGGAGAAACCTTCTGATGCGAGCAAAGAATTGAAGCTTTATGTTAGATAACACCCAAATAGAAGAAGAAGAAGAAAAAATGATGATGATGATGATGGAGGAGGAGGAGTAGGCATGATTGGTTCGTGATGGAGGGAAGACAACAAAGTGAGATATTGAAAAAAGTGTTCGGGAGGTTTCGGTTCTTTTATAATTTTGTTTCTGTTTCAGACTTTGGAGAGAGAGAGAGAGAGAGGGAGAGCAGAGGAAGAGGGAAAGAAAGTGAATCAATGATACTATTGGAAGGGCTCTGTGAACTTAAAATACAGGGGAAGGACAGAGCACATGCAAAGGAACAATGCTGTCCCGTTTTAATGTAATGGGTAGATTAGATATTATTATGATATACAAGATCTCACTTATTCCTTTTATTAAGTAATGGAATTTATGCATCCTTTAACTTAGGGTGTGCATTAAATAAATTGATAAAATCATCTGCTGTACGCATAAAAGATTTTTGTACCTAAACTTGACAAAAGAGAAAAGTGTAAAATTTGATTAGTTAAGAAATTTGGTTAGCCAATGAGCTAAGCTCATACAGCACCATTTTTTGTTTAAGTGATTAAGAGTTTGTTGTTATTGGATCAGAGATTTTATTCTCATTTACCCATCATCTTCCTCATTTTTTCCTGCTAGAAGCTTTCTAGAACTTATATATATATATCATGTAACATTCTTTTTAGGAAAGTAATTAATACTCCATGGTCCATATTGTCATTTTATTGAAAAGTACTGTATTTGGCACAATATCACTAAGTTGAATCGTTCTTCCTCTGCCAGCGCTTCCCAATCTCAACCTAATTAGTCTTTGAATACTAAGTGCAAGACTGTGCAAGTGAAAATATTGGGACCCTGCCATCCGTCCTCACCAAACTCAAGTTTAGGGGACCTTCTGGTGGGAAGAAATAATGGGGAATTCTTTGTTTTGTTCACTGGTCCCATGTAATCTGAGTAATATGACTTGCCATTTTCTTCATTAAAAGTTACAACAACGAACTACTAAATTGAGACGCTGGTTTTGATGAAAACCCAGATCTATTGCATGTAAGGATCAGGGTGAACCAGCCTATATGTTCCCTTATGGAACCATAGAATTTGGGGCAGTGCACACGCGTCAACATTAAATTACATCTTTTCATAATTCTTCATTGGCTACAAAATCTGATCGGGTTCGGTGGCTGTGATGTTCTCACATGCATTAGTGGCTATTCATGTCAAGTTTCCCCTGCACGAAGGGTGAGGCAAGATCACCAGTCACTCATCAATTTCGTTGATTCCATTTTTGATTGTGCGCCAAAGAATTCAAGTTAAATATAAGCCTTCGATTCATTTCGAATTTAAATTCATTTGAAACCAACCAGTGTGTGGTTTCAAACTCCTGAGATTTGAGCTGCTAGGAGAGAACCCAAGAGGAAAATGCAACTATGGTGGAATTTCTCAAGAAACATTAATCTATATATAACTGAATAGATATTTAACAATGCATTAAAGAGCACCTTCATTAACACACAAAATAAAATAAAAAAGAAAGAAAGACAAATATTATTATTTAACCGCTGTCGACATTAGGGCATATATTATGTGCGAATGAACAAATCCAATTTAACTAATTATACAATGAAGTGCGGTGAAAGAAGCAATAAGTTCCGTTTTTGACAAGGATATATTTTTCCAGGAAAAAGTGCCTTATATCTAAGTGCACCACCCATTCGCATGCAAATTGGTCATCACCAATTTTGACCGAGAGGGCAAAACTAATATTTGGCAGAAATAAAATTTCGGTATAACTTTGGGTGGAGATCCATATTGGGGGGGGGGGTGATCGAGGGGTATATACTGACGGCTATATAGCATTTCCATGTTGGAGTGCACTACAAAATTTTATCCATCAGCGAATTGTAGGAACTGAATATTCCGCACGTGTGAGGGAGGCACCTCATTCATCGTTGGCAATTACGTTTTCGTTTCGATCGTGTGTGTCGCGTGTGTGTGTGCGTGTGAGTGGTGCAAATATGATGTGTGCCACTCTCAGACCTTGCGTACGACATTTTGTTATTGTACCCGCTCACACCATTCATTACAGTTAAAGATGAAAACGTCTAAAATTATATATATGTAACAATGTGTTTCACCTGTAAAAGCGAAATTGCGTCAATGACATTATTATTGTAAAAATGTTTTTCACTGTAAATCGTGTTTTGTGCAAATTCGTCGTAATAAGTAAAACGCAAACCATCGCGTAAGGAAAAGGAAAAAAATTGCTGACAATACCAATGATTGCTGACTTTTGTATACTGTTAATAATAGAGGGATCTTAATTATCAACAAGACCGTATATGTGAAGTTGAATAAAAATTCAACATTTTGATACGTATACCAGCGTGGAGGCACAACGTTCGTATAGGACGATATATCAAATACAGCAACGATGTGCATAGTTTCCTCAATGGATTGATGGAACATAGTCCTCGAAGATTATAAGGCAATCTTTCCGCAGACACGCCTTCAACAACGATGGCCAAAAATGGGACGTGCCACGGCATAAACACTGGAAAGAGAGGAAGTGAGCTCGTGTCACACATTCACTTATTTTAATCTTGTTTGATTTATACAAGATTAAGCAGTATCGGACCGTATAAAGGTGGTTAATTTCCCATTTTCAGTAGTTATCTTTTTCTTTTTTCCCCTCATGATTAAGTGTAGATTACTTATATGCCATGTTTGAACGCGATTTTTCAAAAGCAATTAAACTACTGATTTTTCTAAAACAACTCTTTATTAATTCTCTAAAATATACTTTGTGACCCAATCTTCAGCTACAATTAACTTCGATGTGTGTTCATTATGAGCAATATTTTGCCTAATTGGGTCCGATTCTCAATGGCAAATATAATTCTCTGTGATGTATCATTTTAAATCTGGTGTGTGGTGCACTAGATAAAAGGTTAGGGTTTACCATGTTCTTATACCTTATCTAAACCGTGCATTTGGTTTTATAATATTGTAAGGTGTGGATCAAAACTGGTGGGTAGTGGAGTACGATGTGATTAGTGATGGTGTTCAAAACATTTTGATTAAAATTAAGAAGTGTAAAAACAAGGTGCTACTTACTATGTCAGCGGACGAATTTAAGGAATGGTTCCTTGCTGAGATGGACCAATCAAATTCTCATAGATAACTTGATATTTGAATTTGGAAGTTGGCAGCTTTTTATTGAAATTATCAAATTGTCTTGTCTTTTTCTCTTCTCATTTCCATCACCATACTTTATCTCCCCGTTTCTAACACAACCAGCAGCAGCCATGGGTGAAGGTGGAGAATGATAACAATAGAGAACTAAGGATGCATTTATTATTCATTACCCCTTTATTTCTTCACCCTTCAATCTCCATTTATATTTCATTACTTGTTGTTGAGGCACAAAAATTTATAACGTCTGTATGTGTCACTACAACCATCACACACAAGCAAAAACTACAAATTGCAAAATAATATTTTGCCAGTTGAAATTAACCAGAAGAAGCCACTTGATCTGTAATGATAACTAGAAAGCCATTTTCGATTTATTACTCTCAAAGCTAGTTCTTTTTCTCCCATTAAAATAGATTCGTGCGTTTGAGATGAAAAGGGACCCTCTCCCTTGTTGAGTCAATATGGAGTTCTCAACAGTTAAGAAGGATTGTAGTTAGTTTGTTACTGTGCATTAAAGGATTGGAGCAGTTCTATTGTGATGGTATCAGATTATTTGAGAAAGAGGGGTTTAAATCAAGTAATCCTTTAAAAACCAAGACTAATTTTGAATGACAGCTAACTCTCTCAGGGAATACTCTTTATATGATATCACTAAAACATAAACTCATAAATATTTTTTTCTTGATAAGTCTTGGTGGTTTTAGATGGTCCTTTTAGACATACATATGTCCAGACGTAACCATAAAAGAGATAAGAAATTCTGAGGAATGCTTGCTACGTCTTTTGCAACAGGAAAGAGCATGGAAGCATAGGAGGATGAGCATTACCATTTTGGATGATAGACCATAAAGTTCATTTTGGATGATTTTTCTTTCCTAGAAATGTTTCAGCAAAAAGGTTATCAAGTTAGAGAAAGTGTTTGACCATTTCAAACCCCTTTGTAGTGTTTTTCTCCTGTCCTTTTTGCTGTGTGCTGTCATATGACAAAAATCAGCTTTTGACCTTTTACTCTTTTGCTTACTAGCTCCCTTGTACTTTGTTTTTGTTTAGCACTCTTCCTTTTTATTTTGTTGTACTTAAGATGTAGACTACTCTTGCTCCATGAGTCCTTAAACTTTTAAAGAATACCTTTTACTTGTGCAATGCTGCTCATTTTCATTTCTTGTCAGACTTCATATCTGTCACCTGATTTATGTGATATATATAATATTTGAAATAGAAGGATGTCTCCTATGAAGTTATGAGACATTTGTTGTTCAATATAATTCTGAAACACTTTAGCAAATATATTAGAAGGGTTTATAACTATGTTTGTCATCATTTAAGGTTCTCAAGCCAACATATTGTAATTAAGAGGCAGCTTGGAGGAGAAGAAAAGTTTGGAATGGCAATTTCAGGGCGATTTGAAAAATTAGGAAGAGGCTACTGCACTGGAGGATGGAGGTGAAGAATGGTAAAACAGTACAATAAAACTAATTAAGTTTTTTTATTTAAGCCAAATGTAAAAGTTTCATTGTTCCAGTGTGAGAATTTGGTTAGTCCATCTCCACAAAGAACCACTTCTTAAATTTTTCCGGAGACACAGTAGAACGCATCGTAAAACCAATTGTCAAGCCATAACAAAGCTTGTCATGGTTGGAGCCTATTAGAATATTAGGGCGGCTGTGAATAAGCTCAGTGGGGCGATGGAGAAGAATTGGAAGAGAATGGGAATAGCTAGATGGTCGCTGCCTCGACCACGAATTAGGGAGGTGGAGACTAGTAGTTAGGGAGTGGTGAAAAGACAAAGTCGTTGCCTCTATGATAAAGGAGGACCACACGAAATTGATGTAGCCGAGTAGCCATTACAAGGAAAGGATGACTGTGTAAAGGTTGCAAGAGAAGGGTGAGGACAGGAAGCAAGTATGCTACTTTGGCGGGTTACGAGCAAAATGTCGTCGTCGTGCCACAAACAGCAGAGCAAGCATGTATGTTTCACAAGTTGCACGACGTACTCGGCAACATCAAGAAACAAAGGCGGTCAAACGTCAACAATATGACTTCAAGAGATCTTGTTAGGTTTATATGACCTCAAACATGCTCGGATTCGAGACGTTGTTGCTTTAGTGCCGTAACTTTCATACAAATTTGCCTGTCAATGCTAGGAAGGGTAGGCTCGATTCGTGAGAGGCTAGTTCTGGGCGCTGCACGGATTGGATTCTCTAGGTTGACTCACATTTTATTCAATGATGGATAGGAAATGAGGTGTTGTTGTAAGTACAAATAACATAACACAATTAAATTAAGAATTACATGCATAACTGTATGGATGCATTCTTCTTTATCCGGGTTTTTTCCTCCGTAACAAGAACATGGTTCACCTGAAAAAAAAAAAAACGTAGGAACATATAATGCTAATGCGTTACATTCCTTCTGCTGTTAGCTGACTTGCACGGTACATTCTGGGCATATCTATTACCTGCACAACATTTCATTGGTGAATACAACATCCACAATAATCACATAAAGTTAAACCAGAAAAGTTCGAGGGTTGTAAATGTGTGGCCATGAGCCCTCCCCACTTCCATTATAGCGCCATATGCATAAGTTATATCCTGGCAAAAACTGAATAGTGATTTGTCATATAACACGTGGGACGATAACAAAGAATGTGGCACTCAAAATGGGCATTCCACTAATGTCTTTTCATTAGTTTAAAAAAGGTGGAGGATTAGCAATGCAAGGGACGATTTGTCAATTTCCACAACCAACGTAACTGCAGTGCCCACTGAGGGATAAAAAGAAGTTAATTGGCTGATAACATTATGTATGGGTCTCGGTTGCAACTTTATCCAATGATGGCTCCCGGGACAAATTCCCTCTTTGTAAGTGTGTTGGGGTAGCAGGCTTTTTAGAATAAGTAAAAGTCCATTATTTGTCACTTTTCATGGTTTCTGAGCCCAATCCGTTAATATTTTAATACGAACTAATAATAAATTTATCTTTAATTCATGCATTTATTATCTATAATGAATTTATTATTTAAACTTTTTAATCTTATTTATTCAATTTATATAATCAATCACAAATTCTACTATTTTACGTAAAAACTTTTATTGTTAGTTAATAATAAAATATCAAATTATAAACCATGTAAGTTTAAAAAACATTGAATAATTTTCTTTAGAATTTAATTTTTATGTATTGATAGTATAAATTTTTTTTACGTATTTATCCAATTATATATTATCATATAAATTATAATAATTGATTTTTTCATCCACTACTAAAAAAATTATATAAATAAAATATTTTAATTAGATGACTGTTAATATATAAAAATAAACCTTTTTTCTTTTATATTATAATTAATTTGAGCTTTTCAAGGAATAAGGACAATAGAAGGTTGATATCCCTCTTACATCTTTTTTCCAAGAGCATGGCTTATGCAATGGTCAAATGATCCGCAGGGTCACGCAAGCAATTGAGGAAATTTCCTTATCCCTTCTTTTCTTATTATCTTTCTTCCAAATGCCTTTTTTTTTTTATTTCTAGTGATCTTATTTTTTTAGGTGAACTTAGGGTATTTATTGTCAAAAGCATCCTTTCAAGACATTGATCTCATGTAAGTGAATTTTATCTTTAGTCACGAGATTTTTTATATTGTTAGGAATTAAACCTTTGATTGAATATTTAAATAACAAGCGCTAAAATTGCGTCATACCAATGATTGTATTAATTTGATTGCAGCCAACTTACACCTATTGCACAAAAAATCATAATAAATTATTTAACGTGAAAAGAATTGTTTTAGGTGTGCTGTGAGTAGAAAACAGATAATTGCCAAATAAAACGGTAGCAGTATGACAATATGACTATCCATTCAAGCATGTTATTTTGAAGAATTAAACAAATATGTAATCATAAACTACCTCCCTATTTTACGTTGATAACACATGCGGCACACTTTTGTAATGACAGAGTAATTAACCCCACGATTAATGGTAATGTGTAATGACTCGAGTCCAGAGGCAGATCTATGCAGGGGCGATCATGTGTTAATGTTGGACTCAAACTTAGGCACTTGTAGGGGGAAAACCTTTGATACGACATGAGTAATGATAAAAAAGGACGTCGAGGCTTGTGAACATGAACTCTTTGGAAAGTTTATTAACCTTTAACCTGCGAGTACTTTCCAATGCATACATGATGACTTGTCTGTCATTACCCCAACCCCAATACTAACAGTTAATATTCTAACAACTAGATTATTCCGCACCTGTAACATGTCCATCACAAAAGAAATCCAGGACTTTAGTCTAAGGGTAAACACTCACTAACAGATTTACAACTGGTCCAACATGCATTTCTGTAGCCATAGATTAATTCAACAGATGATACGATACTAGCAATAGCATCAGCAGATTCTACATGAATTGTAATTCAGTAAAAATGTAAAATCCCAATTTTATTTTGCATGCTGTGATAAGAGGGAAAAAGAATCTACTCGGCTTTCCACACAATAATAAGTACCAAAAGACAATTATTCAAAATACTATAACAAAGCAAATGTTTGGCATCAACATGAACAACATTCATGGTTGCATGAGGCAGTACATGTTTCAATAAAGCATAGTCTTTGCCGCTTGCTTGGATATGATGTTCTTAGTGAGTAGTCCAGTGAGGCTGAAGCCTTATCAAGTACAGAACTCAGTGCCTGGTGAACAGTACTTGCAAGAAGTTGGCATGCCTCGATATCAATAATGTCCCCTTTGCAGCAGCATGTATATACAAATTCATTCTTCACCTGTCTCCCAAAGTTGACACTTCTGCCTTCACCAACTGTAGTTGAAGGGCATCAAAAGTTTGTCTTAGATCAGAGAGTAGCTCAGGTCGGTAATCGCATCAGACAGATGCCCTGTAAGCCATTGATCCATGTCCTTCATCATCATATGGTTCAACTTTCACTTCATCAGCATCCGTTGGGATTAGAAAACCTTTGCTTGCTTCCACTGCATTCTTCTTCAATTCCTTCACTTGGCTAATTACTTCAGCCAGTAGTGTGGCTTTGTCCATCTAAGAGTAACAATTGACCCACCAAACCAAAGTCAACCGAATGTTTTTTTTCTCAAAGAATAAGGAAATGATTAGAAATATATGGAAAGTTACATATCAATTATCTGGACAATTGCTACCAAAATACCAATATATATACTTCTTGCTACTTAAAAGACTGTGATATATCTATTCTCAAATTAGAGAGTAGCTTTATGAGTGAATACTATTTTCTAGTTTTCTAATTAATGCCCATTCAAGCTAAAATTTTGGTTTCAACCAAAAGCTTGTCAGGGTGATTACTGAAGTTGATTGGTCATTTGAGGATAATGTCTTGAATTCTATCAATAACTTCATCACAGCCAGCAATTGGGATTATAGCCTAATCAATTTTGATTATTCAACGCTTAAAAGTTAAATTGATAATGGTTTTCCTTTCCTCACTTCACTCTTATCAGTTAGCCAACAAACAGAAGATGCATGTAGTTGTAGATACAAAACAAAACAAAACGTGCAAGCCACATATTATCACATAATACACAAGAAACTGACAGTGTCATGGCAACCAGAGAAACAGCTGGCACTATGCTTTCGTTTCCAGTCCTCATCAATTGTAAGTTGCATTGTAGCTACTTTCCACCTTCCTATGCTTCACATCTACTATCAAAGTGGCTCATTTGGGTAAATAACTTATTTAAGTACATATGTAGAAGTAATTTATAAAAAATAACCTATGAATAAGTTATTTTATATTTAAATATATAATAATAAAAATATTTATTTTAAGTGTTTTAAAAAGTACCTGTTGAGAAGTTAAAATAGAGAAGTCAAATATTTTAACTTCTCAAAAATACTAAAACTAACTTTTTAAGAAATAACAAACTGTATAGTCAAACAACATAAAAAGTTAGAATGTGACTTTTGACTTCTACAAAATTTAAAAAGTCATAAGTCATGTTAAAATATCTGGCCAAAATTAACATTTGACATGTTTAATTAAGTTTTATAATTTGATAACTGATTCAATTAATAAAGTTAAAAAGAAAAAAAGGCAACAGTGTGTAATTATGTGCATTGGCTGCTTCCTTTGTAGTTCTTGTAAAATTGTTTCCTAGAACTAATGCAATCGTCAAAACCAGTAAAGTTTCAGCAAACAGAGAAATTATCAGTAAAAGTAGATGGCCAAAATCATCAGATGATCAATGAACACAACCCGAATAATTTGTCCAGGGCCAGTAATATTCAGCTAGTTGTGTGGGGTCACAAAAGAAGACACGTTTGATAATCATAAAAGATGAAACCCTATAAATAATGAAATAGAAACATGGTCGCCATGAAAAGCAACCTATGAGGTCATGTCATCCATAATAAATAGTTCTGCATTATTCACCCAAAAAGAAATAGTTCTTCATTACATAAGTGGTGACCCACGTATAGTTGACTTTATCCCGTACCTAGTTGACCATTCAAGGACAACAATAATGCAATTAGAAACTGTAACAAGCTTAGTGTATCAGACCCTCAATTAATTAATTACAATAATAGCTTCGAAACCCAAATTTTTTTATCCTTTTCGTTCTGTCTCATAGCTTGTATATGTTGTCATCTTTCTTCAAACTTAAACCAGGTTGTAGCCAAAACACAATTATATCAAAATCATACCTCAATGAATTGTGCCAATCCATTTTGGAGACAAATTTTCAGTCAGAACACAATTATATCAAAATCATACCTCGATGAATTGTGCCAAAGTGATCATAAATCAGTGAAGACCAAAAAAACCAATATATATATATACCTTTGCAGTAGAGGGGACAAGTCCACGCAGTGTTGCAAGATGAGCATTAATTCTCTCCCTTCTCCTCCTCTCTGCTTCGCTATGATTCTTCAAAGCCGCTAAAGCTTTGGCCTCATCACAAACCTTCTTACCTTTCTTTGCAGCTCTTGCAGGGGACTTCACTAGCTCCCCAGCTTGTCATCATCCAAAACCAAAGAACCCGGTGATGCCAAGGGAATAAGCTCGCGGAAAGGGAATAAGCTTTGGGAAAGTGCTATGGTGCTTGCTTTGTTCATGGTGTTGATCGTAACTTCCATCACGCAAGAGGACAAAAAGGGTGATGAGGGACAGGTTTGAAGAGAATGATCTGATCAGTTACAAAACATCTTACTACGTTTTCTTCTTGATGTAGTATTTGAATTGAAGCATATTTCTAGGTGGGAAAAAGGGGGCAGCAACGTACACCAACACGGGTTGTTGGGAACCGAGACTGCTGAAGACTGTCTCGGATTTCTAAGAAAGCAAAGGGAAAATGTTTCTGATGAAACTGAGAGACTTATTGTGTTACTCCTACTGAGACAGGATTTAGGGGAAGATAATAAAGGTAAGGTACCTCAACGTTGCCTTGAGTTGAGTTGGTGTTAAATGTTATGGACGAGAAACGAGGGCGAGATGTTTAACTATATTTATAGCGCTAATTTCTCGACCGGTCTATGCACGTGGGATCCCATTATAATAATACTGTGGATTTCTTGTAATAACATAAATATTTATGCTCTGTTTTATTCATACTCAAACATTTCAATATTTTAGTTTATTATTATTTTAAGTTTAATTTTGATATACTTTCAATCATATATTGTTATATCAGTAAAAATAATTAAGTTTTACTCTCACTATTTAAAAAATCATACAAATAGAATGATTTGAATTGAATTAGGTTTATTCAAATTTAAGAGAGTGCTTTAAAATTTTGAGTTTTCTTTTTTCTTATTTTAAGAGCATTTAAGAATTATTTGATATTATTCTTAATTAATTTAAATTGATTATTTAAAATCAAATTAGTAGTTGACATTTATTTTTCAAATACATAAAAATTGTTTATAAGATATTTGAGTAAGAGAGTATTACAAAATTCAAAATTCTCATATTTAATAGATTTGTGCGATAATCAACTTAAGAATTAAAAAAAAATAAGAATTCTCAAATTCTTTGTTAATACGTAAGTGAGTACTACTATAATACAAATATGTTATAGTAGATACTTGAAAAAAGTATGACTGACCATATTTGATTCAGGAGGCTTTTCTCTGAATACTAGAACCTAAAATAAACTGAGTAGAGACTAACTTCACACATGTCACGTCAAAAGAAAGAAAATGTCAAATGTGATTCCGAGAATCGTTGCCCTCAATGCCAACCCAAGCAAGGTATTACGTGTGTATGATGTTCTTTCATATATATATATATATATATATATATATATATATAAGCTTCTCGCTCAATTAGCCGCGTCTATAAGAGGAGGAATGAAATAAGGGAAGAAAATGTTTAATGAGAAAAACTTCTTACATACATGTATATACCCTTCCCACAATTCTAGTAATTAATCACGTTAATTTTTCAGAGACGTGAGCTGATGAGGATCCTCATCAAGCTAAGCTTCAAATGTTTATAAAGATATCTAATAACAGTAATAATGATCTAAGGAAAGATAATTAAGAAGACTTTCCGACATGTACCTAATCTTATGTCGGTGCGACTTTCTCCTATATTGCTCATAGGAAGGTCTTAATTTGATTATATGGAAACGCAGGAGTGGTCCATACTTACTACTAAAATTGCCTAATGTTAATACTTATTCTATGTATTCGGTGTCTAGATCAACTTACTGCGAATTGTATAAATTTTTTATTTGAAACAGAGAACGATATATTAAACTGACATCTATATACTTGTGACAGTTTATGATTTGCTAGGGTATTATTCAGTATGTCGCTTTCTATATATAGAAAAAAATCGTTTTTTTTTAATGCTAAAGTGCATTTCACAAATACGTGCACGTAGTTAACAAATGTAAAGCGATTCGAGTTAAATTAGTATATTACGTAATCTCAGTTTATGTTAGGTGGTTAGTCCAGTGCCTAGGTTGGTCAATGCTTATGGTCTATGGTATCACCGGCTAGCCACCGGATCGCCCTTGTACCATTATCTTTTGTGAAAACACATTGAGAAATAATAAATATATATAAGAGTATTATTAAAAAAAATATTAAATTTATCTCTATATTTTATCTCCACTTTTTACATGTATAGAAATTATATTTTCTATTACCTTCTTATCTTCATCACCAATAGATGTGTGTCTACGATATATCTATATTTTTCTCTATATCACTAACCAAATGCTGCAATGCATTACTATAGGCATTGACCAGCCTAGGTACTAGAGTAACCGTCTTTATGTTAAACTAAGTATAGAGTGCAGATAAAGTGAAAGATATGCCAGCCATGGAATCTTATATAACTCCCTTTATATGATGGAGATTCATTTGGTATAAACTCTTACTCTTTCACAATAAACTATGAAGATACTATCAATGTATAACTCTTACTTGTACATTGTATAAAACTATACAAAGGGATTAATTTGTCTCTTTTTTAAATATGAGGATCAATTTGAGAATTTTAAAATGTGAAAACTAAGGTTTATTTAGTTTAGTTTTAGTTTTTCAAAATTTATGAAGGATCCTTCACAAATTCTGGAAACTGAAAATTTGAAAATGAAAATTTAAAATTAAAAACTCAAACTAAACAGTATAATTGTCCTTTAATACATTTTGAAGGACCAATTTGGGTATTTTGTAAAAAAAAAAAACTGGAAAAGCAGCTGGCAGCTAAGTAAATCCTCTTTTTTCCAACAATAGTAAAAAAAATTATTTGAAATTTTTTATTTGAAACAGAGAACGATATATTAAACTGACATCTATATACTTGTGATAGTTTATGATTTGCCAGGGTATTATTCAGTATGTCGCTTTCTATATATAGAAAAAAATCGTTTTTTTTAATGCTAAATTGCATTTCACAAATACGTGCACGTAGTTAACAAATGTAAAGCGATTCGAGTCAAATTAATATTACGTAATCTCAATTTATGTTAGGTGGTTAGTCCAGTGCCCAGCTGGTCAATACTTATGGTGCCTATGTCATCATCGGTCGTCCGTAATTCCCTACATCTTTTGTGAAAACACATTGAAAAATAATAAATATATATAGAGTATTATTGAAAGAAAAAATATTAAGTTTCTTTTATATCTTATTTCCACGTTTTGAGATATAGAAATTATGTTTTTCTATTCTCTATTACCGTCTCCACCACCAAACATATTTTATATCTCCAGTGTCTCTGTATTTTCCTCTATAACTAACGCTACAATGTCATAGATACTATAGGCATTCACCAGCCTAGACATCGGAGTAACCACCTTTATGTTAAACTAAGTATAGAGTGCAGATCATAGAATCTCATATAACGCCCTTTATATGATGGAAATTCATCTGGTATAAACTCTTACTCGTTCACGATAGACTATGAAGATACGATCAATGTATAAACTCTTATTTGTATCCTATGAACTATATAGAGGGATTAATTTGTCTCATTTTATAAAATATGAGGATCAATTTGAGATTTTAAAATGTGAAAAACTTGGCCTGTTTTTGGAATTTGGAGTTTTAAAAATTTAGAGTTTTCCTTCACAAATTCTGGAAAATTGAAAGCTGAAAATGAAACTTAAAACTAAACTAAACAGATTAATTGAACCTTAATACATTTTTGAGGGACCAATTTGGGTATTTTGTTAAAAAAAAAGCTGGAAAAGCAGCTGGCAGCTAAGTAAATCCTCTTTTTTTTTCCAACAATAGTAAAAATTTTGTTCCAGGATTAAGAAAGGACTAAGTCCACATCAGTATATGTATGGTGATTCCTCAGTGGTCTCATCCTGCGCTCAATAACTAGCAACAACAGAAATACATATATGGGATGAAGAACAAAGAGAAAAAATTAAAAATAGGTTAACATAATGATTATAATCGCTATTTCTATGTTAAAGTGTTTGACAATGAATATAAACATCAACATGATTAATTTGAAAAGCGGCTGTAAAAGAAGTGCAGTCTCGAGGTTCATGGCATTTGGGATTTTTCTCTTATTTCAAGCAAATTAAAGTGTCCTTTTTCTAATTCACTCAAGATGTATTCATGGAATAATTTAAACATTTTGACTAGTTTAGATGTTATTTTCCAGGATTCATAAATTAATACACGTTGATGAATCATGATGGAGGTAACCGGTAAGTTGCATATAAAAACAAATATATATACGTTTTAGAAAACAACTACTATTACGTATGATCCGACGAACTCTCGATTGGGATTTTACAGGTTTACTTATAAATTTCTTTGATCCAAGTTATAAACGCAGAATGATTTGGACGTTCCACCAAATCCCTTTAGTTTGACATTTTTATTTGGTTGGAACCTAACTAGTTGAATAATTGAATTGACATCAACAACTGTTGCCCTGCGGCTGAATTCAATGGCCAGAAATGAAAAGATAACTGTTTTTTTTTTTTATAATTTGAAATAGAAATGAAAGGATATTGAAATGAAATTGGTGAAATGAACATGCGAATAAAGAGTAACTCTTTCACATCCATTTGCTGGTTTAGAAATGTCTTTTTGTATAGTTTTTTCTTAGGTTTATTTATATTGCAGGTCCATATAGTTTCACTCATCAATTTTCAATTAAATCCCTATAATTTAAAATTTTTTAACCTAATCCTTATCCTATCTAAAAATTTTTAATCAAGTCTCTCAATGTCATATCTGTTAAAAAAAACAGAATATTCTACCTCCAACTCTCATCATTCTCCATCCTCCCTCTCCCTCTACCACCTTCCCCTCCACCCCTGTGCATCCAGTCTCCGGTGTCGCCACCTCCCTGTCATCGTTCAGTTGCTACCCAGTGCTGCCTTCCCCGTCATCCTCAAGGCCATCGTCATCCAATTCAATGCCGACCAACTGCTCACTGAGTGGCCCCACGTCTCAACCGCGCAAGGACTTCAACATCGTCCTCGACGGCGTTGCCATCACCCACTGTCACGAAGCTCCTCCTATACCCAGTGCTGTCTCGCCCCACGCAGCTCCTCGTCCACCATGAAGCCCAGCCGTCCGCCACCACAACGCATGGCAACGACGTCGCAAGCTCGTCGCAGAACCAGTCGCAAACTGCAGCCCGCATCTCCGTTGCCGCTGCGACGTTGCCAGTAACCGCAGCCCCCCTATCCCCTTAGTTTTGTTTCAATCTTTTATTTTTTCCCCTAAGAATGATCATTTGGGATGTGGTGATGGTGGGCAGGGATTTGGGAAGGAACTGGGTGAGAGAAGGATGGAAGAGGATGATGATGTATGTGTGCCTAGTGTGCATTGCATTAAAAGGTTGTATTGATGTTCTGTATTATTTTTAGCCATGTATTTTTTATTTTATACATAATAAACGATTTAGATTAATAAAGTTTGTGGTGTACCTAACTATATCAAGTGCACCTTAATATTCACCAAATTTTTTTTGTGATGGGCAATGACCTTGAGGGATTTGATTGTAAAATTTTAGATAGTATAAGGATCTAGTTAAAAAAATTTAAACTATAGGAATTTAATTAAAAATTAAGTGAAATTATAGGGACCTACAGTGTAATTAAATTTTTTTTAAATATGTTTTTTATATAGTTATTTAACTTTAAGTAATTTATCAGTGTTCCCGTAGATGGGGAAAAAAAGTAATTTATCAGTACCTCATTACACAAAAAATAAGCGGAAACTCCATAGAGTATGTTTATTTTTCTATAGGAAAATGTATATTTCATTCAATAAGAAGAGTAAGAAAGGCAGCTTGTCCTGTCAAGAAAAGGGAAAAAATTTCGTTTGCGGATATGGTCTTCCATGGATGAACAGAAGACATCTCGTTTTAATATCATATTTCACTTTTCATTTATATTTATAAAATTAAAGAAATAAAAGTAGATGAATAGATATGGTTTCCATGGGAGAGCAGAAGACATCTCGTTTGCAGGCTAACGTCACCCCAAGACATCATGATCCCCATCTCGCAATGTGTCAACTCTCCATTGCAGGATTCGACAACAGCACCATAGGCATGGAGTGTCAACAACAACGCCAGAGACCCTCCCGTCATGTAAATCTTGGTGGATTACAAATGCTTGCATCGAAAAATGTTCCATTGGTGAAAATGGTAACTGTGTGATAGTGTCTTTGAGATGGGAATCGTGATGATAACACAATTGTGAGATAGAAGGCAGAAATATTATTTCGGTACGTAATTGCTTGAAAATAAATTTGATCTCTTTCTATGGGATCATTTGGATAAAATTTCAAGAGGAAAAACCGTTTTTTTTTCAATTTTTTTTAAGCATTTAGTTGCATATTTGTTTATGCTTATCAAAAGAAGCAGAAACAAAAAATAATTAATATTTCTATTTTTAATAGAAATGAGTAGGGATATACTTTTAGTAAAAGCAGAATCAATAAAAGAAGAGAATTTTGTTCATTATATAGTGAAATTATTTGAATTACCAGTCTATCATCATAAAGTTTATAAAAAGATAAAAAAAATCTCCCTTTAAATGACTCTCATCACTTATCCTATTTAAATTATAAAGCATATCCTTAATTATAATTTTACCTAAAAAACTACTGTTATATCTATTCATTCAAATAGTTTAACAATTTCTTCTTATAATAAAAAGTACTTCAATAATAATATCTAAATATATACAATTTTTTTACTTTCTACTTCTACTTTTAGGATATGTTTGGTTGGAAGGTAAAAATTGAGATAAATTTTTCTTTATTGAGTTATGTATGTAAAATTACATATAAAACTAAAGGATGAAAAATTTACTCTTATTTTTACTCAACAACATAGCCTTAAGAAGTAATTCTCCCATGATTATAACAAAAAGATTTCAATACATCAAATAATGAATATAAGCATGACGGCTACATGCCTACATCACACAATATATCTTTATTCCTGAATATGCTTATATTTTGAATGGGGACCATATATCATTTAATGAAGAATGAGGTGTGAATCGACATAATATTCTATGTAAGTATAAATAATATTTTCTTATATTTTAGTCTCTTTTTTTTATCTTTTTTCTAACTGTTTTTCTGGTAAACATGGTCCAATTGAGTGAATGTATTTTTGTGCATTAGTTGTGCCGGCTTCTGTTTTATTACTACTATGCCCACTTCTGACCAAAAAAGGTAAAACCTACTATGCACAGTTAATCGTTCCAATTTAGGCATAGATTTTTGTTTTAGCATAAATTTTTGGTCGGATTCTTTTTTTGTTTATACAAATTTTGGTCAGATTCTGTTAGCATAGTTTATTAAGCAGAGCCCAATTTAGCAACATCTTGGCCCAATTAATTACTACAGTTCGGTCCAAGTATTTACAATTGTGCTCGTTCCAAAATGCAATGTTTATCAAATTACCTACCCGGTCTAAGATGACCCCCAAAGCTGATGAGGCTTGCGCCTAGCGGCATATGGCTCGCCTCGCACAAGGGAAAGGAGTAGTGATTCAATATCTAAAAACTTTATGTTTCATTGAAATATTCATTTTTTGTATCATTGAAAATGATGGGTTAATGGAATAAGTGATGACGACTGGCCCCTAGCAAATGCCCCTATTCTTAACTTGTTAGGTCGCAAGTTAAGCATAGGTTGGGCTCTTGGACTTGTGGCTAGAGCGTAATGGAAGCGGGTGAAAAGTGTGTGAGTCAGAGAACTGTAAGGATTCTAAAGCATATGACTATTCACAATTTAACATGGTGGATATATACGCTTGGAATTCAAAGGTGAATTGGGGAAATATATGCAATGAGGGGTGTTCCTACAAAACGGAAAAGGAGCAACATTGTGTTATCTGGTGGATTATATGGAGAGACCAGCTTTGATCATCAGTGTGAAGCGGAGTTGCTGTCCTGCAGTTTTATTGCCAGTATTTATGAATTACAGAGACTGATCTTGTGATCATGCAAAGTTGCAAACATGCTCATCACTGCTCCTCATGTGCATTGGATAGGCAATGCAACAGCTACATGTGGAATTTGCGCTTTGCTTAGAACACAGTTCAAGCTGTCAGAAGCTGTTTCAGAATATTCTCTCCGCTCTATACTAAAGGAAATATGAAGCCTTGTTGATGATTGCTGGAGTCAGTTTTGGAAATCACACAAGGGTTCGAAGTCTATCAAGTGGTTCTTCTGGAGGAAGTCCAGCGAATATTATGAAGCTCGTCAGAAGCTGCTTTTTCTCTGCAGTAAGATTAATTGCGGTTTTCTATGTGTTGTGTTTTAACGTTCTTGTATTTCTTTGTCTTTTTTCTTTCTTTTTTTCCCCCATGTACTGAACCTCTCAATTCAGAGAGCGTGTTTGAACCTGTTTAATTTGATTTTTAACTCTAAAAAAGAAGTTGTATATGCGTGTGTATATGTATATCTCAATATTTACACTTCATGCATAAATTCTTACTTCCATAGGTCTCTAAGTTTTCTCGTGTTTTCATATTATTTCATTAGTTGTTATTGCATCGTACATCACACTTAGCTCTCATGGCCCATACAACCTAGTAGTCTTATTGTTGAATGTGAATTAATTCTAGAAGTGGTTCAAAAAAATTTGATCTGCGGAAAATATTTTTGTTAACTCAAAAGAAACATTTACTTTTCTCTCTGTATCTCTTAATTATCATGTAAAATTCACAATCAAAACATTTAATTTAAAAATATTATTGCATTGTTGGAGCAATACATATAAAGTATATATATGCAAGTTAACGAAATATCACATTTTGTTTTGTGATACACATTATTACAACATCGAGGAGAAATAATTCTATACTTCTCCATTTATTTATGCCTAAGACCTCTGTCAGAGTGCCTGGCTATGCTAGATACACACAACTATAAATCTTGGACATATATCAAACACTACTATATATGCTTTAGCCAGCTTCCAGGAGCTTATTATTATTACTTCCAAGTTATCGATCACATGAAATTAATACTTGGGTTCGATGATGCTGAATGCTTTTGGTTGGGTAAGAAGCATACGCATTTATTGCACAAACCCCATATGGTAAACCACTGTTTCTCTTGATCCATATGTAACCATTCATTCCCAGCTAGTACCCCACGAATTCTTCACGATCCAATAATCTTCACCATCTGCCGAATCATAGCCCACTATTAACACGCCGTGATTTGCATACGGATAGTCTGTTGCGCAGTTGGGACCATCAAAGATTCCCTGGTAATGATTGAGCCAAAAGAAAAAAACAGAAAACAAAAATAAATTTTATGCGTTAGTGCCTAGTTTTATATATATTTTGAATCAAGTGTATATATTAATAATATTACCTAAAAAAAATGATATTATAAAAGACTTACGGAAGTGTAAAATTGAAAGTCAGATGCATCCAATGCCACACTAATAGGCTGATGATGAGTAGCAAGCAAGAGTCCATCATCCGATGGATATACAGTTTCGTAGCCATTAATGCTTGCACTATTTGGAACCTGAGTCCATAGAATAAAAAGGCAAGAAGTGAAAATAATAATAATAATAATAATAATAATCGAAGATATATAGAAGTAGACTAGGGAAAAATAATTTTCTTTTTCTTTTTTAATTAATGGTGGAAGCTATATATTGATAAAGATAATACCTGGGGGGCATTGCAGGTGCCGGTATATGCATTGTAAGGATAATCAGTTTCCAAAGCAATGCCACCATTACTTAAAACCCAATCGAATGCATTATTCATCCACCCTCCATCACAACCCTGGCTTACTGGATCACAGTCCATAATCTCTTGCTCAGAGAGGCTGATAAGTTTTCCTGTCACTATTGCATTTATTCCTTCTAAGGCACCAGTGGCTGAGACGCCCAGCAGCTTCCTAATAATAACAAATTATTAGAGTTCAACGGATGACAACTAATAATTAGTTAGACAAATCAACATTTTTTTATTCTTTCCCAATTTAACAAACAGAGAAAGCCAAAGTAGAAGTACGTACAGCTAGACACACACAAAAATAATGCGTACTATATGTTGTCAAATCAATATATATGCTGCACTAGTCATGTTATTTTAATATCGTAAAATCATAAGATGGTAATAAAATAAATGTTTCAACAGATTAGCTTTTAGGGTATTAAAATAATATTATTGTATGTTATACTAATTGTCAAAACTAACATTGGATGCTTTGTGAGGAGTCGAGGTTGGTTATGAATTGCATGCAAACGTGAATTAAGATATTCTGTCATATGTTTTAATTTGTTTTTATTATATTGCACTTATATTATGCACGTACTCTGAGAGAAATTAATCTTACCACAAGACCCTTGGTTCTTAACTCCAGTGACAACACCTCTTCGCCTCCAATCCAAGGACACAGGCCCACCATAGGATACGTTATTCAGCCTGACGCCATTGTGCTCCTTGGGCACGGGAAGCTCATGCAAGTATACTTTTTGGAACTCCTTGGGCTCCAATCAGCAAACTTGTTCAGACCAAGGAGGTAGCTAGAAGAGGACTTTCTCTTAGCATTAGACTCCGTGATATACTTCACATTGGACAGGAAAATCTCAAATTTCTGTGCCATCTCTTCAAGGTCTTTGTAGACCCGCCATGCTCTTTCTTCCAGCGCTGGAACAGTTTAATTGCTTCATCCTGAGAAGGAAGTTTATTCAGATTAGAGCCCAATATAGAGTACTGGGTTGGGATACTAGAACTTGAAGAGAGACATATGCATGTAGTGCATATGAAGAGGAGGGAAAACAGCTTTGTTGTAAGGGAAATCATCTTTTATTCAAACTATTGATTGGGTTTTGTCAATTGTTTGATATGTGCATCCCTCGTATACAGTTTGACGTATTTATATAGTGAGCGAGTGCAATAGCTAGCTTAATGGACGACTCTGACATGTAACGCATTACATTTACGTATGTTACTAAACTTATAATACCCTCCCCCAATATCACCCTTCGGCCCCCAGACCCAAAAAGAAAATTAACTTGTAATTAGTGATGAAACAATGTGCTTAATATTAATTAGCGAGATTAATTACAGTGATTTTTTAATGAAATAGTGATATTGACTTTCATGCATGCATTCAGGCCTGCAAGGCGTTATAAAATTAAGAAAAAAAAAATACCAGCAATCTTGTAATTGAAGTTGTGTATGACTGAGGTTGTTAGACTTCTCAATTATTGCTCCCTTCTAAATGAAAAGCATTATAAATTTAAATTATTTTTTATTAAAAAATAATCTTTTATATATAGAGAGTTTAATTTTGATATATATTGTTATAGTAAATATGATTTTATATTGCCATGCATGTCATAAAAAATATTAATTATATAATGGTTTGTAATGCAAGTCATTGTGGATCCTGGAGGAGGTGTGTGATCGTATTGATAGAATTGTGAGGGATTTTGTTTGGGATAATGACAGCAAATGATTGTGGTTTCCATCCAATTGCTTGGGAAGTTTTAACTAGACAAAAGCGTTGTGGGAGCCTTGGAATTAGGGGAGCTTGTAACATGAATACGGCCTTTTTTGGGAAGCTGTATGGCTCATAAAAAATAATTCACCAAAGATTTGGATTCAAGTCTTATAGGCAAAATATCTCGATCATGGCTCAGTCTTCACTCCATACCATGAGGGTCGTGCTCTATATATGGAGGGGGGTTGGAAAAGCTCCAAGTGAGGCTAAAGGATGGATTCACTTCTCGCTTGGTTCGGGGAATGTCTCTTTATGGTATGACAGTTGGTTGGATGGGGAATAGGTGGCTACTATGGTAAATTACATCTATATTTCAAATTCAGAGCTTCAATCTCTTGACCTTTGATAGGATAGCCAATGGCACTTTGACATCTTGAACACTCCTTTCCTGAAGAAACTCGTCGCTTTTTGGATCGTTCTTTACCACAAGTGTGATGCGGCCTGGCGTTGGCTTGAGGGAAAGGGTGAATACTCCTGCAAGTGGTTATCAATGGTTACTCAGGATTATGCTTCTGAGGAGGTTGGAGGGTTTTGGATGTGGATTTGGAAGCCTTAGTTCTGCAAAATTCAAGTTTTGATTTGAGGTTATATCACTCTCTCCTCCCCACTACCAAATTTAGGTTTAATAGGCATATTGCATCTTCACCAAATTGTGTTAGATGTGGTCTTGAGGAAGAAGATCTTCTATATTGCCTCGTGATTGTTATCACTCTTGGCTTGTTTGGCTTGATCTAGGCTTTGGTTAGGACTCTCTTCTCCACTCTTCCTTTGCTTGATTGGGTAAATGTGCATTTGAGAGTTTCCTTTAACCTGTCATTTAGGTAACGTTATGGTGGGTTTGGTGTTGGCGTAATAAACAAATTTTTGAGCCATCCTTGTAGAGGGTGGATAAGGTGTTAGCTTTGCTAGTTACGAACATCCATTCCTTCCAAATGCACTTGTCCTTCTTCAACGTCTTATTATGGTTCCGCATGTAGTACGCTAAGCTCGATCAAGGAGGAAGTGAAGCTGAACATGATGGTACCGTTCTTGGGTTGCTATTGTGGCGTGTGCAAGATTATAATGTGAAATGGATTGAGGGAATTTTTTGGTTTTCTTGTGAACATTTTATTTCAAGGCTTTATGGCGTCAGAGTAGCCTTATCAGAGTGTAGGAAAAAGGCTATCGTGTAGTGTGGTGCGAAAGTGAATCACTTCATGCTGTCACTTTACTTACATCCAACTCTTGGACCAAGCATTACACTTGTGTTGTTGTTCTCACAGATGTCTCGTGTCTTGGCAGGGGCTGATTGTACGCTTATCTCATGGGTATGTGAGATCAATTCTTGTGTTGATGGAATTGCTAAGTTGGGTAGTACCAATGATGATCTTGTTAGGTTTTGTCAAACTCCACCTCCATCTTATTGCCTCATCTTTGTGAGATGCTTTAGGAATGAGTATTTATGGTTAACGCCCATTGACATTTTTTTATTTGTTTGTCTTTCACCTTAACAAAAAAAAAAAAATTGATGAATACACTGACAATAAATTAAGTATCAAAATCAATCGTTTATCAATATATACTTAGCTTTTTAATATAATATGAAATCAAATTTTCATATACTTTCTAAAGTATTTTATATGCTCAACCAATTATATAATTGATTTTTTGTATGACTTTTCAAAGAGTCATGGCAAAACTCAAACTTTTTCAATGATGAGACGGGACATGTGTAAATTATTATTGTTTGAAAAATATGTACTCCCTTCCTCTATATTTACATGTCTTTTAAGGTTTATACACATAGAATAATAAATTATTTAAAATACACAACTATCCAATAAAATTAGTTTATGTTGATAAGATTTGCCCTTTTGCTCTATTTATGCTATAATTATTTATGAGAAATAAGAGAATCAAAGCAATGACAAAGATTTAAAAAAATTAATACTACCTCTATTTTTTTATTAATAGTTGTTTTGGAAAATTAAGAAATTTTGATACATTAAAAAGTTAATTTATCTAGCCATATGATCCTGGTCTCAAATAACACATAATATTGTACAAAAAAATTTTCCTAAAAAGACACCTAAATATAGGTGGAGGGAGTATACTAATAATGTATCAAAATTAATTTAATTCATATAATATATTTAAAATAACATGAAGAAAATTGCTCTAACGTATGCGATAATTTCATTCAAAATGTAAAATTCTAACTCATTAATTGTTTGGTTTGTTTTTTTATTTTTTATTTTTTTAAATGCTTATATCTTATGTGGTAAGAAATTATTGGTAAGACAAAAACTTGAACATGACTCGAGAACATATGACTTCTGTTCACAAAAATGTCACTTGTCTTCAACATATGTGTTGTTTTCGACATTTTAATAATAATAAAAAAAGGATGAAACTGATAATATCTTATATTTTTGTTATTTCATTATGTACAAATTAAAATTGTAACACTAAGTCATCTTTGAAAACCGTGGTTAGAATTTTGCCCATTCTTATTATTAAACTTTTAACTTGGATTGTAATCGTCTACAACTATGATTAATTAACAGTATATTATTAAAGTTATAATAATTGGGACTAAAGTAAAAAAAAGAAGCTAAGATATTTGCATTGCTACTGTTAGCCACGCTTCCACACTTTCACACTTTCAGCGATCGTAGCTAAATTTTTCCGCCACCATGCCACACTTATACACGGATTTTTGTGACTAAATCCCTTTTTTTAAAGTGTGTTACTATACCTGCATGTGCTTTGCACAGTGTATTACGATTTAATCATAGATGCTTTAATTTAGTTTTTTTTTTTAATGTGCTAGGATCAGGTATATCAATGTAACTCTTAAATAAATATAACACTATTAAACAATTTTCTATTAGTGTAATCTTTTACTAAACTCAACTGTCAAATTAAAAGTTCATATCATATCATATAGATCACTATATATGTATTTTCAAATTAATCAATTAAAACTCGTCTGCTGTAATTTTTATATATACATTAAAATTAATGTAACTTATATATTTAAAATATATAGGAATAAGATATATGATTGTTTTGTTATTGATATTTAATTTTTATGAAATTTGACAGAAATAATTTTTATGATAAATAATTATTATTCAATAGTTGAATCAATAAAAAAAGATTATTGACAAACTTACAGCTGATCATAACCCAATTATTACATGGTAAAAGTGTCCTAAATTGTTTACTTTGACATCAGCAGAATTTTTTTTTAGAGTGCACCCCAAATATGGGCACTTAGATGCATTAACTACCACTTAAATACTAGCTTGAGATTTAAACCTTACTAATCAAGATTTCAAATACCACTGGAAGTTAGCTGAGCTTGAGCTCTATCTAACTTGGAGATGACTCATTTAAATATGTATTGAACCTTTTAATTTAATAAGTTAGAATTTTTATTACAAATACATATTATTTTTTAATATTAATTTGCATAACATATACATGATGCAAAAAAATTATTAAACTATATCAATTATTCATAACCAACACACCATAATACATATACTAATAAAATATATAATACATATATATAGAGTAATATTATATGTACAATAAAATTATACAGTTTCACCGTTAATCACATCTAATGATTATAAGGTATGTGATGTATATTTATTATATATTATATATATATATATATATATATATATATATATATATATATTTGTGTGTATACCCATATCAACCCAGCTTTGAACATAGTATCGTTCAAGTTTGTCTCTGTTAACAAATAATCTCAAATAGTTGTAGTTAGTTTAAGTTTAGTTCATGAACTCATTAACTATTATATTAACGAACTGACGGGCTGAAAATAGCCAATGAGGTTACTTAACTTTTCCACCATAATTTCCGAGTAGACCTTCGTGGTAATCTGGGATCCGTTGATTTCAACCCACGTGATTTGAAATTAATTGAAGTTAATCTGGCGTATTTAAAAATAATAATATTATTGTACTTTTTTCGCGATGTTTATGGCCTATGTGGCTTTAATTTGTTTTTAAATTTTATATGCTCTATTATTGATACGTACGTAACATATTAAAAATACGCAGGGTTGGCAAATAGTTTTAGAATATTGAAAATCCATTTGCTGATCATTAGGCCGCCAATCAATAAGTGGGCTTGTTAAAAATAGACTTTTTATTTTTTCAGGGAATTGGACAAAAAATATCGTTATGATTTTTAATAAACACAAAGTATTTATTAAATAAGACAAAACACTTATTTTGATCTCTCTAAAATTTCAAATCAGAGAAATTGGTTTATGTAAAAAAATTCTTAAATTGATCCTACGAAATTAAATAGTTGGACAAATTAGTCCCTATAAAAGAAATTTCTTAAATTACTCTGTATAAAAGTGAATTATCAGAGCAGTTCTCATTGCCCAACTTATCATAGGACAAATTTGACTAATTATTCAATTTTGTAGGGACTAATATTTGAAATTTTACAAGGACCAATTTAAGAGATTTATTTTTCAGAGACCAATTTGTCCAAATATTCAATTTTACAGGGACCAATTTGAGAGTTTTTATTTTTTATAGTGGCTAATTTGTCTAACTTAAAATTTTAGAGGAACCAAAATAGGGTGTTTTGCCATAAAATAAAATAAAATAATATGATTCATAATCATATTAATTCAAAAATAAATTCTGATCATCATATAATATTTTTTATAGGAGAATTGTGAATGAAGTGTATGTTTAAATAATTATTAGTTTATTTTAAGTTAAAACTTTTTATTCTTTATAATTAAAATTTTAATTCAAGGTTTTAAAAAAAATGATTTTATCTAATAATCAATAGCGAAGCTTAACATTTTATTTTTTTGTTATTGTAGTTTAATTAGTTTTTCACTTTATATTGCAGTTAAATAGTATTATTCGAATAAATCTCACGTGTATTTTGACTAACCCACCTCTACAACTTGATAAAAAATAATCCATTCACGGATTTACTTAATAAGCCCTTGTATTTGCCAAAACTGCCCAAGAGGTACGTTAGAAACAGAGGCGGCTCCTCTTGAGCCTAGCGGAGGGAGCGGTGGCCCCCAAAAATATTTAATTTTTCTAAAATATAGGTATACATTTTGTTTGTTTTATGTCTTTTAATTTTTTTTGTTTTGTTAATTTTTATAAATTTTCACTTAATTAAACGTTTAAATACTATAAATAAATAATATATTATGCATAAATACATATATCTTAAATTTTGATTATGAAATATTTATTTTTTGTTTGCATATTATGATTTATATTTAAATTTTTACACAAGAATAAAACTAGAATATAAATATTATTCAGGAGGTAAAATAAATTATTAAATATTGACCACTCTCACTTAAAATGGTTCCGCCCCTGGTTAGGAAGTAGCAAGCACAGTTTTTGGGTAGGAGCTAGCTAATGAAGCACTAACACTGATGGATTATATAATGCTCCTTCTGGTTCACAATAATTATAAAAAATTAAACAATACACATATTAAGTAAAACAAAAAAAAATATCTTGATAGATGTGAGAATTATATAAATTGATAAAACTATCCTTATATAATTATTATTCCTTATTTTGATAAATATTTTAATTACTTAGCTGATACATTTGCACTAAGTATATAAATGAAAAAAAAAGTAATGCTAACCTAAATAGATAGATATTTTAAAATATCAACAAATCAAAAACTAATAATTATTAATTTTTATTGAATTTTTTTAACTAGTGCTATGTAAATAATAGTTAAAGCTCAAAATGTTACTAAGTTTTTAAACTTTTTTGTAGTGGATTGCATACGCATTGAAATAATCATTTTTGGAGGGTTAGGAAGGAACATGGTCTCTTCCGTCAAACTGTGCTCAGTGATCCTCCTTAAGCCTTATGCTGACCCGTTGCTAAGATGGTTCCTCACGTACTGGGTATCCTATGTCATCCTCCGTTTAATCATTTTCAGCTCCCACATTGGGTTGGCCAGGGTGAGTGATCTCATTAGCCCAAATAATCTTCATAGTTTGGCCCACAATTATCAATCAAACCCGCTGCACATATCTAAGCCCAAAAGTCCAATTTATGATTTCTAATTGTCTTATCACAACACATAATAATTGATTCCAGAGATAGGATTCCCAGTCAACTAATTTTATAAATAAATTAATCACAGTCGAATAATTTTTAATATTTTATCGCTCAGAGAACATTGATTTAGCTAAAATCAACTTTAAAAATAAAGAAAACATTTATTCATTAAAGTAATTGGAGAGCTCATTTACACTTTACAGTATGTTAACCAGTGCACATAATTCAGTAGTTTGGCACGTTATTGTTTCATGTCTCATGTCAAATGCCAAATGAGCTTTCTACTTGACATATAAATCCATGTCATCTCCATCTCCATCCAGCTCCTTCCATCTTCTTTTACCTTCATCTCATGATCTTAACGAGGAGAGGTCAATTTGAAAAACTTTATAATTATCGATACCCATTTTAAAAAGAATATAAGAATTAACTTTTATACAAAATATAAGGACTAAAACATAAACTTAACCTTATTTCTTCGTACATTATATTGTATAACAGAAGCTTATATTACATCATTGACGATATTGCATATCTGACCTTGTGATACAAGGTATGCATGCATACGGTATAAACAACCGATTAATATTACATCATCGAGAAGATATTCCATATACCTCTCCATTTATTTATGCCTACAATATCTGTCTGCCATGCAGAGCTATACTGCTCAAAACTATAAGCATTAGATATATCAAACAGTGATTTTTTTTTTTGGCCTCCGTGCCTACTTCATCAAGGCACTTATATATTTATTTCAAAGTGAGGTAATTAAGATGATGCAAAATGGGTTTTGATTGGGAGGGTACCCCAAGCATTGATTGCACACACCCCATACGGTAAGCCAGTGTTCCTTTTGATCCATATGTAACCATTGAATCCCAATTTGGGCCCCATGAGTTCTTCACAATCCAATAATCTTGACCAGTACCTAATGAACCATAACCCACTATTAACACGGCGTGATTTATGTACGTTGAATCTTTTGGGCAGTTGTGACCATCAAAGATTCCCTAATAAATGGAACCAAGGAAAAAAGAAAATAAGAAAACAAAAGAGAGAGATGATTTGGTCTTAAATTTTGAATTGCTTAAACTAATAACATTGATAAAATATATAGAAGACTCACAGATTGGTAAAATTGAAAGTCAGTTGCATTCACTAGCACACAAATAGGCTGCTTAACGGTGGCGGATTCGGGCTATATATGAATAGTTGTCAATGCTTACTTCTTTTGGAACCTGCATTAGGGAAAACATAAAAACCTCTATAAGACAAATTAAGAGCCGAAGGGGAAATTAAAAATATTTTTGTTTTCCCTTTAATGATGAGAGTAATTGATATACAGAAACGATACATGGGAGGCACGGCAGGTGCCCTTCACTGCTGTGTAACACTAATAAAATTCGGAAGTAATTCCACCATTTTTGATAACCCACTCGTATGCCTCAGTCACCCAACCACCGCCTTGACAACCTAAGTTGTAAGCACAATCCAAAAGCTCTTGCTCAGAGAGGCTGATAAGCTGCCCGGTCACTATCTGATTTATACCTTCAATGGCGCCCGTGGCTGAGAACGCCCAGCAGCTTCCTAATAACAGGTCATGAGAGTTCTATGAATGAGTTTAATACATACTCGTTTTATTATTGACTTTTTCCTTTTTTCGATATGTTGTGTTAGGCGAACAACTTTTTCTTACAACATTTTGGCATCCATACAAGTGATTTGGATCGATGAAATGATATATAGGTGTAAAAATATTAATAAAAAAGTTATTTTATTTTTCAATAGTGGGTATAGGTTTTTTTTTTTTTAAAAAAAAAAAATCGACGGGCAAAAGCCCTAAAAGAAAATTATGCACTGATTATTTTGTCATGACAAAGGGCCATACGGTCAGCAAGAAGAGCAAGGGAAATAAAATGGGGCATGCATGGTAGCAAAATAGAGAGCACCCTCATGTTTTTAAATCAATTATAAATTTCAAAGGCAACTGAGTCTAACAATAAAAATGCTTCGTCATATTAAACCATAAGAGTTAGAAAACAACGGTCATAGTTAAACAATCATTTTTAGTAAGCACAATCACTATAGATGTTCATAACTGATAACGAAATGCCTAACCTAATGTTTTTTCTTTTCTTTTTTTTTTTTTTGACATGATGCCTGACCTAATGTTAGTTAAATATATTTAATCAGTATCTTTTAACCGAATTTGCCATAGAGCAAACAAAAAATAAAAAGAACACTGTCGCGCAAAACATAACTAATGTTTGGATTATATTCTAAATTAGAAAGCTCTATCTCAATTTCTAATCTGACATTTTCAACTGCAGCTTCACACTAATTAAAATAAAGTGCTGCTAATTATTAGAAAGAATGATGCTATTATTGCTATATAATCGCCTTCAACTATTGTTATGTTGAATCCTGATCAAAATTTTAAATCTGACTATTTTTATCAGTGACTAATCGTGAATTATGTTAGTCTCTAGTGAGTAAATCCTATAATAAATTATTTGACTAATGTGAGTCAGCATTATTATTTTCAAGGATTATTTTGATTTTTTAATATATATTTTAGGGATTTATATGAATCATTTATACTTTTAAGGACTAACATAACTTCTAATTATAAAATTAGAAGCTAATTAGTCATAAATTAAATTTTAGATACTAAAGAACCAAAATAACTCATATGTAGTCAGTCAGTTTGGATTTGAGTCAGCATTAACGCAATGCAAATTGGCTCATACACCGGATGCCTTGCAAGATTATTGTATGTGGAAATTTTGTTTTCTGTACAACCCAACATATATGGGGGTTGACACCCATAGAGTGAGAAGAGAGAGCAAAAGTATCTATAACTTCATATGGATTTTTTGCACAAATAAAATAAAATAAATAGATTATTACATCAATGTCTCAATTTAAAGTTGTTTACAGATATGTCCTAATTTGGTTTTAATAGAAGTCGACTAAAATCGACTTCGTTCAAAGCTTCATAAACATTACAGAAGTCGATTAAAGTCGATTTTCACACTGCACAAAAAACTTGTCTCCTGAGCTAGAAGTCGATTATAATTGACTTAGACAAGTAGAAATTGATTATAATCAACTTTACCAACACAGAAGTCGACTAGTAGACTTTGAAGTCTACTATAGTCAACTTTACCATAACACAGAAGTTGACTATAGTAGACTTCTGAAGTCTATATAGTCAACTTTCTAATAACCTGACATTGACTGACACATTTGCAAGTCGATTATAATCGACTTCTAAACCCGATTTTACACGACTTAGTGTACTCCTCCATTATAAATAGAAGCTCCAAATCGCCTTGCCATTTGAGAAAATTTTACAGATTGAGTGTGAGAATTCTGAGATGGTTGAGAGCATTCATGTTCTGATACACTATAATGGTGAGATTATAAACAGGAGAGGAAAGACATTTTAGTGAAAATCAAGCTTGGTTAGTTGTCCATCCACCAATTAGTTTGCTAGAGTCAGAGCAAATATTGGAAGAGCATGAAGGAAATAATATGCAAGTCTCAAAAATCTTCTATAGGATGCCGTTGATATTGGTCCAAATGGAATCCGATATTGAAGGTGGCGAATTGAAAAGATGAGCACATTGATCACATGTTCACTTATTTTAACTCGTTTGCTAAAGCTCGCACAATAGAGCTACTTGTTGAACTTCAAGGTGGTGCTTTTAGCTCTGGAGGTTCAACAATCCATCACTTGCAGCATCTAATGTAGCCCCATCCTTTGAAGTGTCCCGCCATGATGTGCACCAGGATGAAGTAGCTTCCCCAAGTTTCGAACACTTTGCCCAGATTGGAGAACCATTACCTCTAAATCCACAGCCAATAGCAGAAGCTAGTCAGGTTGGGGATTTTGATTTTATTGTGAGGACAGGATGATGAAAATGATGAAGAAGAGGATCCTGATCATGCGGGAAACTATGATGAAGAAGATCAGCAGATATTTCATGAGCAAAACTTGGGTGAGTATCTAATGTCTAGTCCCAATCTCAATCTCGACAACATCCTAGTCACTACTCAGTGGATTTAGATGCAATGCGGTCAGATGTGAGTGGTGGGTCCTGGTTCAAGTTCGGGCATTGGCGGGAGCATGAGTTGGCACTCGGCCAAGTGTTTCGCAACAAAGATGAAGTTTTGTTTGCTGTTAAACATTACAGCATTCGAAGAGGCGTTCATATAAAGTCTATGAGTCTGACCACATAAAATTTCATTGCAAGTGTGTAAAGTTTGGCATTGACTTAATTGGAGTATACGTGTCACTCTTGGGCGAAATTATAGATGTGGGAGGTGCAAAAGCTCACGGACCGCACACATGTGTCTTTCCAGACTCTATGATCCAGCATGCTCAGATGGATTATCATATTATCTGCCCACATATTCCCCTTGTGCAAGCGGATTCGACGATCGCCATCAAATCTCTTCAAGCATCAGTGGAGTCGGAGTTGGGGTTCAAGACAACATATAGAAAGGTGTGGCTAGCCAAACAGAAAGCTATTGCTATGATTTATGGTGGTGGGAAGAATCGTATAATGAGCTTCCTAGATGGTTGGGTGGCCTTCTGTCTTATATGCCAGGTACTATTGTCCAGATGCAACTGGACCATACTATGTTGGTGATGTTGTAGATCAGGGGTGCTTTATGTTCCACCGTCTTTTCTGGACATATCCACCATGCATAGAGGCATTCAAATATTGCAAAAGGCTTATTTCAATTGATGGAACTCACCTATATGGCAAGTATGCAGGAACACTGTTGATGGCAATTGCCCAAGATGGGAACTCTAATATTTTGCCAGTAGCATTTGCCGTGGTGGAAGGAGAGACAAAAGAGGCATGGTCTTTTTTCCTAACAAATCTTCGACGCATGTGACACCACAAGAAGGCATTCTTGTCATATCTGATAGGCATCATGCAATCAAAGTAGCTTTAGAAGCGGAAGAGTGGCTGGCATTCCTTCAGCTTATCATGCATACTGTGCGCGACACATTGCTTCAAATTTTGCTGTGAAGTTTAAGAACAAAGATGCGAAGCGATTGCTAATGAATGCAGCATATGCTAAGATTGAGCATAATTTTCTGTATTGGTTTAGAGCGTGGGGCATATGGATCCCGATGTGTGCATGGGCTAGGGATATACCGCGCGAGAAGTGGGCTCACTATGCTGTGAGGGCCGTTGTTTTGGGCACATGACAACAAATTTGTCAGAGTGTATGAATGCTGTCATGAAAGGCACTCATAATCTTCCCATAACAGCCATTGTCAAGTCAACATATTATCGCCTCATTGAGTTGTTCGTCCAAAAAGGCACAGAGGCAAAGACACAACTTGCAAGTGGCCGAAAATTTTCAGAGACCCTCTTGAATGCAATTGAGGAGCACAGGCGACACCTTGGCAGCATGAGTACCACTCGAGTGACCCGAGAGGATTTACAGTACTTGGTGTTTGAACGAGATGACATAGGAAGTCGTGGTCAACGGGAATTAAGAGTGAACTTAAAGGAGCGATGGTGTGATTGTGGGGAATTCCAAAAATTGCACTATCCATGCCGTCATGCGATCGCGCATGTTTGACACCTAACGAGAGTGGACCTCTTTTGTCCATGAAGTTTACACCATGGAGTCGGTGTTCAGCGTGTACAAAGGAAATTCTCCAGTAGCTAATGAAGAAATGTGGCCGCCATACACAGGGCTTCCTATACGGCCAAATCCTGCACTTAGGCGAACTCTTGAGGCTTCCGATTTGCACAAGGATTCACAATGAAATGGATGAGCTTAATCCGAGCCAGGGAAAACGTTGTGGATTGTGTAGAGGTACGGGTCACACCGACGGACATGCCACGCACCATCCTCTAGCCAGCGTCACTGATTCACTGTATTGGTTTTTTTTAGTCAGTGTTATTGCTCCTTCTGGGGTTTGTATTGGTTTTTAAGTCATTACTATTATCGCTCATCATATGTGTTCTACTAAGAGTATTATTGTTAAGTTTAATTTGTACTTATCTACTTGTAATTGCTTAAAAGTTAAGTTATAGTAGTCAATGTATGTTTACGAAAATCTATAATAATGAATATCTATTGGGCTTCTTGTGTGATACATGCAACTTTGCTAACTCAAGGATATAAAATGAAAGCCATGATCTCAAATATATAATAAAAGTCCAAAGTACATAATCGCAATATAATTAGTACCAATGCAGAGTTCATAATATAAAAGTCCAGTACATTATCAATATATAATAATTAAAAGTCTTATGTAAACAATAACAGTCTAAAATACATAGCTATCATAAGCACTACCCGGCCCGTTACGTCTAAGGCAAGCAATGTGATTGCCTGTGACACAACGGTGATATACAATATGTCGTCCAGGCCTATGATGTAACTCCTGTCCTCTCCTCCTGGTCATCCTCTCCTCCCTGTCCTCCTCCCTCCTCCTGGTCACCTCTTCCTCTTGATCCCCTTCTCCCTTCCGTCACCCTCTTCCTCCTATCCTGACGAGAGCCTTGATGAGAGGGGATTGGGATATGCTCAACTGATGGTCAATAGTCCTGATCTGGTGGCTGAAGCCTGGGCAGATCTCCTTGTACGGATGATTGTAAGAATGCCAACACGTCAGAAGCTGACATGATCCGGACTGAAAGATATGTGTCGTGCTATGTCACCCTGCCAAACATCTCACGATGCGCGGGACTGGGGTGAACAATAGAATCTAATGACTGATGACTAGGGCCAGCCATGACCTGGCTGGGTCACAAACCGGGCTGGGGCTAGCCATAAATTGTGAAATGCACGGTCATGTCCTTCCTAAAAGATCAGCCATGTATGCTCTGAGGGATCAGTCATGTAATGTTGCTGGAAAGCAGCCATGAATGGCGGGCTGGGCCCGTCATGAACTGGTTGGGCCTGCCATGACGGTGGCTGGACCAACATGAATTGGTGGCTAGGGCCCATCATAAATTGTGGGCGGGATACGTCAGGTGTTGGCGGTACACAAGATTAGACTCGGCATGGTGGCTCAGACCGCGAGGCTGATGACTAGGCTCTGGCTCTGATGTATACCCTCTCCTGGGGCTTGGGGGGGAGGAGGCCTGAGGGGGGCATGCATGGGCTGTACATCGGCATGATCATCATCATCATCATCTACCTCGACTTCATCATCACCAAGTGCCTCATCTGGGATTGGCCTGCCAGCACGTGTACCGGACGCACACGACGCATAAAAGAGCGTTGATCTGGGACATCGGAGGGTGTGCAATATCTGGTGCTGGTGGGCATCTGGTACACCATTTGGCAAGTCTCTAAGCACTAGATCCTGGGGGCTCCATCCAGCTACAAAAATCGATTAGCCACTGACAAGTACCACTGGAAATACTCGACGATGGCAATCATCATAGATGGGTATTGAACCTCCGCTCCCTACGTGCCTCCCATGCTGCATGCCATGTGACATGATACTCAGCCACCATATATGTAGATCCTCTCGACCATCCTTGGCGTGCAATCGATCAATGTTTATCGGGATGGTCGGTATGTGCTGTCCTCCACCCTGTCGAACTACACGGTCGGGCGTGCCATTCAATCACAGCAAAATGGACAAGTGCAGTCACAATGCCCGTACATCAGCCTCCCCATAAACGAAAGGAGGTGTAACCTAATCTTATCACATCTGGAAGGCTCCACCTAAACTAAAACAATGAATAAGAAAATTAGACTAACAACTAAAACAACTTAATAAAGAGTTAATAGTATATTCATTATATGCAACTTACCCAAGTAATGCCAATCGAATCAATGATCTTCTGTATCGCAATAGCTTATTGTGTCTCCACCCTCCAATACCTGAAATGCCTCCACCTAAAATGTACGTAAATGGTTTTTTCATTACAATTTGCAGGTATACAAATAAATAGCAAATCTAAAATATTCACATAAATATGTACCTTAGCGCTAGTGGAAAAGTGAGTGGATGGTGCTCTCTAGGGGCCAATTAGGTATTCTATACCATGCCCAAGATTGTAGAAGAGGTAAACAGCCTGCAATCTCGGTGAACATTGTATTTCACCGCACGACAAAGCTCACGATAAAGAGATGCTAGAACTCCAGAGCCCAACTAAAGTTTGTAGTCCCATTAAAATCTCTGAGAGGGAGCCACTTCATATGCACCCTAAATCTTGATTTATCCGGACAAGACCCCACCAAACAGAACCATTATGTACGCTCTGGTGTATGAATAATCATGCTCATCAGCATTATGTGGCAATGTCTCAAATGTCTTTGTGAACCAATGCAGATTTATGGAGAATCCTTTTATGTCTTTCTTCGTCGAAACTGATCCAAGTCTGCACACAAAGCCCATATATCCTGATTATAATATTTCTCCCATGCTCCTATACACCACTCACAGGAAGCCCATCAACATGCAGACCCAATTGAAACACGACGTCCTCCAATGTGACCGTGCATTCTCCGTACGGAAAATGGAAAGTGTGTGACTCAGGTCTCCAACGCTCCACGAGTGCACTAATGAGCGCCCTATCATAATCAAATGGACCAGCGTGCAACATACCAAAACCCAAGCTGCCTAAGAAAAGGTTCCATCCTTGATTTGGTGTGACCATCATATTATAGCGCCTGTTTTTAAAATCGAGTATCTATATATCGAAAAATATAAATACATATAAGACTTTGTTAAATCTTACAAACTAAATATAAAAATATAAATCGCACTAAAATATTACTTAATATTTTCCTCATATTTAAATAAATAAATTAAGCAATACTATACTTAAATTAATAAAAACTGAAATTAAATTTATTAACTTTACAATGACTAAAACTAAAATTAACTAAGACTACAATTAACAAAGACTAAAACTAAAAGCCGACTATCCTAGAGTTTCTTTACAAAGACTAAAACTAAATACCCACAAAATAAATTTAACAAAGACTAAGCCTAAATTTATTAAGGTTACAAAGACTAAAACTAAAACTAACTTCATTAATTTTTGTTAATTATAAAAAAGTGCTCCCTAAACTCTAACGCTAAGACTATATACCATTTACAATAAACACAATGACATATCTATATATGTATAAAAGTACCTTTTAAACCTTTTAAGAATAACTTCCATTAATATTAATTCCACTAGCTTATCATTTTTCAAATTAGTTTTTACAATTTATTATTTTTTCTTAAATTGAATACCCATAAAATAAATTTAACAATGACTAAAATTAAAATTACATTTTATAAAAATACACTGAAATAAAATAAAATACAATACAATAAATTAAAGACTCTATCTTTCTTTTCAGAATCAACTAACAACATAGCTACATAATTGCAAAACTACAATAAAATTAAATATAAATATAGATACAAATTACCATAAAAAATATTTAATAAAAATTAAATTACCATATACAAATCTTTCTAAATAGGCAAATTATAATTAACTAACATATCAGATTAACTTATAAAATAAAATACCTAACAAATTAAATTAACGTCTATAAATCTTTCTAAATAGAAAAATTAAAATTTACTAACATATCATACTAAGTTATACAATAAAATACCTAACAAATTAAATAAACATATATAAATCTTTCTAAATAGACAAATTAAAATTTACTAACATATGAGATTAAATCATAAAATACAATACAGTAAAAATTTTAAAATTAAATAAAAGTACCTTTATTGTCAATTTGCTAGCAATGTGATCCACAAAATTAAGACGATATAGATAATCCATTGTAGAAACACACTAGAGCATCAATCTTTCACCTGGTATGCGCGTCCTCCCTAATGCTCATAGCAAAGCTCTTCCTCCTTCCCAAGGATTTTGGCTTGAAGCTGAGAGCAAGGCGTGCTTTTATAAGTGATGATGACAAGTCGAATAAACTCGAACTTTTACTCACTCAAAAGTCGATTGTTATCGACTCCCTGCCACCCATAACGAACCACAAATTCGACTATAGTCGACTTCTCCACCAAGCCAAAGTCGTGTATAGTCGACTTCCTCATCAAGAAAAAATCAACTATAGTCTATTTCCCAGCAAGTCCTGACAAGCACAGTGAAGGTGCAATGTGGACAGATAAAGTCGTGTATAATCGACTTTGTTTTAATATACAACTCGTTTTTAGTCGACTTCTTATATATAATATCAGGACATATATGTAAACGGATTAGCTTTCAGACATATATGTAATATCGCATTTTTTATTTTATTTGTGTTAAAAACCCATAACTTCATATGTTTTGCGATTAGGGTATTGAGCAAGTTTGAGGAAGAGTTTACAAGTAACAGTTACTTCGTTTTTTTATTATTTTTTATTTGTCTCCGCAACAATTGCACTTTTGCTTATCAGAAATCTTACCACATGGCCCTTGGTCCTTTACTTCAGTCACAGCTCCTCTTTGCCTCCAATCTAAGGATGAGGGAGCATCGAATACGTTTCTGACATCCATGGCTCTGTGCTCTGTGGGCATGTCAAGGTCGAGGTCGTGCAAGTAGGTCTCTTGGAACTCCTTGGGACTCCAATCAGCAAACTTATTCAGAGCAAGAAGGTAGTCAGAAGGCGACGTTCTCTTTGCATTAGGCTCCGTGATATACTTCACATTGGACAGGAAAATCTTAAATTTCTTTGCCATCTCTTCAAGGTCACTGTAGGCCCGTCCCTCCTCTTTCTTCCATTGTAGGAATAGTTGGATGGCTACATCATGTGAAGGAAGCCTGTCCAGGTTAGGGCCCAAAATGGAGTACTGGGTCAGGGTACTAGAAGAGAGACATATGAATATAGTGCAGACGAAGAAAAGAAAAAGAGCTTTGAGGTATGGGAAAGCATCATTTGTACTTCACACTATTGAATTGATTGGGTTTTTTCAAATGTTTGATAAATGTGCATTCATCGTTTATTAGTTTCACATATTTATAGTAAGTGAATGTTGCTTGATGAACAACCCTAGCATGCATCCAGCGTCAGCTCAAGCAATTGGCTAATGTATTGCCTAACCTTTGCAACTTGCCAAATCCACGTTGAATAAATATACTTGGTACTGCCGTACAGATAAACAATATGCTTAATCTCTATTAATAATATTAAGGAGAGTAATAAATAAAAAAGAAAAAAAATTAAGGAGAGTAATTTTGTCCACCCTCATTCTTTCAAATTGCTTAGGACCGAAATCTGACGTACAACACCAGAGCTCCTCTAAAGTACTGTGACTATACTAACATGGGTAAAAACAGCAACTTCAATAACACAAATCAAAGCAAAACAGTTCATTTAATCCAACCAAAATTAGATTGTATTTTATATAATTTTACATAGAAAAGAATTGCTCGTAAATAGAGCTATTTTCCAAATTTTAAATTCCAGACAAAAACGATGTGTGCATTCTTCATATCACATGCAAATAATTTTAAAAATTGATAGGGCCCAAGATAATCAGATTAACAACAAAAGCCTGACCTGATTTCTTTTGCTTTGTTACAAAGAACGTATGGAAGTTTACGTATGACCCACGAAAATGATTTAACTCTTTTGTCACTAGCCAACTTGGTACTGCATATGCTTTTATAACAATTGCAGGTTTTTCAAGCAAACCCAGTTTAAGAAGAATACCACGGCTTGTATTGATTGAAAATGCTAAGATTAAGATTGAGTTTCATTGAGTCAATTTTTTCTTTTTTTTTGGTCAATGACTCAAATGGCATTCATATATACCAACCTATTTGCCTAAAAGAAAAAACAGTAACAATAGAAAGATTGGTTCTTGTTATGGATATATCGTGTTTCAGTCGAGTCAATATCATCTCATATCGATCTTGTTATCTGCAAATTAAGAACATAACGTTATATATACATATACTCGTTGTGAATAAGTCCAATACTGTGAAAGCTTTGGTGGTCATAATCAGCTGTACCTAGATTTTTGTTTTCTCCAAAACATCCAATGGATTAATTTAGAACGTACGTCCCTTCAAACGAAATCTAAAAGACTCTACTATTATATTATAATAATTAACAAGTGTGCCTGCTATAGTAGTGATCCCTTAAGACTTTTCTACATGATAATTTTTACACTAATATCTTTTTCTTTTGGTCTTCGAACAAGGTATGTGTAAACATCATGTTTTATTCAAAATTTTTCTTCTACATGTATAAAATGATAGCTAGACAAGAAAATAAGGAAAAGTGAAGAAAAGAAGATAGGCGAGATAGGAGGAAATGAACACATTACATAACCCACAAAGAAAGAAACAACCTCTATGCATTCACCAACAGCATTACATAATAAAATTTCCATAACTCTTCCATTAATATCAATAAAATTGCATAATAAATGGGACAAATTACATTGACTTTTTTTTAAATTTGATGAAATTCATCCGACTTATCTTTATTTGTAAATTTTGATAAGGAAGTAGTTTATAAAATCATTATATTATCTTTTTATAAATTTGTTAAATAATTACTCCAACTTCCCTTCCATTACACAATGAACAATCCCTCCAATGGAGGTCAGTATTATTTGGATAAAAAGAGACTTTACCAAATTAATATAATTTATCCAAATATGTTTTGCTATGCCACCAAACATACATGGTCGAATTGGAGTAGCTGATATTCCTTCCTTTTAATTAATGGTATTGGTTTTGAGTATTGGATATGGAGTAACCTGTGCTAGGAAAGTTAAAACCCCTTTATATAATTTCATATGCTTGAACATAACCTATGAAAAACAAAATAAAAAATAAGTCATACGAAGAACAACAAAGACAAAATATCCCTCAAATCCTTCATGAATATCAATGAAAGGGAAATTATATTCTGAATCTTCCCATACCAAACGAAAAAGGGATGAAATTCCTTGAGTTCGTTATTCATTATTGTCTTCTTACTTTCTCCTTTCTTATAGTAATTTTTTGTATTGATTCTTATTACAGTAATGTTAAAAACAATAAAATTACACAATAAATACACATCATACACTTTATTTACCATTAGATATGATAAGTAAGTAGGATAAGTGAGGCCACTTATCACATCATATGATGATAAGGTATGTGGTATGCATTTATTGTGTAATTTTATTATTCCTATAATATTACTCTTCTTATTATAGTATTAAGTCTATGCATAAGTGTCAAGTGTCATTACAAAGATTATAACCATTTCGCTAATTTTCAAATTTATTTTTCAATTCTCTAAAACACCACGTCATTTTACTGACACCATCCATTACCCCAACCCCATATTCGATCTTTACAACATGCGGCTATAGTTGGCTCTTGCACTCAGCGAGCTTGTTAACTTAAAACTAATTTTAAAAATTCCAAATATTTTTATAATTATAATTTGTTTTTCAGCTTAATATTATAATTTTTTCTTAATTATACTCTGTTTGTTTGATCTTTTATCCAAACATATATAATAGCTTATTTTAAAATATATTTTATTAACAAAATGATTTTAACTTATAATCCATATTCCAAAGAATGCTCTTTACAAAATAGGATAGAGCAATAGAGTACGTGCAGATAACTCAAAGGAGTAAAAAGATAATGGTTGCAATATTATACACCATCAAGCTTATTAGTTATTTCCTCGTAATGTTGTTACTCATACCCAATCCACGCACAAATCAAAACAGAGTTGATAGAGTCTATTGTCCCACAAATCCAATTAATCCCACTTTTGAAAACCATTTCATATTTCGGGTGCTTCTCTGTGTTGGTACATTATGCAGTTGGTGCAGTGGGAAAAAAAAATAATAAAACAGTTACTGGAGCAACAACCAACAACAACAACCTCCTCAATTGAGGACGGACCCCGAAAATTTTAATAATAGTGATAAGAATAATACATTAGCATTAGAATAAATGAATTATATTATATTTGGTTATTTTTCTCATTTAAAATAAATATAGATCGAAACTCAATAAAATTAGGAATCATACAATACTCGCTATAACAGATATCCACATGGATTACCCATAGTGGGATGAGATGGTTTAGTCTCCATAGGGTGGAGGTGGGTATTGGTTAATAGATAGGGGCAGGGTGAGAAATGAGATCCATTCCTTTGAAAACCCGCAATTTCACATCTATCTAAATTGTTTAAATATCCACAGTCCGCTTATATATATACTAAAAAAACCTTAGTATATACATCTTTATTTTTAAGTCATCTTTTTTATTTATTTATGTTATGTATGTATTTTTATTTTTAATTTGTATTATGTTATATTAGTAGTATTTATTATTTTAAATATTTATGTTTTAAGTTTCAAAGTATTTTTTTAATTTTTCTCCTTTTCTCCTTTTTTTTAATTTTTTTTAATAACCTCAGATCTTCATGAGGATTCAAATCAGACAGAATAGGGAATAAGGATGTATGATAGAAATGTGGGCAAAATTTTAAATACGAACGGGGACATCCTAACCCCTTCTAAATACCTATTCTCATCTCTAAATAAAATAGTGGAGGAGAAATAAATACAACTATATATATAGTTATTAAAAAGAGCATAAAAAATATAATCATTAAAAATTTTCAAAATTGTTATGCCCCACCCTTAGTGACCTATATCCGTCTCTGACCTCCTCCATCACTCCATCTCCATTGCCTCACAAGTCACAAGCAACTACCACCACACTAGTACCCAATGGCATGCTTCCCAGCAGTACCGACAAGGCACCTCCATTGGGGCTGGCGGTCAGTGAAGACCATGACCAACGATATGGTGGCAGGTGTTGAGGGTCCAAGCGAGGTTGGTAAGGACGAAGTCACTAAGTGCCTGAGCTGCCACTACTCGGGGTCGGCGGCTAGAGGCAGTGGCCTTGGGGTCCGGAAAACGAGGGAGAAATTGTGGCAGGACTTTGGGAGTTGCCATTTTTCCCTCTTTTTATGGTACTCTTATGTTGGGTCCTTTTGCTTGTTTAATTTTAGAAGTTTATAAATTCTTTATTTAATTTTGTGTCTAGAAATTTAAATTACATATCATTGAGAAGATATTCCATAGCGCTCCATTTATTTATGCCTACAAACTCTGTCTATAGTCTGTACTGCGGAGAGCTATATTGCTTAGAACAGAACAGCACTGGAGTTTAATTTTTGTCTAGATACACACAAGACACAACTACAGACATAGCAAACAGTGATTTATTCTTCAACCTGGCTTACTCAAGACGCTTATAACTGTTTCAAAGTGTTGTGATCATATGAAACTAGTGCTCGGATTGGAAGATGCAGAACCGGTTGGGTATTTGATTGGGTATTTAGTCCAGGCATTGATTGCACACACCCCATACGGTAGACCAGTGTTTCTCTTGATCCATATATAACCACCTATTCCCCAATCTTCGCCCCATGAATTTTTCACAATCCAATAATCTTGCCCGGCACCTAATGAATCATAGCCTACTATTAACACGGCGTGATTATGTGTAGTTGAATCTGGTGGGCAATTTTGACCATCAAAGATTCCCTGATAATTAAATAATGAAGCCAGAGAATAAAAATTGTGATGATTTTGTCTTATGGTAATTTTGGATTAAGTAAACCAATATTGATAACACATATAGAAGACTTACAGAATCGTAGAGATAGAAGTCGGTTGCATCCAGACTCACACTAATAGGCTGATCAATAGTAGCCAACAGGAGTGCCTCGTCTGATGATTCTAAATATGCATAGTAGTCATCTTCGTAACCTGCATCAGGAAATTAAAAAGGGAAAAAGGCTCAAACATAAAACAAAGAGAAGCTGAGAAGGTAATAGGAAAAAGCAGTGCCATCGATTAGAATGATATATATACCTGGGAGGCACGACAGGCACCCTTGACTGCTGTATAAGGATAATCATCTTCGGAAGCAATGGCATTGTCTATTACATAAGAGTATGCGTCAAGCACTGACCCGCCGTCGCAACTGCCGCTATCACAATCCAGAAGCTCTTGCTCGGAGAGGCTGATGAGATTCCCGGTTACTATCGCATTTATTCCTTCAATGGAGCCAGTGGCTGAGAACGCCCAGCAGCTTCCTGAAAAACAATTTATGAGAGTTCTATATATGAATGGCTTGAATACTTGGTTAATTTGCTACACTAATTTCAATAGTCTAGCTATATATATATATATATATATATATACCCGTATCCCTTGTTTCATACTTGATGAATACATGAGAAGTATTGATTTGAAGTGATTTCAACATTTTTTACACAAATATTTATTTAGAAGAGTTTTTTTTTAAGCAGGGTTTTGTTCGGGCTCTGACTAAGAGTTTTAAAATAATAAGTTTTCATTAAAAATATGTGATTTTATAAATTTTAAGATGTAATGTCCACCACTAAGTATATAAATTTATTTTTTTTGAAAACTTTAATCAATTCCTTTGCCCTAAGGGCATAGGTTAGAAAAAACAAGTATACTAGAAAAAACAAGCTTAGAAACTTTTTGGTGGATCCAACACTTTAAAAACATAAAAACTTATGTTCTCAATACAAAAGTTTCATTTTCTAATTCCTTATAAGTCCTTTTTATAATTATAAAATAGTTTAATTTTTATACATCGAGAATGTAAAATATTTTGTCATTTCAATCAATAGAAATTAAATTTAATAAAGTGCCACATTATACTTACAAACATGATTTGACATTTTTCAATTTTTATTAGTTGACAATAATATAAAATTATTTTATCCTGTAAACTCAATACAAAAAAGGCAAGGATCCATTTCCAACAGTAAGTTAACGTTATGGTATATTTTTTCATTCAATAAATCTTTATGAACATAACATTTCATCAATATCTAACCATTACATTCAAGGTTTTTAGCAAGTAAATGAAGTCTATAAAATTTATACACTTTTTTTAAAATAATGATATTTCATTTGTCCACTTTTAGTTTGACATATAATATGTTTTGGAAAATATATATAAATATCAACTATTAAATTATATATTGTTCAATTTTTTTAAAATTTAGTATACTTGATCATCTCTATAATATCATATAATTCAATGATTAAATGGACTAAATTCAATCTTTATAAAAGTTATTGAATGAAATAAGTTTATAAGACTAATCTTACAGTTAAACAAATCCCTACTCTTGTAAAAATTTTATTATAAAGGATAAATATTGAAAAATTGTATGTGGAATGCAACGTCAACTAAAATCTTTAATTAGTCATATTTCCTGTTTAAATGATTGCGCAAATATTGCTGTATGAGAAATCTTACCGCAAGGCCCTTGATCCTTTACTTCAGTCACAGCTCCGTTTAGCCTTCAATCTAAGGATGACGGAGTTTCGGATACGTTTTTCAGCTTCATGCGTCTGTGCTCTGTGGGAATATCACGGTTGTGTAGGTAGACTTGTTGGAACTCCTTGGGGCTCCAATCAGCAAACTTATTCAGACCAAGAAGGTAGCTAGAAGGCGACCTTCTCTTTGCATTGGACTCCGTGATATGCTTCAAATTGGATAGGAAGATCTCAAATCTCTTTGCCATCTCTTCTAGGTCTCCGTAGACCTTCCCATGCTCATTCTTCCATTGTTGGAAAAGTTGGATGGCTTCATCCTGTGAAGGAAGCTTGTCCTGGTTTGGGCCCAATATGGAGTACTGGGTTGGGGTACTAGAAGAGAGGCATATGAAAGTGGTGCAAATGAAGAAAAGGAGAAAAAAGAGCTTTGAGGTATGGGAACTCATCATTCGTTCACAGTCACACTATTGGTTGGGTTTATCAAGTGTTTGATGTGCATTTCACTGTATTAGTGTCACGTATTTACGTTGTGAATTAATAAGCTTGGTGCATGTAAACAATGTACTTAATCTTGATTGATATCAAGGATGAGAGTAATTTTGTCCACCCAAGCCCTAAAGGGACATGAATTAGACATAAATTCCAACAAACTTGTAGGAGTAATTGTAATCGTATATGGCTGAATTTGTCATTTCACAACTAGTTTTCCATGTTAGATAATTTATTATTGATTAGAAGATTAATTTGTTTCTATTAGTACATAAGTCACCTTGTCATAATTGTATAATCAATTTCGGTTTCGTGTCATATTTCCTTTCGCCCATATTATTTAAAAATTCTCTTCCTGTTTGTCTTTATTTTTCTCTTCGGATAGATAATAAGTTCGTGGAATTCGAAATGTTTAAGTTAATGTATAGCTATACCAGCAATTAATCACAATATATATATATATATATATATATATATATATATATATATATATATATAGCCTTACCAGTTGAATCGATTTCTTTTAACGTATAGCTAAATTCCATGGTTTAAGATTTTAGAATTTTTTTTTATATAGTGGAACTATATATATGCTTTAACGGTTTGTTTGCAAAACCTCAGAAGTTTGATGTTAGACTAGTCAAATGAATATTTGATTAGTGAAAGTGGATTTTTTTTCGGCTTTTTTACACATATAAACAAAAAAAAATCATTATGTACCAATATAAACTGAATGAAGATTTGGTACATGGTTGTTTTTTATGCGCCAATACCAGGGCCCCTTCGTGTTTCATCAACATGAATACACATGGTTCCTGCAGTATCATGTTCATATGAAATACACGAGAGGTTCTAGCATATTCATGTTTTTGTTGATTATACGAAAGACTCTAGTGTTTCCCTTGTATGTTTTCCGCTTTGCCATATAACCACAAGCTTACCCTAGTTAACAAACTCAATGTCTTTAGTTCTATTTTTGTGTAAAAAAAATGGTGAGTGTTTCATATTTGTTTATCATAATGAAAAAATTGAAAATACAACAAATGAATGAGTGACATTCTATAGTCAGAAACCTCTTGGTGTGATTGTTAGTCCATCTATAAGTGTTTTAGAGTTGCAAAACAAAATACTAGAGCAAATAGTTCGTCACAAACGATTAGCCAGATATTTATAGAGTACTCATATCGTTTGGGGATGGTGTGATCAAATATAACTGTTTTTCAATTTTAAAATAGGTATGAATATAGGAGTCTTTGCGTATTCAAAACAAACACGAATACGCTAGGGGTCTTGACGTATTATGCTCATTTTGAATACGCAAAGATCAAGCGTATTTACGTCTATATTAAAATGGTTTAAATGTGAACCAAAATTTTTTTAGTTTATATTCGTAAATAATTTTTTTTTTCATTTTATTTGGGTAAAAATTCCTTCTTTATTTTTTTAATTAAATTCAAAGTGGGATTATAATGAGGAGAGAATTTGATATAATTCATAAATCATAAGATTTAAAGGGTTAACAAAGGCTACATTTTTTAAACTAAGAAATTACTTATCGTAGGATTGCTAGATTAAATGTACTCCATTGTCTAAAATAATGCTTTTAAATAGAGAAGATGTCAAAATAATACATTAAAGAAAAGTGTTGTGTGCTTGTACAAAAGAAAAATTGCTGTTGTTTTAGAGAGAGACAAAATTTGCATTGTCTTCATCATTACATGCCATGCTTTTTGGGTATCTGATGGTAGGCCCCACACATCTAGTAATATTACATTATATTTAATGATTTCAAAATGGATATTCCAACGAACACCGACTTTTAAATAACACCACTCTTTTATTATCAAAGTCAATCATTGTCTCCATCAATCTTCAACGATGAGATCTTCAACAATTACAATTATAATAATTAGAATAAAATTAATTTCACAGCTATTTCATAAACCAACGAGGAGTGAAGATTAACTAGCTCAATTTGTTCAAGTAAGCTTTAAAATAGTTGCACCTAATTTTTGGTTTCTCCAAGACAATTGTATAGTGTGTTTGATTAACTTAACAAAATTATTACTCCATCCGTTTCACAATAATTGAAAAAAACCATATAATAAACAAATTAAAGAAAACAAAAATATATCTTGCTAAATGAAGAAAACTATATGAGTTGCAAAACTATCTTTGTATAGTCATTATTACTCATCTTAATAAATATATGAGTAAACCCCAAAATAATCCTAAGAAATTTAAAATTCGACAAATTGGTCTAAGAATAAAAGATAGTTAACTATTTTTCAAAGGAAAAATGGTCCATAAATAAAACAAATTAATCCCATTTTCAAAACAAAATAGTCTTTTGTAAAATTTCTATGACCAAACACCCTAAAATTGTGAGGGAACGTATGACACATAGAAAAGTGTAGGTATAGAAAATTTGACAGAAGGACTCCAGTTTTTGAAATTGTAAGGGAATTTTATTTTTTTTATTCTAGAGACCATTTTATAGGTTTTGAAAAAGTGAGGGGCTGATTTGTTTTTTTATTCCTTAGGGACCAATTTGTTCGATCTTAAATTCCTTAAGGACTATTTTGGGGGTTTACTCTAAAATATTACTCCCTCATTCATATTAATAATCACTATTGGAAACTTGCAATTTTTGATATATTGAAAGGTGAATATATCTAGTTATAATTTGTAACTAGATATATTCACTTTTCAATAAACCAAATTACACAGTTTTCTGAGGCGATTGTTAATATGGAATGAAGGGAATAATTATTTAACTAACATATTAACACTAAGGGTGTAAATAAAAAAAATAATTAATACTATCTAGATAGCCTAAACGGATAGATATTTTGAAACATCAAAAAGTAAAAAATCGACAGTTATTGTAAACAAAGGAGTAATTTCAATAATTAATTATTTATACTCCATCCCTTTCAAAATATCTATCAATTTTGGACAAACACAATATTAGAAAAAGATAATAAATGACATTGATAATTTAATAAAATATAATGAATGAACTAATGTATCCCTATATATTAATTAATATAGCACACTAATATTAATTGGAATGCTTTGAAAATATAAAATTAATTATAGGTAGTATTGAACGAAAAAATGAATGCTTAATTAAAATATGAAATTAACAGATATTTTAAAATATAAAATTATTTGAAAATAAACAAATATTCTGAAAAGAATGGAATAACATCCCGTTTAACATTTGAAATTGATTATGGAATTGAAATTGGACAACCAAATTCCAATTTCCATATTTGACATATCATGTATAAAAAATTTGAATTATAATTCTGAGATCTAGTTCCAGGAAATTAAAAAATACTTAGACCCTTATCTGTCATAATTCAATTTTGAGGCACATTTTTCAACTTTTATGAGATGACCAACGTTGGACTTGGTAAGTGAAGGGACCAAGCAGTTGTGATTAGCACGGTTTAAATATCATGAATCCATAACCCAAAATTGTGGGGAAATAAATGGAGAGTAACTGTAAGATTAAGTCAGGAGGATAAAATGGATGAGTGCTTTAGTTGTTATTTGTCATTTCAAAAATATCACTAAAATTTAAGGGAAGAATTTACCAAGACTGATAATGTTGTATGACAATGATGAATGTCAGGCATTAAAAAGCCAACAAGGAAAATACGTTTAATGTTATATAGATGGGGATATTTTATTAAATTAATGGACATATTTGACAAGATAGGACTATAAATGAATGCATTTAAAGAAAAATGGTACATAGAATTTCATATTAAATAAATTTGGTATGTGTGGTAAAGACTTGTAAAAGTCTCAGTTATTAAGGTATTTGGTTTGAGTTTTCAATTTTTCATTTTTAGTTTTTTTTTCTAGAATTTGTGAAGGAAAAACTAAAAATTCTAAAAGTACAAATTCCAATTTTAGAATTTTAAGTTTTTCCTTCATAAATTTTGAAAAACTAAAAAACAAAAATGAAACTAAACAGCTAAAGAGTTGATAAGATAAAAAGAATAATCAAATAGTTAGAAATAAAGAGATGAACTCATGTATACTATTTTTTTTAAAATTTTCTGGGTATTTATCACTGTCAGTGATGGGCTATCCGTTCAAGGTGAGATCTTATTAAGGAATAAATTCACAAAATTCTTTCCATACACTATTTAAATCACTCATTACTAATTCAATACTAATTAAGCAATTCATTTTTTCCCAAACTACAATAATAATTCATGTTATCCCTTCCTTTTATTTATTTATTTTTAACACATTGAAAGGTACAAAATTTACGTTAGTATATAATTGAAGTCGTTACCCATGTTGGCAACAACTTTATATATTTTACGTTACTTCTGAATCTTGAATGGACCAAAAATCACTCTCGATATAATCACCATGAATAAAGATTAAGCACAAGCATTGTTTTTTCCATAAGAGGTTTAATCATTCAAAAGGTGAATATTGTTGCTTGAACTGGCAATACTTGTTGGGATTGTTCATGACAAATTACCATTGATCTTTTTGCCATAAATATGTGAAAGTAATGATTTACGAGGAATGCCAAGCAAACATTGGGGTTAACTCCGTCAATAGTTTGAACAATGATGGCGGTTTCCCGTGCCTTAAACCTATTTGTCCTCTTCTTCATCTGCAATATATGCCTCTCTTCTAGTTCTAGTTTCCCAACCCAGTTCTCCATATTGGGCCCTAACCTGGACAAGTTTCCTTCACAGGATGAAGCCTCCCAGTTATTCCAACTGTGGAAGAGAGAGCATGGGAGGGTCTACAAAGACTCAGAAGAGATGGCAAAGAGATTTGAGATTTTCCAATCCAATTTGAAGTATATCACTGAGTCTAATGCAAACAGAAGGTCGCGCGCCTTCTAGCTACCTTCTTGGTCTGAACAGGTTTGCAGATTGGAGCCCCGAAGAGCTTCAGAAAACCTACTTGCACGTCGCCCAAAGACCGAGGCACAAAGATGAATGACTCATCTTGTGATCTTGCGCCTCCATACTTGGATTGGACATTAAATGGTACTGTGACTCCAGTTAAGGACCAGCGTGATTGTGGTAAGCGGAAGTCTGCTGCGTTTGCAGTATTTACCGCTATGGTGGCAGCAAAATTTATGACAGAATAGAAGATATTAATTGACATTACATGCTACAACAATAAGAGTAATGTTATCTATGTATAATTAATATTTCTATAACAATAATTATATGGATAATATTACACATCCATAAAAATAAATATGAAATCTTTAATGAAAATTATTGTAATTGTTGAATGAAATAAAGTGATATGATGATCTATCAATTCATCTGAACCCTAATAATTATGTCATATCATCTTGAATATAAAGTTCTGGATAAATTTATGATTTTCTAGTATTTCCTAATTATATTCGCAATTTATATACCAGGGGAAGCATATTTTAAATCTTTGTTACTTAGATACGTATTTTATTAATTTACGTATCGATCCAGAGATGCAAGGCTCAAGCGGTCCTGTATTGATAGTTGTAAAATTATGTACTTTAACACCCAAAAAAAAAAAAAAATTATGCACTTAAGGCTCAAGTGCTTATGCTTAAAACATTATATTACACCATATATATTATGCCATTTTTTAATAATAAAATAGAAAAACATATAAGTAATGCACTTTTCTCTGTTTCTATGTTCTGTAAACTAGAAAAGTGCAACTCAACCTCACATTACTTTTGATGCTTTCCGATAATTTGTTGTCCTCAGGAAGCTGCTGGGCATTCTCTGCCATCGGTGCCGTTGAAGTAATGAATGCATTAGCCACAGGGAAGCTTATCAGCCTCTCCGAGCAAGAGCTTGTCGATTGTGACCAAGTAAGCAAGGGTTGTCGCTGGGGGTGGGTGAATGCAGTATTCGATTGGGTTATAAGCAATCATGGGATTTCTTCAGAAGACTCTTATCCATATACAGCAAGAGCTAGTACCTGCTTAGCCTCCAAGGTCTCTTTTATTTGAATTGCTTCCATCACTTGGATTTTGGAGTAATGAGATCTTGATCCTCTCTATTCAATTTTTGACTTTGTTTTTCCCTGGCATTTTTTCTTCGAGTAGAAGCCAAATAATGTAACCATTGATGGCTATGCACATGTAGCACAATCAGACAGCGGACTCTTGTGTGCTGGCGCTAAACAGCCAATTAGTGTGTGTCTATATGTAACTCGGGGCTTTTCCATTACCACTCTGTAAGTCACTTGTATATTATTGATGTTAATTTATCTACTTAATTCATCAAAACATAAGATTTGACCATCACATTTTTTTCCCTCTTCTTCTTTTCTGGCTTGATCACCAGGGAATCTATGATGGTCCTAACTGTCCAGTGAATTCCACGGATACAAATCACTGCGTGGTAATTGTGGGTTATGGTTCGGAAAATGGTAAAGATTATTGGATCATGAAAAATTCGTGGAACTCAACATGGGGAATGGATGGATTTATGTGGATCCAAAGGAACACTGGTTTAAGGTATGGGGTCTGCGCAATCAATGCCTGGGCTTATAGCCCAACCAAAAAACCTGCAGCATCATAATTGGAACCCAAAGTATTTGTTTCCTGAGAGATCACAACACTTCCAACTAATTATAAGCGCCTAGAAGCAGACCGAAACATGAGTTTTTGTTTGTGTCTCCATTAGCTAACCCCAAAAAATATCTGCATTGTTGTTTTGAATATGTGAGTTCTCCTAAGTATACAAAGGTTTTAATTTAGGCGTCATTCATTAATAAGAGGAGAAATAATACGGACTTGTTTGGTTTAGTTTTCAGTTTTTATTTTTAATTTTTTAGGATTCTATGAAGGAAAAGCTGAAACTGAAATTTATAATTTTTAAAATTTTTAACATTTTTTTCACAAAATTTAAAAAACTGGAAAACTTAGACCAAAATCCATGCACTGATATAATACATACACCATGGTAATAAAGCGCTTGTGGAATAGTGAGTCTCATGGAATAATAAAATGTTCGAGATTTCCTCTGAGAAATAATTCTTGCTAATGCGTCAAGCCAATAGATCTCAATGAGTTATTCGGTCACGCAACGGTAACCATAATGCCCCGTATTCTTCTGTTACAACAAACTGTACATCCAAAGCATTTTAGTTTTATACGCCAGTTCAGGTTCTTTAATACAATGCACTAATTTCGTACAAACAATACCACATAGACTAAAGAATAATGCTAATTCGTAATAACTGATACATACCATGTTAACATACGAGTGAAATATGGTTTGGGGATTTAAAATTTTGGTATAAATAAATAAATTAAGAGACTATATTTTTATTGTAACCCAGTTAAGGCTTCGACTATAATTGAAGTAGGAAATAATAATAATAAAAAATAAAAAATTATAAAATTGAGATATTGATCATATTAAATATTACAGAATAACAATATTCTAGTCTAACATATTTTTAGATCATCTCTCATCAGAATATTGTTATTGGTGATATTTAATGTTCAATATCTCAATTTTTTAAGTAGTATTATTTCCTACTTCAATTTTTAATGACATAGTTAAATCGTTGAAAAATTTGATACTTCGTTTTTTTTTTAAAAAAAAAATTATGACAACACCGTAGAACTTTTCCTATCTCAAGTTGCAAATTCAACTTGCTTGAGCTGACGCTAAATGGTAGGGATGCCATCAAACATTTCGCCATTAACGTGCTATAAATGCGTGAAACTTGTATACAAGGGACGGACATCAATAGTTTGAATAAATAATGATTTCCCTTACCTCAAAGTTGTTTTCCCTCTTCTTCATCATATGCCCTACGTTCATATGTCTCTCTTTAAGTTCTAGTATCCCAACCCAGTACTCCATATTGGGCCCTAATCTTAACAAACCTCCTTCTCAGGATGAAGCAATTCAACTATTCCAGCATTGGAAGAAAGAGCATGGGCGGGTCTATAAAGACTTGCAAGAGACGGCAAGGAGATTCGAGATTTTCCTGTCCAATGTGAAGTGTATCACGGGGTCTAATGCTAAGAGAAGGTCACCATAGCTACCTTCTTGGTCTGAACAAGTTTGCTGATTGGAGTGCTAAGGAGTTCCAAGAAATCTACTTGCACGACTTTGAGATGCCCACAGATAATAATAATGACACGAAGCTTACTAATGACGTATCTTGTACGGCACCTTCATACTTAGATTGGAGGGAAAAGGGTGTTGTAACTGCAGTTAAGGATCAAGGAAGTTGTGGTAAGTTTGCAAGCGTTTATTACATGATTTCTATTTAGAGTAATGTATTGGTGAGTTGAGTCTTTAATTTGTTTTTCAGAGGATATGCAATTAATATTGTTGATGTGTTCGAGTAATTAATATGTTGTTATATATTAGGGAGCTGCTGGACATTCTCGGCCACGGGTGCCATTGAAGGAATAAACGCAATAGCTACAGGGGAGCTTATTAGCCTTTCTGAGCAAGAGCTTTTGGATTGTGAGCCTGTGAGCCATGGTTGTGATGGAGGATGGGTCAATAAAGCATTCCATTGGGTTATGAGCAATGGTGGTATTGCTTTGGAAGCTGATTATCCATATAAAGCAAAGAAAGATACCTGCCAATCGTACAAGGTCTAGTTTGTATCATTGGCTTCTATCGTTGAGGAAACAAATATTATCTCTCTTTGTTCTGGTGTTGAGTTTCTTTTCCTGTTTTTTCTGAAGCAAGATTCCAAACAGTGCAACAATTGAAGGGTATGGACATGTAGCACGATCAGACTATGGACTCTTGTGTGCTACTGCAAACCAGCCTATTACTGTATGTCTTAATGTAACCGACTTTCAATTTTACGATTCTGTAAGTCTCAATATACTATCAATGCTAATTTATCTAATTATTGATTTAAAATATATTTCAAGATTAAAGCATCACTTTTTTTTTTCTAATTTTCCTTTGGTACCATAATCAGGGGATCTATGATGGTCACAACTGTCCAAGAAATTCTGCTTATTCAAATCACTGCGTGTTAATTGTGGGTTATGATTCTAAAGACGGGGAAGAGTTTTGGATTGTGAAGAATTCGTGGGGCAAAGACTGGGGATTGAATGGTTATATATGGATCAAGAGGAATACTGATTTACTACATGGGGTATGTGGAATCAAGGCCTGGGCTTGTAACCCAATCAAAAGATCATTCAACATCGTGGAACCAAGTGTTAGTTTCATGTGATACACAACACTGCAATAATCATAAGCGCCAGGATGCAAGTTAAAGCATAATATTTCTGACCATGTTTCTTACTATCTAGCATTTTCCAATAATGTTAGATGCTGTGTATTTTTCGATTCTAACCGTTTATGTTTTAGAACAAATTTAAAAAAGTTACAGTTAAGATTATGAGTTTAATTTGAATACATTATTATTGTTCAACAATCATGTGTCATCATATCAGCAAAAACATTTAACTCAACTACCCAAAACTTTCTTATATTGGAGTGCATAGTAAACTAAGGTTATAAATAGTTTTCAAATATAGTCTGAATCCAAAATAACAGAAAAGGTCAAGACTTCTAAAGGTAATCATGATATTACATTTTTTTGTGGGAAAAAAATATTAGGATTTTACTAATTAGAGCACTAGTGAATGTTGATGCTAATCCCCGGTGAATGTGGATGCTCCCTATGGGTCAGCGTAAAAAAACCTATTCATGTGCATGCCAATTGGTTCAATTGTGCATAACTCTAGCAGTTATTTTTGGTTAAAAACCAATTTAGTACAACATAGTCATCATAATTTCTAAGGCCCCATTTGGTTTCTAGAACAGAAATACAAGGACATATTGGGACAAAATCATGTTTGGAGTGTGAGATAGACACAGAGACATCTTTTCCTCTCCTGTCTCGGAGTTTAGCTGTATTTAGTGTCCCCAAAAACTAGAGATGGAGAGGGATACGGGATTTGTGTTCTGGGACAGGTTTCATTAATAAGTTTCTTCCAATTTTACCCTCATAATAATTTGCAATTGACATGGTTTGCCCTTCAACCTAAATGGGCCTTACTTCCTTCTCGTTCCTGTTGCCCTGCATTTGAACTCTACTTTCCTTAGCTTCAGCTTGTGTGATTAAGTCCTTCATGTAACATCCCCAACAAAATTAAATTAATAATTAAGATGAAAAAAAGGAAAACCAATAGAAATTGGACAAGTGTCATGAAATGTAACAAATAATATTAGAATAATCAAATGTGTCTAGAAAAAAATACAAAGAATTATAAAAATGTCATTACTTAGTGGAAATTGTGAAAATACACTTACTATGTAGGAAAAAAAATTACAAATAACTCTTGTCTTATTAATAAATGACAAAGATAACTATTATTTTATAAATGGAATTAGAAGAATCCCACTATCATTGTCTAATTATAAAAATATCATTATCTTGAAACAAGAATGAATCTAAGCCATTGGATTAAAAGTAAAAATAAAATAAAATGGGTCAATTGACTAAAAGTTACAAATCTCTAGTATAGACTATGGAGTTAGTGGATAATTATATTAAAATAATTAACATGGGATTCCAATTATAAGAATAAAATAGAATAGATTGGCCATGATATCTTATGATATCATTTATTTAAAAAAAATTATGATAAAACAAAATGCAACACACATACATATCATATCATGCATGACAAAGTACATGAAACAAGGTAAGACTCTATGAAATTCCATATTAAAATCCCTTCTCATGTATGTATGAGCCAAAAATTAGCATCATCATGATAGGAAACAAATTGAGTTGATGAATAAATTTGTGTTATAAAGAGCTTTTGATTTCCACTAAAATTAGCACTACACTAACAACTAATTCTAACATGATGATTATATTTAGCACTTAGTAATCTAAAATGATTATTACTCCACTCACAAGTGCATCCAAGAATAACAAATTAAAGCACTAAAAACTCCACTATACCTTCAAGTCATGGCCTCTTGGCCTATAAAAGGGAGGGAATTGTGTGAACTCATTGCTCATAACATGCTCTTACTAGTCTTCAAGCTTTAGAAATTCCTAAGTGTTCTTTCTCTCTTATTCTTTCTCTATCATTTCTTCTTAAGTTCTTCTCTTCAAAGAGTTCTCTTCACCCTTTAAATCTCATCTAAACACTTAAATCCTAAGCTCAAACCTTCACTAACCCTCACAAGAGTTACAATCTTTAATTCCAGTGAGAAATATTTTCTTAGGCATTCAAGTTCTAGAGCCAAGATTCAAGGAGGACCATCCACTCCAAGGACTCTTGCTCAAGCTCAAGGAAGAAGAGAAGGTAGGGGCTTCATCTTTAATTGTTCAAGCATTGTTGGCTTCTAACCTTACCTATGGATAGAATGCCTCAAGCTTGAGTTATTGTCAAAAGTTTTGAATGATTGTTGTAAAATATATTTTTAGATAGCATAATATGTTCTATTATGTTATGAGTACTTTTATGATGTTATCATACTCAAATATAGCTTAAAAAGATGGTATGTGAAGCTTGATTTAATAAAGTTGACTTAAGACATGAAAATGGTAGGTGCTGGAATTTCTGGTTATTCCTGGTAGTGGGCACTTCGAAAAGAAATATTCACAAAATATGAAGTATCTCAAAATTAAAATATTTTTATCATAAACTAGACACATTATATAATACTCTCCAAAAAGAATCACCTAAAACGAAGTTCTCTAGCTCAAGATATAAATTTTCAAAGGTAAGCCAAAGACTAAAACTTTGAATCCAACCTTTCAGTAGTAAAATAGGTGTAACTCACTATATAAAAATGCAAATAGCCTGATTTTAACTTTTTTAGAAAGCTATTACACAGAGGAACACAGCCATGTATGCCATGCATAAAGCTTTGCACCACGAAAATACAGAATAAGAAATAACTTTATGGTACAGTGTGTTGAAAGATTCTGGAAATGGGTAACTTTGTAAAGGTTCTATGGCATAACCATAAATGTGTTTTTAATGAAATTACCATTAATGGAAAGCTTGATGAATTAAGAATCTGGAACTATTTTTAAAAGATTGAGATAATAAGTATACAAAAAGTTACAATTTTTCTTGTAAAAGATATTAGAACTGTAAATAGAAGATTAAAGTCTTGAAAAGAGATAGTTTTAAGAATTTAAGATGCAATAATCTTCAAGAGGAAAAATATATAAAAATCATAAAGAAGCTTGAAAATATATAAAAAAAACCTCTAAATACCCAAGGATAATATTTTAAATTGCACTAATGTATTAATGGAATGCTAAGAGTACAAAGAGAACTAAGAGAAAAAGATTTGGTTAAAATTTGTAACAACGGAAGAAATACTCCATAATGTGTAAACACTAAGACTTCCATAACCTTTTAAGAACCTTAGGGTACTTGATTTATTGGATTCAAATGATGAAATATGACATACAATTTAGTATGAAATTAAAAACCTACTATTTGATATAAGGATGTATATGAGATATTATCTATGTGAAGGTATAGTGATGAGTTATGAAATGATGAGGATGAATGAATGATTATCCATGATTTATTTATGATTACGTGATGATATGCATACATTCATTTTCAAATAAAAATAAAAGTAAAGCCTAGAAAATTGGCAATGAAAGTCTGAAAAAGTGGATTTGAGCTAAACTTATGACATAACCGTTGAAATTACGGCAAAGAAAGAAAATAAAAGTAAAGTTGGAAAATGGACTTAAACTCACGGCTTAACCCCTTAAATCGTTAGATTACGAAATAGAAAGAAAACCAAAAGGTTGTGGTGATGGCCACGGTATGAGCTCATTACCCTTTGGGGTGGTCTAAGGCATTGATGCATTCATCCCTTAAGTAATTGAGAAATATGTTAATGAAAAGAAAAATAGAATGAAAGAAAGATGATGATTATTTTGTTGATGAGTAATCATGAAAATACATGCATCTCTTAAATTATTATTGCCCATTATTAATTTTATATGATATGTTTAGGTGTATGCTTGATGAAGTACGAAATGGATGTTTCTATTATTGTTATAAAAGTAGTTTAAAAGTAACTGCACTTCGGCTAATCACATTTACAAAAAGTTTGATAATTAAATCCTTACATGTTCACCTTTTATAATAAACTAAAGACTGGGACGACAACGATGACATTTTTAGTACAAGTAGAAACTCCTATTGAGAAATCTTGTATTTCTCACTCCTATATTTATTTTCCGTGACGTTACCAGAGGTAGACGAGTCCACATAAACTAATGGAACTATAGCTAAGGAAGGAGACAACACGTGAAGATTTCAGAATTTTCAAGAATTAACATTTCGATTTTTAGTTGTGAGGAATAAACCAAGTAATAGTAGAATTTATATTGTTATTTGTAATAAATTATCACTATGGTATTAAGTAGTATATTCCAGTGGATGTGATGATATATCTACTTTTAGTCCCTTATTCCACTTATTTAAATTAAGTAAACAGAGTACCTTTGATTACCATCTACGTAAATGCTATATATTTCACTTCTTTACAGGCTTAAGCTTTCAAAGAGTAATTTATTAAAAAAAAAAAATTATCCACTATTTTTCTAAGTTAATTTCAAAAGAAAATGAACGCAAGGTATAAGTAACAACTAATAGAATTCAAATGCAAACTTAAGCGTAATTGGGTTCTACTAGGGTGTTACACTTCACCTTCAGTTTCTTCTTTCTTCAATTCCATTTTTACAGATTTGTTCCACATCTTCGCTACCATCTTCACTGAGGTTTGTTCCATATCCACCATCTTCATAGGTGTCTTTGCTTCTGTTTTTCCAAAACAAAGCTGTAGAAGAAACCATTATGATTAAGGATATGAGCCAATCCATGAATCTGTTTTTTGCTTCCTGTTACTTCCCGTTTTTTGTTCATCTATGACTCCGTTTTGGTGTTTTAATTTATTGATGTATTTCCTTTTTTTATGAGTAGTCTTAGTTGTTTTTATTTGCTATGAATTGTTTTTATTTGCTCTCTATATGGTTAATCCATCATAAAGATGCTCATGGTTGTTGCTGAAACCTCTATATTAGAACTTATTGTTTACATAGCCGGTTACCAAAATAAAGCATTCCCCCCCATTCTTCCCTTTTTTTGCCCCCTTCAAATAAGAAAACAATAAATCTCTCAAACACATGGAACATAAGGTCATGTAAAAGATCTTGATAGAGGCTATTATTAAGTGATCCAAAGCTCTCCAGAGCTTGAAGCTAACATTTTGTACCATAAAATGTATGCCTAATATGAACCAAGTTCTTCAAGTTTTAATAAGGAATTTTCTATCATAGCTTATCTTTGCTTTTGCTTTATTATCACATTAATACATTTTGTACTATTAATTCTTTGATATGTTTATTTTGTTGTTTTATAGGAAGCAATGGACCGTTCTTAGCAAATTAAACAATGTATTGCTTGCTATTTGATGATGAGATTTCAATTTGACACATTGATGCTAGTTGTATCAGTTGCTTTGTTTGTGTATATTAGGAATAGAAGAATAGGCAATAATTTTATGACACTAAATCAAAGAATTAATAGTATTCATTAAGATGAGATGCATTAGAGCATATCATTGGAGTGGGTGATAGTTGCGTTTGGGAGTCAAGGATGAATTAAAATACATTTGCAATATTGTGTGAGCGCTTCAAGTTCAAGATGGGTTAACTGAAGATGGTGAAGTAAGCATAGTTGAGCAAATTGTAACCTTTTTAATCATAATAGGCCATCATAAAAAGAATCAGTTTACAAGTTAGATTTTATAGGTTAGGAGAAACTATCAGGAAATATTTTAACAAGGTGTTGTGCTCAATCATAAGTGTGAAAAGCCTTTTGTTTGCCAAGGCTGAACTTGTTCTAGAGGATTGCGTAGATCCTAGATGGAAATGGTTTAAGGTAACTTCAATACATAGTAGATAATGTTTTACATTACTTAACTAATTACGTTTACAATTAGCCATGAAAATTTTAATTCTGATGTATAGGGTTGTATAAGAGCATTAGATGACACTTACATAGATGTGACTGTCCCTTACGTTTATAAACCTCAGTTCCAAACAAGAAAGGTAGAATTTCTACAAATGTCTGGGAGTATGCAATCAAGACATGAATTTTGTGTATGTACTTATTGGTTGGAAAGAAGACATTTATTTAAGAATGCTCTGAGATGCTTATGGATTTTGTGTATGTACTCATGGTTTAGCACCCATTCTATTACTGAACTAGAAACTTCATGTATTTTTATGTTACTATCAAGTCTATCAAGTCTGTTACAATGCACCAGGAATGATTACTGAGTTGCTATTTTTTTTTAATTGCTTTTTACTAGTAATGATTAGTGAGTTCCTGTTTTTCTTGATTTTTACCAGGATGATTCAGTACATCCATTGAGTGTAAGGACATTCTGGAAAATTTTAAAGAACTTGATTCAGACATCTCCTAGATATAGTTTACAAACTTTCTGCAATAAGCCAAGCCATAATACAGTCCTTGTCCAAGATATACAGACTTGCAAAAATTGCAAGCAAGTTGCATAAACCTTAACTTAGAAAATTGCAACTAGCAACCATTTTAAGAATAAGATTTAATCTTAAAAATTAGCTATTTGCTGAAATTTTGAAGCCATATCAGTTGTCCTTATATTCTTTATAAAGTGATAAATCCTACCAATCCAACATATTTATTCATATACAAGGATGTCTATTTGGTATATGAACTTATGGACAACGGATTACATTAAGATAAATCAAGTTTCCCAGGTGCTATCTAATGAAGCTTTAACCCCTATGAACACCCATTTTGTCCTCATTAAACAAAAATCCAAAAATTTGCATGTTTTATATTTTCTACTGAAAAATGAAAAAAGAAAGAAACAAAGAGTTCAATTCATTTGATACCCAAAATTTCTTTTTGTAGCCTGTTTGTGTTTTGTCCATTCCATTTCAACCAATCCAATCGCGTTTTTGGTTACAAGCCAAATGTGGTTTACATTTCTATCCATAAAAAAACAAAAAACAAAAAAAAAAAGAAGGAGCGTAAGGTCATGGCTTGCCACTACCTACACACCCACAAGAAGAATACAAAAATAATGGGCACTATCATTAAAAGGGAAACAAGATGGGCTGATGCTTTGTTGCCTCCCACTAAAGCCATCCACTTACCAGGTTTACCCAGAATGGGCCTCGCCTCTGAAATGGATTGTCTAGCATCGAGCAATGCAAAAGCATGGGGAGCAAGTCTACCCACTCTTGGATTCCAAAGTGGAAAGAATTGTTAATTACAAAATGCTGACCATAAACAGAGGGATTGAACCAGGGGTCATTACGAGAGGATCTTTGGCCTTCATTTTCCTTCTGAATCTGGAAATTTTTCCATCCCCACTTCCTTCATCCATCATTGTGAATCCTTCCACCCCCATCATCATCACAAACCGCCACCCTCAGAAATCGTCTTTGACCTCCATCATCATCATCATCATCACTACACCAAGGGAACTAAGCCACAAACCTTCATCATTGCAATTCCCTCAAACCAATCACCATTACATCACCATTACAGTTCAATAAAACTCATAACCCATCCAACAAAAAACCAATCAGAAATTAACCAGAAGCAAAAAAATCAAAGATATATCAAGGCCAAAATCAGAAGATAAGAAAGGGAAACAGGAGTGGCCGCCCCTCCCTCTACTTCTTTCCCCACGATCACCAGGAACTAGCACCTCCGCCACCCTCATCCTCATCAATAACCCAAGCCACCGCTGAACCACGCGAAACCAGCAATCGCGGAGTTCCAACGCGGGAGCATGGCGCCTTCACCGTACAGCCCACCACATCCACGCCCTGCCGAAAACACCACGGTTCGCACCGGCTCCGCCGAATCCCTCTCCTCAGCTGGAGACGGTGCCGCCGAGAAGCCAAACCCCTCGAGAAGCCCACGCCCACATCGCCAGCCGTGAGCCTCCGCCAACGTCGCCACGAGAAGCCCACAACAGCGAAACCAATCCGAGTGCTTGAGCACCCACCGCCGTTCACCTCCCTTCGCTCACTTGCCTACAGCTTTGCTTTGCCTCCATCCCTGGGTATAACGTGGTTTAGATCCACAAATTAGGACTTAGATAGCTTTGTTATGTTTTTATGTTTTCTGAGAATTCCTCTTCTTTTATGGGCTATTTGACCTAGTCTATGGGCTTGGGTTTTGAGAATTAGTTTTTATTTTAGGAGTTGAGTTGGGTTTTTGGTATGGGGTTAGGTAAATTTTTTTTTTCCTTCCTCTCAAAGTGTATGGGCTAATGCTTCTTTAGAGTCTTAGGGATCTAATGTAAAAATAAAGAATAAAAAGGCAAAAAGAAGAAAACAAAAAAGATAATAATAATAAAAATAAAAGATATTTTATCGCTAACGATTAATAGTTGTGATTGAGAGGTTGATACCTCCTTCATGTACTATTAAATTGTAAGGATTTATTGAATAGCTTAATGCTGACTTAATCCTGCAAAGCGAATTCCTCCTTTTAAGAATTAGTCAATCAAAATATCTTTTCAAAAATTAAAGTCAATTAACACATTGCTATTTTTTAATTAAAATCCATCAACGTACAATCATTTTCTCCAGAACTACGTGACTTTGAGTTTCCCATTGCACCAGGGGATACGTAGGAGCAGGCGACCCTGTCAAACCAAAAATTAATTTTTCCTAAACTGTTTGGTTTACGGTAAATGTACTTTTTCTTTATTCGTCTATTTGTTTATTATATGTTTTTAAAAAGGTTATTAATTAATTTGCACAATTAATTAAAGGTACCGTCAAAGGACGGGTGTATTAGGGTGCGTAGGATTAAATCCCCACCCTTCCCTATGCATAACCGACTCCGAACTCAAATCTGGTTTCAAAGATCATTTCTTTTAAAATAAATAGGTTTTTCCATGTTTTCCGAATTAAATAAACTTGGTGGCGACTCCCAATTTTTAACAAATTTTTGCCGTCCGTCGCGATCCCGTTGACAACCCCCTTATAGGCTAATTCAGTATTTACGTTGGCTTCAAATAAGCCGCATTTGCTATTATGAGGAGAGAAAATGCACAAGAGGGCCATCTTGAAAATCATGCATTAATTGTGTTTTGCTGAATGTGCATGATAGTTGTTAGCATCCATGTCTAGAGATTGATTGTCTTGAGCTCAATATGGTAGTTATCTCGTTGAGTTGTACATAAAAACATGTCTTGTGTCTTTAGAAACCATTTTGTAAATTCAATCTTAATTTTCATCAATAATGAACCATCATTAATGTTCATGGGCACTAGGAAGTACCAGGAATCTATGGCAAAGTTTGCACTTGATTTCAACTGTATGACCAAAATTAATTTCTCCTTCTACAACCAAGATTGTAAAGTGAATCATATTATTAATTTAATCACTACTCTAGCACATGTAAAGTAGATTGCAAATTTGAAACCTGCCTTTGTTTTTCACATTCTTTGATCTATATCATTCATGTATTGATGGCTAAAACTGAAGTTTCTTTTGTATTTTAAGCTTTATATCTCAAATGCAAGATATGTTTCCATCTCAAATACAATTAATCTCAAATACAATTCCATCTCAAAGCAAAAGAACCATAAACAATTTTCAGCCTTGGTGACTATGAAACTAAAACTAAAACTGATAAACTGAAACTAAAAGTCAAGTACATATCTAGGAAGTATCAAACCATTAGCTCTTCATTTCATTGCCAATATCCAGCATAGCCAATTTGTATTTTTAGAACAAACAATTTAGAACAAAAAACATTAGCTCTTCATTTCATTGCAAATATCAAACCATACATCAGTTTGTCAATGTACAAAAGTTAGGACTAAGCCTACCTATCCAAAGTATTAAACTTCTAATCCACTTAACCCCTATCACTAATACTATACATAACAGCAACAAATGTAATTGCTCATTACACCACAATTCCCACTACAAGCCACTTTGATTTCCTCTTCTCATCTAGCTTTCTTTTAAGCTTCATAATCTTTCTTCTTGATTCTTCTTACAATAAATCTTATGTAAAGGATGATTGAGCCACTTCATCTATAGTAGTTGCATTCTCCAATATCTTTTTATTCAGCCCAATTAAAGAAGTTACAACTATTCGGGTTTGCAAAGAGTATAAACAATTTTTAGTTAAGTGAAGGCATTTGATATTAACTTCCAAATTAAAAGCTACCCAAAATAAAATAAATTAGCAGCACTTGATCTTAATTTCCCAATTCAAAGGTAACCAAAATAAAATTTCATTGCCAAAGTAATTTCATCTAATTCAGAGGTAACCCAAAAAAAATTGATTCTAGAAATCAATGGCACAATCTCGCCTATTAAAACACAAGTCGTGATGATCAAAGTGGAAGAAGCATAAATCTTGAGAAGCCACATTGAGGAAAAAGAAATCAAAGATTGATGTTGCAATCAGAGGGCTAATGAACTTCAAAGCTAACCAAAACACTTACATTCCAATTAGGGCACCTCAAAAACCTTCTCCCCAGATTTGCCTCACTATTAGATGTGAGTAGAATCAATTTGTCCCCACAACCACACCTTCAGAACCCAGATCATCGACGACGATCTGCACCTGTAACCCATGGTTGTGCCGCCGCCAAAGGAACAACCATAAAATGAAAGACGAGAAAAGGGAAATTAGATGCCAAAGAGAAGGTGGATCCAGAAGTCATGGATGGAAGAATAAAGTAGGAAAGAAAATTACCTGGATGTCATTAGAGGACTGCTGAATGGAGGAAGAATAAGGGAGGTCAGAAGAAGGGAAAGGGGACTATGTGTTATCGTGAGAGAGAACAAGTTCCTTTTTGGGATTTTTTGTTTTTGTGTTTGTTAAGTGGAAGGTAAAAAAGTCTTTTAAGATATATTATTGTTCTTGTCTTCATGTATTATCAAACAAGATCCTGAAACAATATTTTTTTTTGTCTCTATCTCCACGTCTCTTGTGTCTTTGTCTTTATGTCCTAGGACAATAACCAAATGCTACCTTACATTCCAATTCAGGGCACCTCCAAAACCTTCTCCCAGGATTTACCTCGCTATTAGATGTGAGTAGAATCAACTTGTCCCCACAACCACGCCTTCGAGAACCCATGAGACCGTCGACGACGACAATCTCACCAGTAAGCCATGGTTGTGCCACCGTCATGAAAGGAACAACCACAGAATGAAAGACGAGAAAAGGGAAATTAGATGCCAAAGAGAAGGTGGATATAGAAGCCATGGATGAAAGAATAAAGTGGAGAAAGAAAATTACCTGGATGCCATTAAGAGGACCGTGTGAATGGAGGAAGAATGAGGGAGGTCAAAAAAAGGGAAAGGGGACTTTGTGCTATTGTGAGAGAACAAGTTCCTTTTTGGGATTTTTTGTTTTTGTGTTTAAGTGAGGGGTAAAAAGGTCTTTTAACATATATTATTGTTTTTGTCTTCATGTATTACCAAACAGATACTGAGATAATCTTTTTTTCTCTATTTCCACTATCTCTTGATCTCTGTCTCTATTGTCCTAGGACAATAACTAAATGCTACCTAACAGTATGTCTTGCATCACTGTCACAAATATATAGAGGGAAAAAATTCAAAACGAAAGAAGACTAGTTTATTGGCTAGTTTGAAAATTCTTGGAAGTCTAGCAAATGCTTCAGTCTCAGCCATCAAGCAGTTGAGTATATATGAGAGCCGTATACTTGTATCTTTCACTGGCCTGCAGCAAAAGCCTCAACCGAGAAGGTTTTGGTAATGCCAGCTAAACTCTTGAAGTGAATCTTCCCCGTGGATGGCTTATCAACAGTAATTTCATTGACAGGAGGCCAAAGCATAAGCTCCTTAGCCTTCACCCCCTTGAGCTTCTTGATTTTGTTCTTCAGAACATAACCATTGATTTCAGTATCATAACTCACCAGCTTGCTAATCAATTTGAAGTTGTGTTCAACCTTCTTCTTTTGCAGGATCCACATGTAACCAGTGCTTCTAACAAATCCAACTTCGATCACATCTGCAAGAGGAAGTCCCAGTGGCAGTCCAAACTCTTCCAAGATGGAGATTGCCACTTTGATTCCCTCTGCATGGCCCTTAGCAACAACTGACCCATCTTTCTCTGCCATTTTACCTTCTTGTACTGTATTCCTAAATCTCGATGGAAGTATCTTTTGTTTGAGATGGGTTCGGGTAGCTGATTCAACTGCTTATTATATATACTGAGTGGCACACCTTTGGGTGACAAATAGAATGGAGAAACCAAGACGAGTAGCATTGTGTTAACCATCAAACATTTTCCTAGTTGCATTTTTTAGCCGGCCCTCATCCTTATTTGTATGTCTTAGCTTGTTTTGTGGTAATTGGAGCATTGAAAACAATGGATTTGAAGATTGTAATTTATCCATGACGGTGTTAAAAGCTGCATAAGGAGGAAAAGATCTTCCAAGTTCCCAACACGTCAAATTTGCTTTTAGTGCTTTAAGCCTGAGGCACCCTCTGTTCTGGGATTATACATCGATTGTTATGCTCGAGAAATTTACTAATACAAAGCAGATGTGGCAGATTACATTTAACTCAAAGTTTCACATTAGTAAGAAATAGAAGTATTGCTAATATTTTGACCTATAAATATGACTTTGGTTATTTGAGTTTTGTTGTAATTCATATGGATAACTTTTAGGAGTTGTCTATGTGAATAAATATTTGTAAGGATGATTTGTAACTTTGAAACTCCTTATGTGTTGTTAATGTAAATAATTAAGGTTGAATCATGTTTTTTTCTATTTGGTTTTTTGGGCTCCGGTTGTCCAACACGCAGCTCTAAATGGGAGCTCCAGTCATGTAATGATCTGTCGCTAACAAGCACAGCAACAGGGCTTGTTAGGCAGGAACACTCTTAACCTTCTTTGTTGATTGGAGTTTTTTTTTCATAGTTGCTTTTTTAGGTTGGGCTTTCTGACCTATTGTTAAAAAATAGTAAATGTCTTAATGCTATACACTATACACCCACATGACACAACCATGTTGCCTCCAACATTGTTCTTTTATTCCCTATGTGGTTGTCTTTTTCTAAACTTCCAAAAACAGATTAAATAATGAAGGACAAATGAATTGTGGTGCAGTAGATGAGTTTGACTACCAAGGTCCAGCCTCCAAGTACAAGGACACTAGTTGTAATTGTAATAATAGGTAGTGTATCTTGGCAGCATATGATTGGTCGGCAGAACCTAACCAGCCGGGGTGACGCCAATCCCATCCTTGACTCTTACCCAACTCACACCCACCACAGGTGACCACACAATCCATTTCATTCAAAACCATCATTTTGTTCTGTTTTCATTCATTGACGCAGCCCTGTAACTTTGAAACAAGGCAGAAGGCTCTAAGATAATACGCCCAGGATTTAAGGGGAAAAATTTTTATATATCTTTAAAACGTCAGGTAACGTTTTGTTTGTTTTATTTAAGACTTAAATTTCAATTATAATTAATAATGAGGCTCACTTTGATTTATATATTTATTCTTCATTATTTTAAAAAATGAAAATTAAATTTGAATAAGAAATGTTTATATTAATGGTAAAATTTACTATTAATTGTGACTAAGATGTTAGACTCTATATAAAACAAGAAATTATTTAATACAATTTTAATTTTGGAAAAACAAATATAAAAGTACATGTAAATTACTTCTTAATGGTGACTTAAGAATAAAAAATTTCTCTTGTAAATTTTTTTTATTCTTTTTAAAGCATCATGTAAAGTTATATTTTTTTCATTTAAATTTGATATTTACTTATAATTTGCATATTTGCGTTTTTATTTTAAAATAAATAAAAAATATATAAAATCAATAGCCAACTCTAAAATTACTTATAATATCTTTTTGGGTCAAAAAATAATTATAATTAAAATATTAAATTTAAGATAAAATCACCAGTATACACCGGATAATTTTTCATCATAAAGCTAACACAAGTACAGAACATAATAAGGTGAAATACTTAGATGTACTAAAATTAAAAAAAATTATTTATTTTAATTTATTTCTTAATTGATATATAATTTTTTTAAATTATTATTATTTTTTATTTCTCTTATATTTTTAATATAATAATTAATTTATCGATCAAAATAAATATTTTATCTATGTGTAAGAATTTCTATCTGAGGCAGCCATTGTTGGCCACATTTTTCACTTAGCTACCAGCCTAGCTTGGGTAGCCTACAACAAGGATGCCACGTGTCTCTCTTTCTCTTTCTTATTACTGTCGTTTATTGCTGACTCTGACTCACTCCCATCATAGATTGTGAAAAATCTTCTTTATTTCTTCTTATTCTTCCCATAAATGGGGAACCCAAATACAATGAATCAGCCATTAAATTGCATTGCACCTTGTTAGTCTCACTCATTCACTTCACACTTTGCTTCAAACAATTTAAGAGGAACCTTTTACCTTGTCTCTTCAAAGCATTGTCACTCCATAGACAGACAGGAAAATAAGAAGTAGTATTAAGCCTACTAAGTATCCTATGCACATATACATATACATGGCAACAGCTCCCTTGATTCACGCGCGCTATGGTTACTCGCCACGACAACTTGCTAATCGCAGCAGGAATGGATCCCAACAAGGGCCTTCTTCTTCTTCTTCTTCCTCCCCTTGTTGTTCTTCATCCTCTGCCTCTACCTCTCTCTTCACCTTCCCTTCTGGTAATTCTTTTATTATCATCATTATCATTAATATTAACTTTTGGGTCACCCCATTTGTTCTAAATTCTGAAGCTTTTAATTTTCATTTTTCAATAAGGGTGGTATATGAATTTGTGCAGGTACGAACAAAGGACAGAGGAACCAGAGCCTTGGGGCTCAAGCTATGAGTACTGCAACTTCGGGAAATTCTGTTGCTATAAGCACTGCCAATCTTAAGGATGACCCTGATCATCTCCTTGTCCTTGTTCACGGTATCTTGTCCAGGTATGTACTTTACATCAACTATCAAGAGAATAAAATGTGCGTTTGAATTTGAGTGAAAATTACTATGAGCTGAAGATGGAAGCGGGAACATATGTGCTTAATGTTTATGTGGTTATGCAGTATGTACTATATTAAAAGTTGATCTGAAATTTCATTTACCAATAACTCATTTCATTGTTCCATGTTTTATGTTGTATTCTCACAAGAAGGCTTTGTTTGTTAGGGGCTAGGAAAATTCTTTTTCTAACTTACTGCCCAGCATTTGTTTTATATTCTAAGAAAACATGTTTTCATGTAACTCTCCAATGTGGTTGAGATAACAGTTTGAAGGGAGCATGGAGATTTTCCTTGGCTAGTATTATGTATGACCGGGTAGATGGGCGTTGGCTATAGGGGAACTAATCACATTCAGAGTTAATTCCACATTGTTTAGTGGCATCACTAGCCTTGGAATCGTCCTTGATGAGCAAATGTAACACAAACAACTTTATTTTGGCTTAGTAGTTAACATTTCACCTCGCCATAATGAAAATTTTTGGGTAGAATTTTCATTTTACTTTAATCGTGCTAAAAAGGATTCACTATCAGTATATTGATCTGTTAGCATGTAAGAAATGAGTGGATTTGTTCCAACGTTTAAATCTTTCGCATGTCTGTTTGAAGTGGAAACTTAGTTAAGGATCCTTGTTCCTGGAAGAAAAACCTCCCTCGGACCTCAGAAGCAATGTATAATTTATCTAGCAAACGGATGTCTTGCATTTGTTCACTTCTTTCTGTTGGTATTTGGCATTTGCTCTCCAATTTAGTCTCAAACAAAGTTTACTGATGTTTTTCCTGACACAGCCCAAGTGACTGGACGTACACAGAAGCAGAGTTAAAAAGGCACCTTGGAAAGAACTTTTTAATTTATGGTAACTATGTCTTTTCCACTTGTAGTTTCATACCATATATTTTGTCTTAAACAGGTTTTTTCTAAATTTCTTTGGAGGAAATTGTTATTTGGGATGTGCTTGGTGTCTGCAGCAAGTTCATCAAATGCTTACACTAAGACATTTACTGGGATTGATGAAGCTGGAAAGCGATTAGCTGATGAGGTGAGTCTTGATCACAGATGAAATTTCACTGCCATAAATTTTGGAGCTCAAAATTCAGTTACAATAGCTTGGAGTGTGTATTGAATTATTTCATCTTGCATCACACAGGTCATGCAAGTCGTGAAAAAGACAAGGAGTCTGAAAAGAATATCCTTTCTAGCCCATTCTCTAGGAGGCCTATTTGCTAGATATGCAATTGCTGTCCTTTATTCACCTGATACTTGTGATAGTGACCAACCCTGTGATCCAGCAAACTGCATTATGGAAAATTCGCAGAGAACAGGTTCAAAAGGAGGGACGATTGCTGGGTTGGAACCAATTAATTTTATTACTTTAGCAACTCCACATCTTGGTGTAAGGGGGAAAAATCAGGTATGTTCAAGGAATTAAATTATGGAGCAAATGTTCTTCCTATTATCTGAACCATATATAGAACTGTTGTGTTTTCTTTTTGCATTATGTTTTTGTCATAATGATATTTTAACTTAATTAAAGTATTCAATGATTATAATTTTTTGGGATCTTGTGCTATCTGAGTATTTTTTTATATAAAGAATCTCATTTAGCATTTGTGAGCATGGTATAAATATTACTCTAATATTGATATTTGTTTGAGACAACTGACTAAGCCATCTTCTTTCTCTGACCATGTTCTTATTCTTTATTTTCCCTCCTTTCTGTTTATTACTGTAGTTTCTCTATCATTCAGTTTTAAACAAATACAAACATTGATTTTCATATGATTGCTTTAGCAGAAGATCAGTTTTTCTTAGTTGTTTCATTGGTTTATGCCTGTACCTATTTATATTTTGATCTTTTTTGGACATGGCCTGTGAAGAAATTTCCAAAAGGACAGTAGTAGACTAGGAAGAGTGGGAGAATAATCGATTAGGAGAGAATACTAAGAAAGAACTCTTGTTCAATATTTATTAAATATGGTGTGTTAAGAGAAACCTACAATAAGGGTTTCTTGTTTTACTGGTCTAATGTAATTTTGCAATCATGAAAAAAATAATTGTGAAATACAGTTAATTAGATTCATTTCAAATCAAACAACAGAATATGCAAACAGAATATTCATTGCTCATGCTACTTATATCATGTTCACGGAAAATATGCAAACAGTTATTATTTTGACTGGCTAATACGCATAATTTTCAGCTTCCATTTCTATTTGGTGTCTCATTCCTAGAAAAGCTTGCTGCACTCATAGCTCCTTTATTTGTTGGTCGGACTGGTGGTCAGCTGTTCCTCGCTGATGGTGAACCCAATAAACCACCTCTCCTTTTGAGAATGGCTTCTGATTGTGAAGATGGAAAATTCATGTATGTAACAAATCTTTCTGTTCTAAGTATACATTCATCTATTTCAGTAACCTTGTGCTTATAAATTTACTGTGTTCTTTTTTTTCTTTTCTTTTAGATCTGTGCTTGGAGCATTTGGTTATCGTGCTGTTTATGCTAATGTATCATATGATCGTATCCATTCATTGTATTTTCTTTCAGTAAAACCTGTTTGGTATGCCAATGTCGTCCACAAGTCTATTGTCTCTCTCTTCCTTAACCTTTGCAATTCCTTTAACTTAATATAGATATGGTTGGGTGGCGCACGTCCTCTATAAGGAGGGAAGTCGAACTTGATAAGGTGAAGAAGAAAATTTCTCCTTTTGGATCATTTTTCTCTTTTTCTCTTTTTGTTATTGATGTCCAACATTTAAATTTCAACATGAGTAAGTTTAGTGTTTGGATTACAATAGAGTAGGGACATCTAGTAGGATTATTGAAGCAAATACTAAGGAAGGGGGAACTGTTGATTATTGGAGAAACTATGGAATGTGAGAAAAAGGGAAACACTTGGATTGTACAAGTTCTTGTTTGTCAAGTACTAACATTTTCTGTTGTATTGACAGCCTCCAAGCCAATCTTTGGATGGATACAAGCATGTTGTTGATGTGAAATACTATCCCCAGTTCCTTCTGAAGGGCCTCAATTTACTCCTAAGGCAGTGAAAGCAAAGGAGACAGCAATAGATGGATACCATACCCAAAATACTGTGGAATATCATGAAATTATGGAAGGTGATTGTCGTTATCAAAAGTAACCAAGGAAGGTCTAACTTACATATTGAGCCATTGTTACCATCCCACTAAAACAACTTTATTTGAATAGAGGAGATGATACGGGGACTGCAGCAGTTGGGATGGAAGAAAGTTGATGTCAGCTTCCACTCGGCATTCATACCTTTCTTTGCTCATAACAACATCCATGTACTGCATCATCCACATACTCTTCTTTCAGGGATAATAATATCATTGTTCATTGATACAATAGGTTTCAAACTTGAGAACTACTCTGCTTTCAGGTGAAATATGGATGGCTTCACAATGCTGGAGTAGGAGTGATTGCTCATGTTGCTGACAGCTTAAGACAGCAAGAAACATCGACTATTTTGGCTGCTAGTTTTAACTTACGGTTAAATGCATTTTATTCTCCAAAATTTTAAGACATATGCAATTTAAACCTAATTTTTCAAAACGTACATTACAATATCTAAATTTTTCAAATGTGTAAAAAACTCTCTAAAAATTTAAGTTATATATCAGGTTACACACAATAAAAAAAATCAAGAGAGTTAATTCACATATATTTATGGACAAAAAGTGGGTTGCACAAATTAAAAACATTAGGGGTTAAGTGTACATAAATCATATCTTTATTAGTTGTCAAAATTATACTAAGGGATGTTTTGCATAGTATGAAAAGTTTATAGTGTTACGATATATATATTTGAAAAGAGGTGTAAATTGTATATGATTTAAAATTAACGAGATAAAATGTGTATAGTTTCACTCTGCCTCAGGCATTACTGTACAGGACAAGATGGAAAATCATTTTTTTTTATGGTCAATAATATCTTTACAACAAGGGAAAGCCAACGAAATGCTAAACCATTATCTACTAATTTTGGATTAGAGCTAAGACATGCTATATGCAAATTGCTTTTCGTTGTTAAGATCTCAAATACATCGCAAGGAGACAAGGAGTGGCCTCCGTTTTCTCTAGCTGGAGCCTTGACCCTTGAAGGTGACGCAAATTTGCATATACATGCTGGATGATGGTATCTATTTAGTTACTAGCAGACTCATCAGAAGCTAATACTCATTGAGAACTGAGAAGTCACAATCTCAACTTACAAATCCCTTTTTTTTCCAAGGCAGAAACGGTGAATCTAAGCATAAGACATTGACATATAGCCACTTTTTTTTCTCCTTTTGATCGGATGGTTCCTAAGAACTAATATCAATACCAACTATGGATTTCTAACATGGGGCAAGTGCTCCATGGTCCTTGGTCTGTGACCGTATATTTGGTGTGTAGGTAAGGAGTGTGGTAATTTCTTGTAATTGCACAATGGCCATTAGAAAAAGAAATTAAAAGCTTAAATTATGATTGCAACTCATAATTAAATTTTGTAATTAGTGTTAATAGGCAGAATAAAATGATAGTTGGGATTTGAATGCCCAATATGCTAGAACATGTGAATTTGTTAATTTAATAATATAGATAAGTGTGAGGAAAAATTTGAGATAAAAATATTTAATTAAAATTCATAAATAAGTGATGATGAAGAATTTTGTTTGGTAATTTAAGATTAGAATTATTTGAGTAGTTGTAGTATATCATATACCTGAACATCCTATGCAATGAACACAATTGTCTGCGATAAATACACTAAAAAACCTAAAAAAAGAAAAAGAAATTAAATATATTATGGAGTGGTACATAAAAGACATTGTATAATGTATAACATTAAAATATTAATAGATCTTGTACTTTCAAAATGTGGTTGGCATGATGAAACATCGTATTTTATCCCAATCTTTCTGCATATAAGAAAAATTGAAAATAAAAAAATAAATCCTATTCTTTTAGAGTTAGATTACGTTTTTTAATTTAAAGGTTGATTAATATGTGACTAAAACATTGTTTCTTAAATGAAAATAAAAAGGACCAGATTTTTTTACAAGTAATTATTGTTTATTTAATATTACTTGTAGTTGGAATTATTGTTTACCCCTCAGGAGCTTTTCATCTTGAACGAGATTAGTCACAAGCTAGGTATTGGGTACTCTGACAACTAAAAAAAAGAATTATTTATAAAGAAAGGGTAATGTTTTATATAATGTCATATCAAACATTGTATGATATTAAAAACTTTCAAATCTTATTATTTAGGCACAAGCGGACCCTAATAATGTAAGGTGTATTAATAACATTTTAATATTATATAATGTTTCCTATGCAAATGTATAAGATGCTACATTATATGATATACTACTATACTTTTACTATTACAAATAATTCTAATCTTAAATAAATGTTTAATCACAAATAAAATCACAAATAATTTATTTATTTAGAAATTTAGAAATAAATATTATTATCTAGACATTTATTACTTGTAGTTATACATATTGTATAAAATGACTACTAGTAAAAGAATATACACCTTAATTATAAAATTAAGTATCATTCTTTTATAATTTCAAATATGTCTCTCACTCTTCCATATTTTTTCTATCCTACCCTCCCCATCATGCTCCACAACTCCCTCCTCATCTTAGAATCCTCCCCTTGCTCGACCAACCATAGTCTATAGTGCATGTTTGATCATTTGGTGGATATTTCTTAATATTAGAGTGATGTTCCATCAATTTGTTGATATTTAAAGTATTTTAAACATTCAAATTAATCTTTGATGATCGTCTTTTGTTGGAGTTTTAAGAGTTCTAACATGTTTTACAGTTAGTTTAGTATATTTTAGAACTTACCTTGATTTTAATATAATTTGTCATTTTATTTAAGAGTCATAAGAAAGTCACAAAAAGGGAGTAAAGGTTCCAAACCCAGCGCCCAACACTAGTTTTGGCATCCCAGTACCGCAGGAGAATCCTCAATGTTCTGGCGTCATGATGCCCAAACCTGCATCACAAACACCCATAAGTCCACACAAACTGATGTTGTCAACTGATTCTGGTGTTCCAACACCCAATGCTGGCATCCCAATGCTCGCGCTCTATTGTTTGATATTTTCATGTTTTAAGCACCAAGACATGATCTTTTTGAGAGTTTTTAAGGTTATAATTAGGGGAAACATTCTCCAACTCTCAAAAAGAGGCAAAGAACAATTATAGGAGGAGAGATTGAGAAATTGTCACTCCAAATCTTGGGTTTTCAATGGCCCTTCTTTATTTTTCTATTATGTTTTCTTTCTGTCATGTGTAGGTAAACGTTTTTGTTGGGGTGATGATGTAACTTAACTTGGATGATGTTATATTTGTTTCGTTGCTTGATTCAAGTTTCTTTTTCTATATTTGAGTGATTATCATTGGTTTTATTATTTGTATGAAGTGGAAACTCATACCTTGATTTAGGGCCCATGTGATTGGATGATGTTATTTTGTTTCGCCTCTTGATTCAAGTTTCTTTTTCTACATTTGAGTGATTATCACCAGATTTATGATTTGTATGAAGTGGAAACTTGTACCTTGATTTAGGGCCCATGTAATGAACACCATTATTGATATCTATCTAGGAATAGATGATGTTGATAGTGTGGTTGTTTGAGAATTTTATTTTGCCTATTGTATGCCCTTTTATTTATTGGAATTGATATAAGGAATTGGGAAATTTCAAGGAGATAGAGCAGGATTAATAAGCTAAGAAATTAATTATTGATCAAATTGGAAATTCAACCATCAAGTGAAGGAATTAGAACTTGGTTAACTAAAATGTTAAAGTTTCATTGGAAAAATCAAGTGAAATCTAACTCCTAACTACATTAATTTCTTGTGTTTTTTTTTTTACGCTTAGCATTTTTTGTTATAAACACAATATATATATATATAATTTGATAGTTGGTTGCTTTTTTTAGTTTCTTCAAATAAAAAAATTTGCAATAATCTAATTAGGTATTGAATTGTTTAACTGTTACTTGGTAAACTCAATCTCAAGAACGATATTCATTCACCTGTGTTTTACTACTTAAACGATTCGATTCACTTGCTGATTGGTTATCATAGAGGACTGTATTATAGGGGGAAGTTACTGTTGTCTCCATCAGAGTGACTTCTATGGTCTCTTAATCAGAAAAAAAGTTATGCCAAACACCACTTGGACCTTCACCCGCCCAAAGGGTCATCGATGATTTAGATAAGCCCTTTGTTTTCAATATTATCCTTACGGTCCCTCCCAGTTGGTAATACACCTGTACCTTTTTGACGTTCAAAATATATTATCACTTACATTAGTTAGGTTATTCAAAATTACCATTAATTACTTATCTTCTATATTTAATCAACTCATGAGTCATGACTAATGCCAAATGCAAATCAGTTCGTGTATCATTTCCACGTTATGTACACGTCACTCTTGACCTTTTTTCAAGTATTCGCATGTGCTACAAGGCTACGGCATGAAAATTTTATTTTATTTTTTAAGACTTTAGTGCACTTTTAGAAGGAGCAATTCTTCCTTACTCCATGGAGGAAGGATTTTCTTCCTCCACCAACTACATACATCACATATTTTCTGAATTTTGTACTTACACATGGGCTCCACATAAATATTTCATGGTCATAAATCATTGTGGAGGAAGAATGGCTTTTCCTCCCGGTGGATACAAGAATTTTTCCTTTAGAAGTATGGAAATCTACAGCAAAAAATGGAAATCTGGGTATTAGTGTGATTTATAATTAATTATTATTTTTATTCAATCTAGAATTAATTATTTTGACTCATTTAAAATTATTATAAAAATTGAAAATACAAATAAATCCATTCAACCAGACGCGCGGAGGGAGGCCCTAGTCCTCACAAGTTCTAATCAATTATTGGATAATTATATGTATATTTTATATTATGACTCCCATAAAAAATTCAATCATTTCTGTATATAATATATATAATAAATAATAAAAGTCTTTTAATATAGTAGTACATATGATATAAAAGTATAAAATATATAAATATTTTTAGAATGTATTTTTTAAGATTTTTTTCTTATTAACTCATTTTATTTACTTAGTAAAATTTCTACTTACTTGTTTATTATTTATGATACTCTATTTTAATATTAAATAATAATTGATATGCATATATTTTTATATTGAGTCTAAGAAATGTTTAAGAATAAAATTATTGACTTTTTTGTTAAAAAAAGAAAATAAATAATGAAATATATTCTAATTTACTAATAATTTGTATAAAAAATATTATATAGTGATTCATTTTATATTTTTAATATGGAAATTTATTTTATTGTATGGAGCCACTAAATTCATGCTATCTAATTTGGTATTCACTTCTCGCACTTGCTTTGTAATGTGTCTCGATTTGTAGTGTCATGAAAAAAATTGTCTTAATAACACATAACTTTCCATTTTTCATAATAATAAGTTAAGGACAACACATTATTTTCTTTTCTTGATAGAAATAACGCATAACTTCCTTTTTCTATGTGTAGTAATAATAATATTGATAATAGTACATAACTTTCATTAAGGATGCCAAAATTAAACCGAAATTAATTACAAAAATTGATCTCATCAACATATTGGATCGGGTTGGGGGTGAAGCTCCATAACAGACAAAGTGACAAACAACCATACTCTCCGCCAACCAAAAAGAGAAAAAGATTTTCTTTTTCTAAAACAAAAAAAACTCCCAAAGAAAAGAGAGAGAGAGAGAGAGAGAGAGAGAACGAAACAAAAAGCAAAACCTAAATATACGGCTTATAAGAAAAGAGCGTTCATCTTGATTGTAGCACAATTTCTAGAGCGAGAAAGTTAGGAGAGAGAAAGCTCATAGATCCGCCATGGCTACTTCCCGTGAAAACTTCGTCTACATCGCCAAGCTCGCCGAACAAGCCGAACGCTATGAAGGTTCCTATCACTATCTCTCTCTTGAACCCATTTTCCAATTTCACATTAAAGTTTCTCCTTCTATTCCCCCTAATGACATTTTCTGTGACGCGAAATAAAACATTGGAATTTTAGGGTTTTGGAGGAACAATTGTTTTTTTTTTTGAAAAAAATATTCATTTTGTGTCTTAATTTTTCATTTTTCCTCTGTAGAAATGGTGGATGCGATGAAGAATGTGGCGAAGCTGAATGTAGAATTGAGCGTTGAAGAGCGAAACCTTCTGTCCGTAGGGTACAAGAACGTGGTGGGTGCACGGAGGGCTTCGTGGAGGATCCTTTCGTCCATAGAGCAGAAGGAGGAAGCTAAAGGGAACAATGCGAACGTGCAGCGCATCAAGGACTACAGGAAAAAGGTTGAATCTGAGCTCTCCAATATCTGCAGCGATATCATGACTGTTGTTGATAACCATCTTATTCCATCGGCTTCTGGTGAATCCAGTGTCTTTTATAACAAAATGTTAGTGGTTTTGTTTTGTTCCTGTGTTTTCTCTCTTTTTTCTGAAAAAGCCACTTAGAATCTAGAATTTCGTTGTTTTGCTTTCCCCTTGTTGTTGTTGCAGGAAAGGTGACTATTACAGGTATCTCGCCGAATTTAAGGCTGGAGAAGAGAGAAAAGAAGCTGCTGATCAGTCCATGAAAGCATATCAGGTATGCTAGCTTATGTTCTATGTGGTTTGGATTCTTGATCTATGGGCTCCCTCACATTTTTTATAGCTAGAAATTATTATGTAATATGAATCCCTTTCTTACCAGTAGCCTACAACGCCAATCTTATTATGTTTATGTAATGATCTCAACTTGTATAAGATGTGTGAGGAGCCTGAATTCCTCAATTATGATATGTGCCTTTTAAGGATGAAAAGATATATGGAGATGCTATAGGGTAGTTCTTAATCTCCAGGCATGACATTCATTATTATACATTTCATCTGACCCATGACTGACCTGTTATTAGTGGTGGTTGTGGTGGCTTGACTTACTGTTTCAGTTAGATGAAGACACAACCATTGTGTCCAAGGAATGCCAAGTTGGCTGTTGTGTTGCCAAAGTATTTTTTTTTTTTCACCAGTTCATGACACTGTTAACTCATTAATTTATAAACAAAAATGATTGCAGGAAGCTTCCACCACAGCAGAAGCTGAGTTACCTCCCACCCATCCCATCAGACTGGGTTTAGCTTTGAACTTCTCTGTGTTTTATTACGAAATCTTGAACTCTCCTGAAAGGTATGCCTAATATTATCTTCTTGAACTACAGCGTACCCCTCCCTGTTTTCATGTGCTAATGCTTAGTGCCTAAGCCGGCCTGTTTAACAAATTTATTGTGGCGCACCTCATATTTCAGGGCCTGTCACCTTGCTAAGCAGGCATTTGATTTAGCAATCTCTGAGTTGGATACCCTGAGTGAGGAGTCTTACAAAGACAGCACACTAATTATGCAGCTTCTTAGGGACAACCTTACTTTGTGGACTTCTGACATACCTGAAGAAGGAGGTGGGAATTAATGTTTTCCTGTCACTTGGCTAGCATGATCAGATAATAAAATATATGAATTTCTTTATTTAAATTCTTTATGATGTATGTAGTTGCTCATCTGTGGCTACTGTGACAGGCGTCTGGCAGAACCCTTCTTTTGATATTTTGTTTATTTGGATAGGAGTTTGTGTTGATAACACACTAAGTTGAGATTGATCTCTCGTTGTCTGTGTATAAGTTGGCCTACTGGCTTGATAGAGATTCCAACTATATTTAGTGCCAGAGCAAGTTCCAAAGGAAGAGATGGTAATAAGGCTTACAGAATTATACTGTGTCAGAACATAGTCAAAAGGAAGAAATGAAATTAGGCTGAGAAGGCTACCAAAAAAAAAAAGGCTTAGAAAACTGATCCTGTTTTGTTCCATGCAACATCAACACTCCTCTTCTCCAAGGAAATGAAGAGAGTTCCTTGTTGACTGTCAAAATTTCACACTCTTGAAAGAAACCAAGGGTTTAACAGTTTTAGTTGGGAAAAAAAGGAATCAAAACAACCTGCAACCTGCTAGAAGTTCTGAGAAATCTTATCAGATTAAGTTGTTAGTGATGAATTCCTGTGTGGAAGTGACAAAGGTAAGTTAGAAATTTGATCTGATCATAGTGTTAAAACATGTCTAATTTCCCCATCATTCTTGTAAGTCTGAGCCAACCTAATCTGTGGAATCAAGAAAAGTGGGAAATATGTGACTTAATCTAAGTTGCTGAATTTTAAAGTTGACCATTGAGATTTGTGATTTTATGTATATATGTATAGAATTTTATTAGAATTTAGTGATTGATGGTCTTCATCAACTTGGACATTGAGTATTTGGTGCCTGATGGCTCTGTACTTTGTCTTTACTATTGCTTTCTTCTGTATGGAAGACCAAAATCATGTTAGGGGCATTCTGTGCATCAATAATAGAACAACAATTATTTAAGTATTCTGTGTACTTGCTGCCAACATTTTTATTATGTTTTACTTTCTACTGTCCCTTCATTTTGCAATTTTTCCTTTTGTTTCAATATATCATACTCTTTAAATTTTTGTTTCCCATTGAGCTCTATTTTTGTTACCGCTGTAAGCCTGCCAGCCTTCCTTCGGTAAATCTGGTTTGTTTCCACAATTCACTAAGTACCTCCTTTTTTTAACAGCTGAGGAACAAAAGGTGGAATCTGCCCGAGCTGCTGGAGGTGAAGATGCAGAGGTACGTTAATTAGCCACGTAGCAGATTTTGCCTTCGGGTTTTACCCTTTTCCTACTTTTACCTTAAATAAGTTATCTCTTGCAGTAAAGTGATGCAGATGCTACTGGCTAGGGGGTTGTGGTGTGAATACAAGGAAGACTAGTCTCTATGCAACTTTTGGTGGTTTTTACTCCTTTTTCTTCACTTGTTTTTCTCGTTGAAGAAATGTTATAGCTCACCATTAAGATGCTCTAATAGAACATGAAGTTAGTCTTTAGATAATTGCAAATCCTGGGGATTTTCTCCTCATCTGACAATGGAATGCGGCATTGTCGCCTTTGCTTTAGGTTCTGTGCATGTTTTTTCTGCTACTGGAAATTGTGATGCATGTTATTTTGCTGTTGTTTAATTGATTGATGCTTCGATCTTACTTATATCGATCCAACGGATTTGCTAGTTTGCATTCTATCATCAGCCTATACAGAAGTATTGATCTAAATTTTCAAAAGGATTGTGCTGTTCATATTTCTTCCAATGTCATTTCAAACTAGTTGTGTTACCATCGCTTAATAATCGATGAGCTTATTGAATGGTCCTTACCCAAACAAAATGCTTATTGAATGGAGTGTTTAAGTTGTAGGTAACGATGGAATGAAAAAGGTTAAGATGGGAAGACGATCAGTTTTCTTATATATAGAAATTTAAATACTGGTAGGAAAGGGAAGAAATTGGGGCAATACTTATTCTTAGAAAATGTACTTTTATCTCTCAAAATTATGGTGAAATAGTAAAAATTAAAATTTATAACAACAATATAACTGTTTCATTTTATATTTTTATAATATAACTTTTAAATAAGATCAATAAAATTTTATTCTTTTTTATTTAACCTCCTAAATAACTTTCGTTATTGCTTTTTTTTTATAATTTTATTTTGTGACAAGTTAATGAGGAAAAACATTGAAACACAACGTAATTTGTTGCAAACGAGAACTTTTTGGTTCTATTTGGTGCATTACATTAGATAAAATGTGATAATGTAAGGTGATAATATAATAATAAGATTAGATTTGGTATCTTGTCAATTAATTATGTCTTATCTTTTACATGAATTTTAATGTGGTTAAATAAAATTAAAAATAAAAATATTACACTGACATAATTAAATGTTTATATTATTAAATGGTTGGTATACATTAAAAAAAGATGTTCACGATTATTTTGTAATAAGTTTGGTAGTAGATGATTGAATTTTATTTAATCTGATAAACTAGTTATATTAAGTTCTATCAGGGTCTATGGAGCATGATAAATTTAATTTAAGAGTTATTAGATGAAAATAAGCAAATCTTATAATTTATTTAATTATATGTTATATTGAATTATAATAAAATTGACGATATAACACAGTTATATTATGAAAATTATACACAGCGAAAAACACAGAACCATAAATTCAATGGCAACATGGGTCTAGAATGGATGGTGCGGGTGAGGCACACATACACAGGGAAGGAGAAAGGAGATCGGTAATTGGCTGGCAAATTGCTCCCGTGCTCATTACTAACACTGTTGGTTTGAAAGGACATTGAGAGTGAAGATTGAGAACGGAAGGAAAGTGGGAGAAGGAAGTGATCTTTCATCCTTTTGTCTAACGGAAATTAGGAGAGAAAAATTCAACAGTATCAAAAAGCGTATGAAACCCATCCAAATTTTTTCCTTCCATGGGTGAAAAAATATAGAAGAATGAAGTGATATTTATATATTTCAAAATACCCACATTTATTATTTGAATCCTTACTCTCAATTTTTTCATATATTGGTGATTTTAATATTTTTATTTTAAATAAATTTGAATAATTTATTTTTATTAATATTTTCTTATTTATTAGCTTGATATTATTATAAACTTATTATATTAAAAAATAGTTATATTTTTTATTTGATATTAATTAATAAAATTATTAAATATAAAATAAAGATATTGGCTTGAATGCTTTTATATAAATATGTATAAAGTCAATTTTTATTATATTTATTTATATTATTTTGATAGGTAAATTTATGATAAAATTGTATCTAATTTTAATTTTTCAATAATTTTTTAGATAGTTCTATAAAACATAACATTTTTATTTTTTCATAATATAAAGATTAAAAAATTATTTGATATCATTGTTCTTTCTTTCTTTTCACTTTTTCATTCAAACAAACAAAATAAATTAATCTTTTTTCTATTTCCTTCCTTTCCATTTTCATTTCATTCAAACATACCTATTAAAAATAAAAATCACCCCAATTTTCTTTTTCTCTATTTTTTTTCACTTAATTTTCTTCCTCTCTATTTCTTTCCCTTACCATATAAAGTCTTGGGTAAAAGAAAAGTCTTTTCTTTCGGTTCCCCTGTGTGCATTCCTCTTTGGAATGAAACAGTCAACAGTGGAAACATAAATATATCATATACTATAATGATATATATATATATATATATATATATATATATATATATATATATATATATATATATATATTTTGATTGACCTCATATTATAATGATGAACTAATGATTTGGCCATCTTGAGGCTATAGCCATGTTGCACTTTCGAGAGGGCACAACGAAATATATCATATGCTGTAACGATGAAATAACCGAAAAGTAATAAATTAATAGTAGATCTTGCAGTCAACTGATTAATTTATATATAGTCTTCACTTAATTTATTTCAAACTAATATATACTTTCATCTCTCATATTTAAAATTTTAATTCTATCCTTTCTTTTTTTTTTCCAATATGTCAAGTCAAAATTGTACTTTTAAAAAATATTGAACTATTTGAATTTCAATCAAGAGAGAATCTTACATGCACCGAGAGCAAATCACTGTTTTGCTCTGATCCATCCAACTTTTGCAACGTAAATATATTGGGCCGGCTCCGTTTCTTCAATTTTTTTTTCAAAATTATTAAAAGGTTTAATCATGGTTAAATTAAATGGTTTGGTAATTATTTTATAATTTTTACTCTTAATTTCAAACCCTTATTTTTTTGTCCCTCAACCTCCGCATACTGGTTCGAATCCTTCTCTTGATTTGACTCCGAATCTGCATCCTTCATCTTTCTACCTCTCGTTCTCCTCCATCGGTTTGGTCATGTCCTCTTCTCTCCATTCCTTCCTCAACAAACTCTTGGAACTACTCAATTCATTATTAGATTTTATTCATGCTTTTGCTGCATTTGCTCCACAACCAAGTAGAGAAACACTTGTAGTCTATTTGTCTTATTGTTAGTGCCATGGGAAGCCATTCAAACAAAACTCCACCATGCTTAATCTCTCCCGTGTGTTATCGCAAAGAAATCATTTTTGTGTGTCCTAAAAGTGACACAGAGTAATCAATCCAGAACCCCAAGTCCTAGTACTCTTGTAGCAGATATTTTGGTCTAATTTTTTCAGCCCCATATAAATAAAAACACTGTCATCCTTCTTGATTTACCTCTCAAAAGGATATTTTGGTCTAATTTTTCAGCCTCGTATAAACAAAACATCGCGGCACTTGAAGGGCGAGCGCCACCCTCCACCTACTTTCATCACCGAACCACTACCACCAGATGTCTCCATCCTCTCCAAAGCCGGATCGGCGAAGCTGACTTTGTGTAGGATTGCGACCTCTCCTGTGCGGTGGATGCCGCCATCACGCCCTCGTCGCCTCCACCCCCACAACCCCCACGAAGCTCAGCGCGATAGCCAGTGGTTCCATCCCAAAGAGACGGACTTGCGCGTCTTCCGATCACACTTCGACCCATATAAACGAAAACAATTCCAGGCATAATGGCGAAGGTTGCGGATCGAAGGTTCTGGAAGGGAACGAGGTTGGGGTTCACACTAAACCCTTGAAGTGGCCGCTAAATTATTTGATGAGGAAGGGATTAAGTAAAAGTCTCAGGGTTAGACTATGGTTAGTTTTTTTGTTTTTTTCAAAATGATTTTAAAACAAAAATAATTAGAGAAACATAGTGTCCCCACACCACTGACATGGCAAAATATAAATGGCACAGAGCAAGCCGTTGGTTTTGTTCTCTAGTAGGTAAGAATTTCTCTCCAATCAAATGATAATAACATTATGAATTTATAATTTAGGAGAGATTACACACATTCTATCCGGTTATCTTTTAAAACAACTAATTATGCCTATGAAATAGAAATTATATGTTTACAATAGATAATAGATTATTTTATAATACATTTTAAGTAAATATTTATAATAGTTTATTTTCCTCCAATTGTTTTTTTTTTTTGTTGATAAAACCAATTGTATATGTACATGACATATTTTATTTTATATTAGATGGTGACTAACTCTTACCCAATACTGATCCACAAAATGACAGCAAGGAGAGTGGCTAGAATAGTCAGTTAATTCAGTTGATTTAGTTCACAATTTGTTAGTTCAATTAGTTCGTTAGTTCAGCTACGTACAACTGGAAGATAAGCATTAGTTAGTTAAGCTGATGCAGAATTAGCATGTATATAAACCAAGCTCTCATTCCAATAAATGAATTCATTCTGAGTACACTTTCTCAGCTTTCTCCCTTTCTTGAGTGCACATTTTCACACTAACTAAGGATGCTCCACTCAAGAGGAGAACAACACATGCTACATTACAACCATTGCAGATATGAAATTGCAGCGTTGACAACAGTTTGAAAACCTTCAAAGTGACATGGCCTTCCACTGATTAGCCACGGCAGCAAGTGCCTCATAACTAGCCCCACCACCTCTCTTCAACGCTTTCAACGCACTCTCTTTGACCTCTTTAGCCTTCTCTCTCATCCCCTTCCCTTCTCCACCCTCCATAGCAGCCCTCACCACTCTCTTAATCTCCTCCTCCCAACCACGCCCTTCCTCTCCGCCACCGCCTTCACCGCCACGCCCATCTCCTCCGTCGCCATGGTGGCATTCACCATCTGGTCCCCATAAAGAGGCCAAGTTATCAGCGGCACCCCATTGCACACACTCTCCAACACCGAGTTCCACCCGCAGTGCGACAAGAACGCCCCGGTTGCCACGTGTCGCAACACCATCACCTGCGGGGCCCATGACTCCACCACCATCCCCACGCCTCGTGTCCTCTCAAGAAACCCTTCCGGAAGATAACACTCAGGCCCCTTCTTCTTCTTCTCCTCCTCCTCTTCCTCCTCCTCTTCACCACCACCCTCATCATCATCTTTCAGAAAACTGATCCCACTCTCACTCGTTTTCGTGGGTGCACGCGCCACCCACAAAAACCGCTGCTGACTCAGCTCCAGTCCCCACGCTAACTCCGTGAGCTGCTCCGCACTCACACTCCCCCCACTCCCAAGCGCCACAAACACAACAGAACCCGAAGCTTGCTTATCAAGCCAAGCCAAGCATTCTTCTCCGGTTCCGTAAACCGGTTCGGTTTCCTTCACCAATGGTCCAATCGGAAAAACCGGTAGCGTAGGTATCTCTTTGAAGAACGGGTTCTCACAGACGGCACGAACAGGAACCGGTTCGAGCTCCTCGTAGGTGTTGACGAAGATTCCAGAAGCTTTTGGAACCCTGCGAAGGTGATAAAGGTACCATTCATCGTCGAGGTTGTACATGTAGGGGAGGTCCTTTGTTCTGATCGGGGCGCAGCCGGGAATTTCGAGAAACTCGGCGCCAGAGAGGTAGCTGGTGTTGAGGTGGGGGCAGAGCAAGGAGAAGGCGAGGAAGCGCGCGGAGGTGGAGAAGAGAATGTAGGAAGGGATGGAGAGTTCGGTGCAGGTGTCTAAGGCTTGGGTGCAGAACACGTCGGTGATGAAGGCTTGTGGCTTTTGTTGGAGTTGGGAGAGTGTGGGTTTGAGGGAGCGGAGGAGGGTATCGCGTACGGTGATGCAGAGGCGGGTGACGGGAAGGGTACGGGTGATGGTGGTGATGGCGGCGGCGGCGGGGGGAGGTGGAGGACGGTGAGGGAGGGAGGGAGGTTTGAGGAGTGCAGGAGGTGGGTTTGGGGGTCTGAGTCGGAGGCTTGGGTTGTGATGTGGAGGAAGGTCACGTGACAGTCGTGGTGGAGGGCGAGGCGCTTGGCGAGCTCAAGCATGGGTGTCACGTGACCCATTCCTGGGCTCGGTAGAAGGACGATGTGTGGCTTCGTGATCAGCATGGTTGGTGCCAGTCTGTTGTCTTGTGCTGTGTTATGGATACGGAGTTCGATGGTGTAGCTAGAGTGTCAGTCAGTGTGTGGCTATGAAGTATGGAGATCCCAATTGCGATTGTGTATTGGTGTCCGTGTTGTGTCTTATATAAATATGAATGATACAAATTTATATATTTAATTTAAAATATATTTTTTTCTTACATATGAAAAAAATAATATAATAAGGTTATAAAAAAAATATAAGTGAAATTTATATAAATTATATTTTAAATAATATATTAATTTTATTAAATTTTTACTAATATCTATATATTAAGTTGTGTCTTATAATTTTTTAACTTTATGTGTTCCGTGTATGTGCCAGTGTTAATGCTTTGTAAGTGCGAGGCTTCTAGTCTATGTTGCTGTGTTGTGTGATTAATATTTATTTATCAACGGTATTATTTATACTTAGAAAGTATTGGATATCATGACATCTTCTTATATATCTTTAAATAAGATATGAGATTAGATTAAGTGAGATTTATAACCATCTAATGGTAGATGAGAATTTGTTGAAATGGTATATTTATGTAGACAAAAGAAAGGAAATAATCATATATATATATATATAAAAAAATTATTTTGACACTAAAAAGTTGAAGACATCTAAACGATAAGAGAGAAAAGTGATAAGAACGTGGAGAGAGAAGATAAACAATAAGAGAGAAAAGTGATAAAAATGTGGTTAGAGAAGATAAAAAAGAAAATGAGTAGGTGGTGAGGCAATGATTTTGTGAACATGGTATTGATTGTGTAAGAAAATAGATGGTCTTAAAATAACAATGCTTTATGATAGTTTCAATATAAAAATTTATTAACAAATATAATACTTTTATTTTGTATAAAATAACAATGTATAGTTTATACATATGGAATATTTGTGGAAATTGTTATTTCAACATCGATGTAGTGTAGATATCTATGATGATGTGAGAGAAGTGATAGAGAGAGAATAAATTGAAAGAAAAAGTAAGTGATAAGACTTATATGTTTTGTGAGTATGGTGTTTGAGTATTTGAGAAAGTTAGATATTAAAATAATATTATTGTGTGTATATATATATATATATATATTTTTTCTCATATGTTGTGTGTGTGTGCACCTCATGCTGGTTTTAACCATTTGAGCTGACCTTGCAATGCGTATATATATTATATATACTGACAATGGGCAATAACTGGCAAAAAAAACAACGGGCAATAATAAGCCCAAAGAAAACCTGAGAGGAAACAATCTGCACTCTGCAGTGCCCCCTATACTCAATATATAGATATAGTGCGTTTGTTTTAAATATTAAAAAAAAAAAGGTGATTATGAAAATTAAATTTTATATATAATTGAAAAAATTAAAAATTAATTTTTTTCAAAAGCCATTAATTTTAGCTTCTACAAAAAAGCTAAATACTGATTTTTTTAAATTTAAATTATTTTTTAAAAATTATCTAAATATAGGAAAATAATTTTTTTGGATAAAAAATTGATTATTTGTTAAAATAATAAGCAAACGCATCCATAATATTTATGTCACTTCAATGCTTTCATATACACGTCTTAATATTGATTTCAAATTATACTAATATATGGTGTGGTGAGCATATAATATAATGCATGTAAAATGCGAATTTGAAATATATTTCTTTTAATTGCATATATGACTATTAAAACTTCTCTTTCATCATTAATTCTCAAACTTAATTATTCTTTCTCTTCATTAAATTCTTTTGGAGAAATTATGAATACCTTTAAATTTACTGTTTCATTTATATTTTTATAATCTCTTTTAAATAAGATCAATAAAATTTTATTCTTTTCTATTTAACTTCCTAAATAACTGTTTCATTATTGCATATCATTCGTTTTATTGACGAAAATATTTATTTTATTTTTGACAAGTTATTGACGGAAAACACTGAAACACAATTTAAGTTGTAAATGAGATCTTTTGGTCCTATTTGGTGCATTATATAAGATAAAATATGATAATGTAAGGTCATAATATAATGAAATTAAATTCAATATACTGTCAATTAATTATATCTTATCTTTGATATGAATTTTAAGGTGATTATAAATAATTAAAATTGACGATCTAATTAATATAAAGTTATATTATGAAATTATACAGACCGTGATAAATGGAACCTTAAATTCAACATTAAACATGGGTCAGAATCACTACAAGAAAAATGAGTATTTTCAACATTTTTAATGGTTCTTGTCAATAAAGATGTTGTAGAAAATACTTTTGAAATAAAGTGAATGTTGAAAATATTTATAAATTTTTATCAATAATTAGTACATATCAAAAATACCTAAAAGATGTTAAAATTTATAAGTATTTTTACGGTTACTTTATGTTAAAATTACTTTTCTTGATATTACTTTTATTAATACGTTAAAAAATGCCTATTTTTCTTACAGCATGGATGGTGCAGGAGATCGGTAGCTGGCTCGCTAATTACTCTCATGCTTATTACTAAACAGCACTGATTTGCATTGCATGTGTTGGGCTTAATTAGATCGCCCTTTTCACGTGTGTTAGCTGGTACCCGATAGGATTTTGTTAGGCGACTCAACTAGTATCGTTTAATTTTGTGCTACTTACTATTTCATTGCATCTAGTTTTTTAATGGGTTCAATGGTAACACATATATATTCAACCGCTGTAATAGAGCCATTGTTGTAAATGATAAGACAGGAGAAGTAAAAAATAAATCAATAGAACTATCAATTCAATAAGTTTACTTCTTCATGAACTAGCTATTTATGTAATCTCTATTATTTTATTGTGTAATTCTTCATGAGAAATATGTCATTTATACAGGACTCCAAATATCAATATGAAAGGATGGTCAAGTACACATTCTAAGATATCGATAATGCACCTTAATGTAAAATACTTACAATTGTAACCATAGTTTTAAATTTAAGTGATTCACTAAATAAACAGGTTATTGGATCATAGTTTAAATTGGGTAATTATCAAATGGTTGAACGGATTTATATAAAAAAAAATTAATATATAAAAATTTAAATAAAATAGTAAAATAATAACTAATTAACAATTTGATACTCTTTAAGAGGTTCAAATGTAAAAATATAAATAAATAATATAAATTTCTAAATATTATTCACATTTCACAATCATGAATCACAATTGACAAGTTTAAAACATAATTACACAAGCAAACTTATGAAATTTTACATTACAAACTCACAAGTCATAATAATATAAATAAAGTTCTTATTTTTCTACAAGTTAGATTAGAATAAAGCTGGTAAAGTTGGTTTATCAATTTCAATGCATGGCCAAAAGTAATTTTTTATTTTCGCGATTTTAAGTTCGAACCAACAGTCCAAACCAATTTTCAATACTATGATTGTAACTATTATATTCACTCTTAATGCCTTAATATAGTCATCAATCACATAAAATGTGTCTTACAATGCCTATTTCGATTAACTTAAGTATGTTCATTTTTGTTTAGACTTTATACATTTTTCACTTTTACTAAGTTAATTATACAAATATAACATGTTGTACCTAAGTATAGCTGTAGTAACAATATAATTAATCACGCCTACTTTCTTTGAGATACACACATTTAAATTAGTATTTTATTAACTTTACTGCGAATAAACTAAATTCGCGTGAACGATGAAAGGCGATTCATATATATGAATATTTTGGGATTAACCCTTTTTTAGAAAACGTGACGTTTTTTCAATCCATTGAATAATCTTATTTAATTCAAGTCTCCTTTTCTTTTTAACAAAAAAAGTGAGCATAAAATAACTGACACACATATGTATCTTTGTGATAGATATATTTTTAAAAATTGAAAAATTAAAATAACAGATGATGAATGCCATTTATTTTGGTAGTGTTTGGTAGGTGTCTCTAGATAGCAATCGGAGAAATAAAAAATATTTTCTCTATCATATTTAATTATAAATTATAAAATATGATAATTATTATATATTTGTTTGAAAATAAGGGACAAGATAATAAAGATATAATAAAAGATATTATGTCTCTTGTTGGACCATCACCGCCTCGCAGGATTACCTACACCATCCATAGTTGTGAGAACATATAGGAAAATATTAAATATGTGTAGGGATATTATTGAAAGAAAAAATATTAAATTTTTATCTTCATCTCTCTTGCACATTTTTAGAGATATAGAAATTTTAGAAATTTCTAATCCTATAAAATTTATGAATCCTGGTATCATCTAGATAATTTATAATTAAAAATTGACCATGCATATCATTAATTAAATTTATCAATATTTTAAATATTTATGATTAAATTATAATTATTATATTCAAAAGGATATCAATATTTTTAGAATATCATAATAAAAATAAAATATTTTATATTTCTATGTCTGGATAGAAATTTTTTATTTTTTATTTTTATCTCTATTATTAAACATATGCCTTCATTGTCTCGTCATTTCTCTCAAGCAGACCAAATACTATCTTTGAGGACAATATGTTTAAGACGCTTTTAGACACTTTTTTGTGTCATTCAATTCGTGGATGACAAATTCTGTGCTGGGGACAGCGGCTTTAGTACTATGCACCGATGTTGACGATAGAACCACGTGACGGAGAGCCCTTGTGTTGGGGACCCATGAGCTGTTCTTGTAAGGATTTGTCATGAATATCGGGAGAGAAAGGACATTCCTCTAGTAAATGATTTTAAATTGATGAAATTTATTTAAACATCATAAATTCATAATTCGACATTAAATATAATATTTCATTCACATAATTTTATAATATATATATATATATATATATTAAGAGAGTATAAGCGAACAAAAAATAAATAAATAAAATAGAACTATATGCACTTTAGTCCTTTAAATATTTGTATAGCTTTTTATATGACATAAAGGGGTCTAAGACCAAACAAGTGCACCAACATGGTTACAACTCTAGAGATAGAAACACCATAAACATCATGAAATAACTGAAAATAAAAAACGGTAGGAGCCCTCTCAAACCAATCCATTCAAAGGTTTATGTACTGAAAGAGTGTATGACAACTACACGCCCTATAAAGTTGGTTGAAACCTTATATATATATATATATATGCTATGATACTCCCTTTAAAGTAGGGAGCATCACACAATTGAAGGGAGCATCACACACTTGAATCACGTTATAATTTCTCCTTGTCGGGCTATCCATACACCACCCCTCTTCAATCTTCATTTTCAAGTCGTTGGCCACCACCTCGCCTCCTCATTCCTCGCTGCCCCAGGGAGCTTCCCCAACCACCACTCTCGTCACCACCTCACCTTGTCCCCACTCCCACACACCACTGGAAATTCTATCTCCCAGGATCTAAACAATAATTGTAGGGAGCTTCAAGAATGCTTGCGTTACCAGCAACTTAACCTAACTGTGGTGTTTCCAATGTGGACAACAAGGAAGGAAGCCGCTAGCATTGAAGAGCTGTATGAATGAGGCTTGGTGCGTCAGCATCGTCCAAGTGGCAAGACTGCACACGAAGTTGCAAACCAATCATGAAGGCTGTTGCGGCTTCTAGTAGGGGTGGTGGAAAGTCAATGTTAACGACGCTTTGTGGTGGTTGGTTGCAGTGGAGATGAGCACAAGTGTTGCTACTATATATGCTAGCAACATAGGTTGGCAAGGTGGGCAAGGAAAGTGCTTGGTTGTGGATCGTGATGGTTGGCAGGGGAGGCCAAGAAAGTCAGGAGGGCGTGTAGTAATGGCAAGTAAGGCGGAGGGGGTAGGGGATGGTGTGCAAAAGTGGTGGAGTTACCATTATTTTCCACCTCGGTGGCAAAACCATGGAGGAGGAGACGAACGATGAACTGAAATAGCAAAAGAGAATGGTGTGATGGCTTCTAGTATGCATCGCCTTTAAAGGGTTTATAGGTGTTTCACACATAATCTCAGTCATCGATATCAAAATGAATGGTTAAGATTACAAGGAGCATCACACGCCATAATTGTCACAATTGTTACGACCTGCCAGAGAACGTGACTGTCACTTGAGGGATTGAGTCCTCAGGAAGCTTCTGTTAACATGACTGGCTAATGTGCATGAATAAATTAAATATATTTAAAATATCTCAAGTTTAACTGAATTCCATAATTCTGAAAATATTTCCAATTATAAATCCTGAATAAGATACTGTGTAATAACCATAATATGGGCCGAAGCCAAACATAATTAAATAAATGACGAAATTCTGAAAATAACTAAAATGCATGTCCGGATCCTTACACAATCATTGGAGCACTACTAAACTAACATAACCAATAGTAAGCTTCACTCCAAAGCAAAGCTCACCAAAGAAGTTGTAGCACTCCTGGGAGGATCCTGTGGTAGACTAAACCAGGTGTATCTAAAGAAGGAAAAGAGAATGTTGAGTTCATCAAAACTTAGTAAGTGAGCTTCCACTCACAACCCACATGGGACAATAACAAATATATGTAACATATATTTGGTCAACCCAAATGACATCACTAAGAACTCATAATGCCCCTCAGCGAGTCCTGAAGGTCGTCTTAGGTGTATCTTCATCCTTAATCTTCAACTGATGGTAACTAGATCGAAGGTCGATCTTGGAAAAACATGTTGCCCCTTGAAGCTAGTCAAAAAGATCATCAATGCGAGGCAAGGGGTACCAATTCTTGATTGTCACCTTGTTTAGTTGCCTGTAATCTATACACATCCTCATCGAACCATCTTTCTTCTTAAAGAACAATCCTGGAGCACTCCACGGAAAGGTACTTGGCCTTATAAACCCTTATCCAACAACTTCTATAACTACTCTTTCAATTCTCTTGAACTTTGTTGGAGTCATGCGGTATGAGGGTATAGGGATGGGCCTAACTTCTGGCTCAAACTCTATTCTAAACTCTATTTTCCTCTTCAGTGGCATACCCGCAAATCATCTGGAAACACATCTGGAAATTCATTAGCCACGAAACCATGCCCAAACTTGGTGTCTCTTCTTCTACATCTGACTCTAGCTAAACCCATAACTACCTCTATCCATCAACCGTAGTGCACTTATAGCTGATATCAAGCTCATTGATGTTGAACACCTTGTACCCAGAAACTCTCTTGGCTCATCACCTAGGACCTCAAATCTCACTACCTTACTATACCAAGCTACATGGCATGACAATGGGGCCAACCAATCTATACACAGAATAACGTCAAAGTCAGACATGTGCAACACTATTAAATCTGCTAGTGCCTCCATGTCACCAACTTTGACTTCACACGATCTATACATTGTCTGAACAATGAGGGGCTCTCGAAGGTATCCTAACTAAAAATGGCTTCTCAAGATCCTAGAGATCTTCCGAACAGTGAAGCAAAGAACGGGGACACATAGGAATAGGTAAACCCGTCAAACAACGTCATAACATTGAAGGAACATACTATCGTCATACCCTGAAAGGGAGGACATATAACAAGACCATGAGTGCCAAGGAAAGACAAACTCTTCCTGAACCTAGACATGACTGAATCTTTCCTAAAGGCCTCAAATAGCACTACATCAATACAAATGGGCGCGCTTCCATTTACATAGATGTTATGTTATTTGTGGACACTTGCTCCAATAATATGTAAGGAAACCTATTGCTCTGATACCACTTTGTCACGACCTGCTCAGAGAACGTGACCGGCACGTGAGGGATTGAGTCCTCATGGAAGTCTCTCTTAACGTGACTGGCTAATATGTATGAATAAATCAAATATATTCAAAATATTTCAAGTTTAACTAACTTCCATAATTTTGAAAATATTTCCAAACATAAATCCTGAATAAAACACTATGTAATAACCATAATATGGGCCAAAGCCAAACATAATTAAATAAATGACTGAAATTTTGAAAATAATTAGAATACATGTCCGGATCCTACCTACACAATTTTTAGAGCACTATTAACTGACATAACCAATAGTAAGCTTCACTCCAAGATGAAGCTCACCAAAGAAGCTTAGCACTACTAAGGAGGATCCTATGGTACAACTGAATCTGTATCTATATCTAGGGGAGGAAAAGAGAGGAGTAAGTTCATCAAAACTTAGTGAGTGAGCCTTCACTCATAACCCACATGGGACAACAACAAATATACGTAACATATACATGTGACTGATGTAGAACATTTTATATATAATTACATATAATTGTCCTGAAAATCATAATTTAACTAGATTCATGGCAATATCTAATAGAGAAACAGGAAAGATTTTGTATAGAAATAATCTAGACTGAATACTAAACCTAAGCTAATGGCTACCATGATGGGCACCTCACTAGGTCCCATAAATGGACACCACACGGGTTTCTTACTATGGGTGAGCTAGTCTCTAGCGAACCACTTGGTACCAAGGTTAACGATTAATCTTGGTTAACTCGTTTTTCACTAATTACTACAAAATAACTTGTACATAAACTAAATAAATCTGAAAGCTCTGAATCCATATAATTATAACAATCTGACTTTAGCATAGTTGAGGTTCTAAAATCATGCTTAAGGGATCACCAGCTTGTAGACATAGTGATTTCAAAAGCCTACAAAGTATGTATTGACAATTGTTATGAATCATACTTTGTTCCACACTTTCAATAAATCATACCTGATTCTAAAATCTTAATAGGAAATTCATAGTTGAAAACATGATAATCAATACTTATCCTGTAAACATTAAATTAGGGTCTCATAATTTCATAAACTGGAAAAAGATATTCTATAACATGCAAGGTATCAAATATGGTCCCATGAGCTTTTTAAAATAAGATTTTTATGATAACTGTGAAAACAATAATTTTTCTGAAAATCGACATAATCCTTGAAAGCATGTATTTGGCATAAGTCATTTTAAAATTTCATAAATAATTTATATAATGTTGGAAAAATACTAATAATGACCAAAAGTATGACCATGGGCTTAAACCCACTCATAGTTGGTGGCTGAGTGTGCTTCCACTAACAACTTAACTCTAAGAGCTGAAATGACACTGATAACTGTCAAACAGTATAATGAAAACATAAACAAATTGACTTTTATCACCCAACTGAGTTTGGGAGGATAGGGAGGAAAAATATTGTGAGAAAATCATACACAGTACCTAAATTCATAGACTAGATAAAAAGGTAAAGGAACTGGCTAAATTCCATGAAGATCACTTCCTGAAAGATATTAATTAGAGAAAGTTGAGAGAAACCACGTTTTTCTCTCTAGGGAAATATCCTTGGCAGGTAAGGTCCTCAAAAAAATATTTGGGAGTATTATGGTGTGCTAAAAATATACTAGAAGTATAAAAAAAACCTAAATGATCTGCATCCTGTCATGCAGTTCTTACTCCAATGCGTTTTTGTTATTATGCACGTTCTCGTTACTTATATATGTATATATAATAGTAGTAATTAATGATAATGTGTCTCATGTAACATGAGTTTCATTATAATATATATAATAATGATAGTAATAATAATATTAAAATGTCAATAGTGTAACACACATAATATTGAAAACAATAATATGTTAAAATATTATTAAAATGATATATCGTGCAACACGTTAATAATATTAAAACCAAAATTTGTTATAATATTATTAAAACTATAACGCGTAACACATATAATAATATTAAAACGATAATATGTTAAAATATTATTAAATGATAATATCGTATAACGCGTTTAGTAATATTAAAATGGTAATACGTTAAAATATTATTAAATGATTAACCGTGCAACATGTTTTATAATAAAATAATATTAAAATATTTACCAATTAATAATAATAATAGTAATAATAATTTAAATATTAATAAATTTCATATTTAGAGTATTACAACAGTGTATTGCAAAATCTCCATATATATATATATATATATATATATATATATATATATAGCAGGACCTTAAAAAATAGGTTTTTTTTTTTTTTTAATGTCGGAGACCTTAAAAAACTAACCTAAAACTTGACCCTTAGATTCGGCCCAAGTACTTAAGAAACATTAGGCCAACCCAACTCTGATCATTGTCTTGTTGTTGGGCTAAGTGGAGTGGACCAACATAAATGGACTACTAAGATAATTTTCAATTAGTTTTTTTTTTATTTTGTCCAAAAAAAAATTAGGCTTTTATCTTCAAAAACCTAAAATGTAAATTATTATAATATTTTATCTACTTGCTGAACACCTTGGCCTACAAGTGCATAGCTGTATATATATTCATTATATTCTAGTACAATTTATCTCACACTCAACTCATTGTAATTTTCACCAGAAAAAAAAAAACTCATTGTAATTTAAAGCACCAGTCATAGCAGAAATTATGACTCAAACAGGTCTTAGGCAATGACTAAATTATATGTGTTATTCATAGAAATGTGGCGCACCTTCATCCTTTTCCCATTTAGCTGGTCTTTCATGACTAATTATATATATTTGCATCACTTTTCCGCTTCTGATGGCATAACAGTAACTAGTGCAATCTCTTGCTTGAGAGTTTATTTACAAAGGAACCTAGGCCGAGGATATATAAAGCCAATGTAGCAAATTTTATAAACCCATGCATCCATCAGATGAACTTAAGAAAGTATATGCTTTTCATATAAGTAATTAAGAATGTACCAAAAAGAAAGGACTTATTTTTATATATATATTTTTTGGGTACAAAATAAAAGCTGGTCTACGTAACGCAACCTAAATAGTTAATCTCTATGGACTATGATGTTGATAGGTACATATTATAGTTTATTCAAATATATTTTGGAGAGAAAGTGGTTGTTGAAAACTGAAAATAAAGAATTCCACTGCAGCTATGTATGTCATTAATGAATAGAGCTAAGCATAAAATTGGAATCTTTGTTTTGCTACACTGACTTTGAAATTCTTTCTTCATTATTATGATTAGGAAGTACGTACCATTTGATCAATGGCTGGCCTCTACAATCACGTACGCGTCGCTTTCTTCATTGTTCTTACCGTGAGGGCAAAGCTATAAATCTATCAAGAAGAAGAAAATAAATCAAACATTTATCCAAAAAATTAACTTATAATTTTTGTTTTACTCCTGATTCACATATAGATTGATCACTTGATTACAATATATATTTTACTATGATAAAAATCAAATAATTTCAATGATATTGTCATAAATAATTGGATAATTATTATGTAAAATTATTTTACATCAATGATATGTTAAAATTAAATCTTAATTTCATTAAAAACTATAAAATAAGAAAAAGAAATTGAAAAAGATTGCCAACAAATGATATAGAGCAACAATATCCAGTATTAAAAAAGTACCTAAAAAGCTAAAACCTTCATGCTTGATAATCGGCTTAACCGTTAAGTAAAAAAAAAATGTGTCTTTTGTAATAGGTATAATTTTCTTAGCCTGTGATAAACATTGAGAATTGTTATTTCAACATTTAAAAAGTAGATATCTCTTAAAATATTAAATTTTTTATTATTAAATATGATGAGTTAATATGAGAAGTGTGAATCATTATCACATCTAATAATGATAAAATGAGTATCTTGGAGACATTCACCTTTAATAGTTGAAATAATATTTTTGGGTAAACACTCAATCCAATGGGTATTTATTATATAAGCTATCCTTTAGAGGTTTTTACCTATATAAAATAAATAAAATGATATATTATGTATATGCCTTGTTATAAAAAGTATTGCACATATGTCTTTTTTTTTAATTGTATAGAAATCAGTTTAAATCAATTTTTGTGTTGTCAACTATAACCTTAAAGTGCAGATGATCAAGAATTGGCTTAAATCGATTTATGAAAATCAAATTTGAATCCTGCATCACAGTAATCTATTTTATTTCATCCCATAAGAAATTAAAAATTATCTTATTCCTTTTGGAAAAAGACATAGTTGAATAGAATTAAAGTTATATGCATAAGAAAATATTACAATACAAGAAAAAAAATAGAAATTATAAAAAAGTGATATACATATAATATTCAAACACATACACAATAATAAATCTTATTTCATTATGCCCACCTACATTGAAATTCTATCATCATATAATGCAAAGGATGCGCTAAAGTCATACAAATTAGCCCCTCCTATACAGGAAAAAAAGTCTTAAAAAGTTTTCAGGCAGCGGTCATTACTTGGTTGACTTTCTTGCCATTGAATGTGATGCAACAATTAATGTATATTCACGTGACCAGCATTTCTAGCAGTACAAATGCTCTTCGACCCAAGCAAACCCCATAAAGATTCCTATAATATATACTAGTATTTGTTTTTTGATCTTGACCTACATTAAATTTGGCCAATAAAGTGGTTTTTGTGTACGAAGATGCAAATCATATGTACACCGATGATAAAAGATACGTTCATTTTGTGTTAGAAGTAAAATGATATATTATGTATATATCCTGTTATAAAAAGTATTACATATATATCTTTTTTTAATTGTATAGAAATCAGTTTAAACCGATTTTGTATTGTCAACTACAACCCTAGAGTGCAGATGATCAAGAATCGACTTAAATCAATTTATGAAAATCGATTTAAACGTTACTGTATTACAGTAATCTATTTTATTTTACCCCATAAGAAATTAAAAATTATCTTATTCCTTTTGGAAAAAGACATAGTTGAATAGAATTAAAGTTATATGCAAAAGAAAATGTTACGATACAAGAAAAAAAATAGAAATTATAAAAAAGTGATATACATACAATATTCAAACAGATACACAATAATAAATCTTATTTCATTATGCCCACCTGCATTGTAATTCTATCATCCTATAATGCAAAGGATGTGCTAAAGTCATACATACAAATTAGCCCCTCCTATACAGGAAACAAAGTCTTAAAAAGTTTTCAGGCAGCGGTCATTGCTTGGTTGACTTTCTTGCCATCGAATGTGATGCAACAATTAATGTATATTCATGTGACTAGCATTCCCAGCAGTACAAACGCCCTTCGACCCAAGCAAACCCCATAAAGACTCTTATAATATATACTAGTATCTGTTTTTTGATCTTGACCTACATTAAATTTGGCCAATAAAGTGGTTTTTGTGTACGAAGATGCAAATCATATGTATACAGATGATAAAAGATACGTTCATTTTGTGTTAGAAGTAAAATGATATATTATGTATATACCCTGTTATAAAATGATAGGACACGAGGGACACGAGGACAGGACTGCAACTATTCTAATAATTAATTAATAACTAACTATGGTAAACCAAAGACATCTATAATAACTAAGTTACTAACCCAATAGTTATAATCTAACTAGTATCCTAATACTCCCCTCAAGATGGGCAGTAAATGTCTTTTATGCTCATCTTTTTACCGCCCATCTTGGACATGATGAATTTGAAGGGGACAGAAGCTAAAGGCTTTGTCATTATATCTGCTAGTTGATGTTTGGTCTTCACATGGATGAGCTTGAGTAGGCCGGATTGGACTCGTTCCCTCACAAAATGCCAATCTATGTCTATGTGTTTAGTTCTTTCATAGAAAGTGAGATTTGAAGCAATGTGTATGGCAACTTGATTATCACATAGTAGCTTTCCTGAACCTGTTGGTACCTGGAAGTCTTGAAGTAATTTAACCAACCAATCCACTTCACTTGCAACGTTTGCCATAGCCCTATACTCTGCTTCTCAGATGATCTTGCAATGGTTGGTTGTTTCTTAGATTTCCAAGACATAAGACTATCTCCAGGAAAATGCAATATCCAGATGTTGATTTCCTAGTATCTGGACAATTTACCCAATCTGCATCAACATATGCAGTCAAAGAGAGAGAATTTTGAGTTGGAAAAAAAAGTCGTTGCCCAGGTGAATTTTTTAGATATTTAAGCAAGTGATGGACAACATCTAGGTGTGTGGAAGTTGGCTGAGAAACAAATTGACTTAGCTTATTGAGGTGAAAGCTATGTCAGGTCATGTAAGGGTGAGATAAGAGAGTCTTCCTATTAGTCTTTTGTATTGTGTGATATCTAGAAGAGGTACTCCATTAGATTTGCTGAGTCTCCTTTGGATCCATAGGGAGGCTAGTTGGTTTGCTTCCTAGGAATCCTATTTCTTCTAGTAAAGACAAAGTATACTTCCTTTGAGATGGGGAAATTCCAGATGATGACTTTGCTATTTTCAATCCAAGGAAGTATTTCAAGTTGCCTTGGTCTTTCAATTTGAATAAAGATGGTAGTTGACCTTTGACAGAGGCTAAAGTTGTTGCATTGGGTCCTGCCAATATGATATCATCTACATATTCTAATAGCATCACAAGGCTATTGTCACATCCTTTTGAAAAGAGAATAATCACTTTTTGATGTGTGAAACCAAGACTTAATAATGCAGTGGAAAATTTTGTAAACCATTGTCTAGATGCTTGTTTAAAGCCATTTATGGATTTGTTAAGTTTACATACCAATTGCTCCCCCTTCCTGCAAATTTTTGAAATCGAATAGCCAAGGGGAAATTGCATGTATACTTCCTCAAATAAGTCTCCATTAAGAAAGGCATTATTTATGTCTAGTTGCATCAAATTCCACTTCTTAATGGCAGCAACAGAAAGTAGAATCCTAACTGTGGTTAGTTTAGCTACTAGTGAGAATGTTTTCAGGTAATCTATGTCATCTTGTTGGGTGAAACCTTGAGCAACAAGCCTGGCTTTGTACCTAGATACACTACCATCAGAGTTATATTTTACTTTGTAAATCCATCTATATCCAATTGGATGTTTATCCTTAGGTAAGCTAATCATAGTCCATGTATTGTTATTGTGCATTGCATCTAATTCCTCTTTCATTGCCTTTTGCCACTTAGGGTGTTTGTTGGCTTAATGAAAAAAATGAGGCTCAAACACACTAGCGACATTTAGGACATAATTTTGGAATTGAGTGCTTAAATTTTGATAAGAAACATGATTAGAAATAGGATACTTGATAGATTTGTTGCACTCAAAATCTTTGAGATAGGTAAGGGGTCTTGTAATTCTTGATGACTTTCTTGTTTAGTAGGTTCAGGTATTGTTTGAAGGTTAGCTATAGGTATGTAGGTACAAGGACAGGGATTTGTTGGTTGTGGTGAGCTTCATTTTGTATGTTAGGTGTTAGGACGGTAAGTTGATTAGCAGATTTTGGTTGGTGATATCAGGTAGGTTAAAAGATGGTGACAATAAGGGAATGACAATGGTAGGAAAAGGATCAGTAAGGATTATCATGTATTTTAGAGTGAAAGGGAAAAACATTCTCATGGAAGACAATGTCTCTAGAGATTTGAAAGCTCTCTATCATAAGATTGTAAACTTTGTAACCTTTTGGATACCCGATAAAGTCACAGGGGAGAGCTCAAGGGGTAAATTTGTGTCTACTTGAGGTAAGGTTGAGACATAACACAAGCTACTAAAGGATCTCAAGTTGTGATAATCAGATTGAGACTTGTAGAGAATATAATATGGAGTCTGATTTTTCAAAATAAGAGAGGGACTCTATTTATAATATATGCAGCGATATTAATACATTCACTCCAAAAAAACAAGGGAACTTTAGAATGAAATATAAAGCTCTAGCAACATTGAGTAGGTGTTGAAACTTTCTTTTAACGACATCATTTTGTTATGGTCTTTTCATACATGAAAATTGGTGGTTTATTCCTTTTTGTTCTAAAAAATCTGTTAACTTTAGTTCCTTGGCATTGTCTAATCTAAGACACTTGAGGTTAAATTAAATTGAGTTTGAACCCAAGTAATGAAATTTTGTAATGCTGTGGTTGCTTGGGATTTAGACTTGAGTAAATGTATCTATATGTATATAGAATGGTCATCAACAATACTAAGGAAATATTTATGTCTAGCATGAGTGGGCATGTGAAAAGGGCCCCAAATATCATAGTGAATTAGATCAAAAACAGAACTAGATATATGATTATGAGATTGAAAAGTTAATCTTTTTTGTTTAGCAAAGGGACATATATCACAAAGACTGGTACAAGAAATTTTATTGGAGTGAATATTCAGCAAATCTTTTAGTACAATGAGTTTTTGATCAGATATATGCCCTAGTCTAGAGTGGCATATGTTGGCACTATTTTTATTCAAATGTGAAATATTATAGGTAACATCAGTATGATAATCAGTTCTTTTATCAGAAGAAGAGACAGAGGAAGACTGGTCCACTTTAAAGACATATAAGCTTTCAAGGAGATCACCCTTGCCAATCATCTTCCATGTGCTGGTATCTTGTATCATAAAGATATTTGGGAGAAAAAGAATAGACTTATTTGGTTGCTTTAGGAAGGCACTAACAGAAAATAAGTTCACACTGAAATTGGGAACATAGAAGACATTATGCAACACTAAGTCAGAATTTAGGATAACAGTTCCAACAAGATAAACTTGGATTGTTTCTTTATTGGGAAGGGTAATAGATATGTCTTTGACAATTCTAGTGTCACTAAAGAAACTAAAATTGTTTGTTATATGGCAAGATGCTCCTAAATCTACAATCCAATGGTTTGAGGAATTAAATTTAAGATAATGAGTTGAGTTAACAAAACCTGATTCCAATGGATTTGGTGGATCACTAGACACAACAGACTCTGTGAGGAGTGGAATTAGCTTGTGTCAAATGAGAGGCCAAAAGTGTTAGTAGTTGTTGATATTGATTTGCAAGGACAGTTATTGAATTGGAGACATCAGAAGAACTTGTTGATGCAACTTGATTTGCAGTAAAATTCTTTGAGGAATTCTTTCCTTTAGGCTTGTACCTAGGGGGATAGCCATGGATCTTGAAGCATTTATCAATGGTGTGTCCAGGCATGTCATAGTAAGAACAGTGTGGCCGATCTTTCTTCTGTGGCTTGCCTTTTGGAGGAATTCCTTTTGCAGCGAAGGCTAGTTGTGCATCAGAAATAGCACTAGGTGTAGGAACTATCGTCTTTTGCCTTTCTTCTTGAATGACTAGTGAAAAACTTTGTTAACAAGGGGCAAGGGATCCATTAATAGAACTTGACCCATTACTTGAGAAAATTGATCATTCAACCCCATGAGAAAATGCATGACTTGTTGAGTTTGGAAATGACCACAATTGCAAGCAGTAGATGAGCAATACTCATTCATTTCATCCCAAAGGGCCTTCAATTTAGTAAATTATTGGGTAACCGAGGAAGAACCTTGTTGAAGATTCATTAGTTCTCGTTGAATTTGGAACAACCTTGGTCCATTTTTTGCTTGAATCGATCTCTAAGATCATCCCAGATTTCGGAGGCAATGCCATAACCAATGATGGTAGGAGTAATTCCTTTGGAAACAGAATTCAAGAGCCAAGAAATTACCATATTATTGCAGCGCATCCATGTTTGGAATTGTTGAACATCCTCAGCACTAGGAACAGGGAGAGTTCCATCGATGAAGCTTGATTTGTTCTTTACAGAGAGCGCAAGGCACATTGCTTGACTCCATGAGCCATAGTTCTCACCAAACAATGGTTGAGAAACAAGAATGAGGCCTGGATGATCGGATCTATGGAGGTAATAAGGATTTGAAATCTCATCCATGGTGTAAACTAAGGACAACAAGAACAAGGAAGAAGAATGCAGAGAAATGAGAGAAGAAATTTTGCGGAAGCGTCATGATCAAACTGATACCATATTATCATGTGAAGTGTCAAACCAATGAACTGAATGAATTGATATTATTAATGAAATTGTTTTAAACAATTTAGTGTTGAAACAAGTACATATAATACAATATCCTTGGAGCACGGGACACGAAGACAGGACTACAGCTATTCTAATAATTAATTAATAACTAACTATGGTAAACCAAAGACATCTATAATAACTGAGTTACTAACCCAATGGTTATAATCTAACTACTATCCTAATACAACGGAATGTGGCATTGTCGCCTTTGCTTTAGTTGTGAGAAATATTAAGGTATATAGAGCAAGAAAAAATCCTTGTTTTGATCAATTTATTCATTAACACATAAGTTTTATGAACAATTATTATCTCTCATTTTCCCTATATTTTTAATGGATAGCTAATATGTCGATCAATAAATGAAGTAAGGAAAATATTTTATTTTGCTATAAGAGCGTAATATTTTCTCAGGTTCTGTGCATGTATTTTTTGCTACTGGACAATTGCGATGCAGGTTATTTTGCTGTTATTTAATTGATGCTTCGATCTTACTTATATCGATCCAAAGAATATGCTAGCTTGCATTCTATCGTCAGTCTACACAGAAATCTAAATTTTCAAAAGGATTGTGCTGTTCATATTTCTTCCAATGTCATTTCAAACTAGTTGTGTTACCATCGCTTAATAATCGATTAGCTTATTGAATGGTCCTTACCCAAACAAAATGCTTATTGCATGGAGTGTTTGAATTGTAGGTGACTATGGAAATATGGAATAGAAAAGGTTGCGATGGGAAGACGATCAGTTTTTTTTATATTGAAATTTAAATACTGGTAGGAAGGGAAGAAATTGGGGCAATACTTATTCTTTGAAAATGTACTTTTATCTCTCAAAATTATGGTGAAATAGTGAAAATTGAAATTTATAACAATAATATAACTGTTTCTTTTTATATTTTTACAATATAACTTTTAAATAAGATCAACAAAATTTTATTCTTTTTTATTTAACCTCCTAAATAAATTTCATTATTGCTTTTTTTTTTTACAATTTTATTTTGTGACAAGTTATTGTGGAAAAACATTGAAACACAATGTAATTTTGTCGCAAACGAGAACTTTTTGGTTCTATTTGGTGCATTATATTAGATAAAATGTGATAATGTAAGGTGATAATATAATAATAAGGTTAAACTTCGTATATTGTCAATTAATTTATGTCTTATCTAATTTTACAATGAATTTTAATGTGGTTATATTAAATTAAAAATAAAAATATTACACTGGCATAATTAAATGGTTGGTATACATGAAAAAAAATGTTAACGATTATTTTGTAATAAGCTTGGTAGTAAATGATCGAATTTTATTTAATCTGATAAACTAGTTATATTAAGTTTTATCAAGGTGTCTGGAGCATCCCGTCAAAAAAAAACAAAAAAAAAAACAAAAAGGGTGTCTGGAACATGTGATAAATTTGGTTTAAGAGTTATTAGATGAAAATAAGAAAATCTTATAATTTATTTCATTATATGTTATATTGAATTATACTAAAATTGACGATATAGCACAGTTATATTATGAAAATTATACACAGCGTAATAAACGCAACCTTAAATTCAACGGCAACATGGATCTAGAGTGGATGGTGCGAGTGAGACACACATAGAAAGGGAAGGAGAAAGGAGATCGGTTGCTGGCTGGCAAATTGCTCTCATGCTATTGCTTATTACTTACAGCACTGCTTTGTGAATAAGGGAAAAGAAAAGACTTTTTTTTCGGTTCCCCTGTGTGTATTCTTCTTTGGAATGCAAAACAGTCAACAGTGGAAACATAAATATATCATTTACTATCATGCTTTTTTTTTTTTTTATTGACCTCATATTGTAATGATGAAGTAATGGTTTGGCCATCTTGAGGCTATAGCCATGTTACACTTTTGAGAGGGGACAGCGAAATATATCATATGCTTTAAGATGAAATATCCGAAAGTAATAAATCAATAGTAGATCTTGCGATTAACTGATTAATATATATCTACCGAGCACAGACACTCGCATTGACGCAAAACATAATATAGATATGGATATAGAACACATTAAATTTAAAGAATTATAAGATATGAATATATATATATATATATATATATATATATATATATATATATAAAATTTTTTTTATTTTGTTGTATGATTTTTTTTTGTCTAGATTTTTTTGGTCATGTCGGTATAAATTTTTTTATCTAATTAATTTTCTTTTATTTTTTTTGTGATCAATTAAAGAATTTTTAAAATAAAATCATCTAACAGTATAGGTCCAATTAAACAACTAGAGTTGGTGTTAGGCTCATATTGGTATGAAATTTTTTTTTAAAAAAATAAAGAAACTAACTCAGACATGTTTGCACTATATCTACAGTGAATTAGAATGTTACCTGTGTCTGGTGCTTGTTTGGGATGGTTAAAAAAATTATTTTTTTAATTAGACACGTACGGATGTGTTGTGTAGGTATCCGTGTCTATGATTCTTAGATATATATACAGTCTTCACTTAATTTATTTCTAATTTATACTCTCATCTCTTATATCTAAAATTTTAAACTCTATCCTTTCTCTTTTTTATTTTTTTCCCAATATGTCAATCAAAATTGTACTTTTGAAAAATATAGAACTATTTGAATTCCTATCAAATGATAATAACATTATGAATTTATAATTTATGAGAGATTACGACAATCCATCAAGTCATCTTTTAAAATAACCAATTATTCCTATGAAATAACCATTTATATGTTCATAATAGATTATTTTATAATACATTTTAAAAACGTATTCATAATAGTTTATTTTCCACCCCTTGTATACGTACATGACATATTTTATTTTATATTAGATGGTGACTAACTGAGGATACTCCCCTCCAGTAGATCAACACATGCCAAATAACAATCATTGCAAGTATCAATTGCAGCGTCGACAACAGTTTCAAAACCTTCAAAGTGACATGGCCTTCCACTGATTAGCCACGGCAGCAAGTACCTCATAACTAGCCCCGCCACCTCTCTTCAACGCTTTCAACGCACTCTCTTTGACCTCTTTAGCCTTCTCTCTCATCCCCTTCCCTTCTCCACCCTCCATAGCAGCCCTCACCACTCTCTCAATCTCCTCCCTCCCAACCACCCCCTTCCCCTCCGCCACCGGCTTCACCGCCACGCCCAGATCCTCCGCCGCCATGGTGGCATTCACCATCTGGTCCCCGTAAATAGGCCACGTTATCAACGGCACCCCATTGCACACACTCTCCAACACCGAGTTCCACCCGCAGTGCGACAAGAACGCCCCGGTTGCCACGTGTCTCAACACCGTCACCTGCGGGGCCCACGACTCCACCACCATCCCCACCCCTCGTGTCCTCTCAAGAAACCCTTCTGGAAGATAACACTCAGGCCCCTTCTTCTTCTTCTCCTCCTCCTCCGCTTCACCACCACCCTCATCATCATCTTTCAGAAAACTGATCCCACTCTCACTCGTCTTCGTGGGTGCACGCGCCACCCACAAAAACCGCTGCTGACTCAGCTCCAGTCCCCACGCTAACTCCGTGAGCTGCTCCGCACTCAAACTCCCCCCACTCCCTAGCGCCACAAACACAACAGAACCCGAAGGCTGCTTATCAAGCCAAGCCAGGCATTCTTCTCCGGTTCCGTAAACCGGTTCGGTTTCCTTCACCAACGGTCCAATCGGAAAAACAGGTGGCGTAGGTATCTCTTTGAAGAACGGATTCTCACGGACGGCACGAACCGGAACCGGTTCGAACTCCTCGTAGGTGTTGACGAAGATTCCAGAAGCTTTTGGAACCCTGCGAAGGTGATAAAGGTACCATTCATCTTCGAGGTTGTACTTGTAGGGGAGTGAAGAAAGGTAATCCGTGATCATGCCATTGACTAATCAGAATTATATACATCATTACAAGATCAATACTAGGCTATGATTAAGCTATAATTACGGAAGCTGCTATAATTACGAAAGCTAATTATGCACTTGCCTAATACAAGATAATAATTTTACATTAATTCTAACACACCCTGTCAAAGCGGGAGGTTTGCGAACGCTGAGACTGTCCCGAAAATCTTAAAAAAGAACCAATGGAAGCCCTTTCGTGAAGATATCTGCAAGTTGATAACGGACGGGACATGGAGGACACGTACTTGTCCATGAGCAACCTTGTCGCGAACAAAATGAATATCCATCTCAATATGTTTAGTGCGTGGTGTTAACAGGATTGCCAGAGAGATAAATCGCACTAACATTGTCACAGTAGACCAATGTAGCTTTCGAATAGGACAATGAAGCTCCCAAGAAGGTTTCTTAACCACAGGACTCTAGAAACTACATTCGTGACCCGATATTCAGCTTCTGCACTAGAACGAGATAAAGCAGCCTCCGTAGAGGACCAAGAGATCAAATTAGCACCAAGAAAAACACAATAACCAGATGTCGATCGCCTGGTATTTGGACAGCCACCCAATCAGGATTAGGATAAGAAAGGAGAGTGGTTGTTGAGGACGGACAAAGATGCAACCCATAATTCAGAGTGCCCTTAATGTAGCGTATAATGTGCTTGAGAGCATGCATGTGTGTCTCCATCGGATTATGCATGAATAAGCAAATTTGTTGCAGGCATATGATATGTCGGGCCTTGTGAAAGTGAGATACTCAGGGCACCTGAGGCTGCGATAATGGGATGCATCTTCATAAGGTGTGCTAGAAGTAGCACTTAACTTCCGTTTAGTATAACAAGTCGTAGTTGGCTTACAAGAAGACATGCCAGCCGTTCAATTATTTCTTCTGCATACTTTTTCTAGAAAAAATAAACCACCGCATGACGAGTTAAAGCTATACCCAAGAAATAACTCAATGGCCCCAAGTCTTTCATGGCAAATTCTAACGGAGATGGGACATGATAGACTTGCGAAGATCATCAGAAGAGGTAGTTAAGATAATGTCATCCACATATAAAAGAATGTAAGCCATATGAGTACCTTGACTGTAGATGAAAGAGAATGATTTGAACTTGCTGAGAAAACCCAATAGTGGAAACATAATCAGCAAAGCGCTTGTACCAAGCCCGAGGAGCTTGCTTGAGCCCATACAAAGATTTCTTCAACAGACATACATAATCAGGATGATTGGGTCCCGAAACCCATTGGTTGATGCATATACACAGTTTCTTTCAGTTCTCCATGCAAAACGCATTTTTAACGTCAAGCTGATGTATAGGCCAAGCTTTAGAGAGCAAGACTGAGGACAATACGAATAAATGCCGTTAACCAGGACTAAAAGTTTCACCACAATCCACGCCAACCTGTTGAGTTTTACCATCACCTACAAGTCGGGCCTTATGCCTCTCAAAAGAACGTCAGATTTTTCTTTATGTCTAAAAATCCACATAGATCGAATAATATTCACATCAGGCGGACGGGCACCAACTCCCACGTCTTATTTTTAATAAGAGCATTATATTCATCATCCATAGCCATTTTCCAATTTGGGTCTTTAAGGGCCAACACGGGATTATGAGGAAGAGGTGATTTTGTGACATGGGTAAGAAGGCTGTACTTTTTGGTTGGTTTGAAAATCCCATGCTGACTTCGTGTGACTGGCCTTTGGCTCAGATTTGGAGTAGGCTCAGCTGAGGGTGGTCTTGTGGTAGAAGGTGGGGGAGCAGTGGACCGGAGGAGGTGGAGTAGAGGTCTGACTTGGGAGAATGTGTTGGGGCTTGAAGAGGAGATGAAGGTGGAGCTTGTTGGGTTTGAGGCGGTGGTTGGGTGGCAGGGTTGTTTTTAAATGGTGGACCAAATAGGGTGACAACCCATCATCCAAAAAATCAAATGAATGTGGGGTTGGAGTGTGCAGCTTAGCGAACGGAAATTGGGATTCATCGAAGATGACATGGCGATGAGTATGATTTTGTTTGAGGACAAATCATAGCATTTGTAGCCACGATGATTAGATGGGTAACCCAAAAAGACACACGGGGTGGATCTGGCTTGAAGCTTATTTATAGTGGTGGAGGGAAAGGGGATAGCATAAGCATCCGAACACCGAAGATGAGAATAAGTTGGGTCTTTTTGATAGAGAATTTTGAGTGGGGATTGATAAGCTAAATGTTTGTGGGGAAGAATATTGAGAAGGTAAGTTGCCATTTGTAATGCGTGATGCCAAAATGATGGTGGAATAGAAGCATGGGCAAGTAGAGTGCGAATAATGTTGTTAATGGTTCGTATTTTTCGTTCGGCTTTTCCATTTTGTGAGGAAGTATGTGGACAAGAAAAGCGGAAAGATAAACCATTAGCTTTACAGAATTCCCAACGGCCCGTTATCGAATTCCCTACCATTATCACATTGAATATTCTTTATTTCCCGTTCAAATTGAGTGCGGATGAAGGCTCTAAAAGATAGAAATGTGGAAAAAACTTCAGACTTTTTAGACAAAGGAAATGTCCACAGAAAATTAGAGTAATCATCCAACAAAAGAATATAATATCTATGGCCTGAAGAGCTCAAAACGGGGGATGTCCAAAGATCACTGTGGATAATATCAAAGGGCATAAAAGTGCATGAATTTGAAGCAACAAAAGGCATTTGAACATGTTTGCCAAGCGTGCAAGAATGACAAACATGAGAATTATGAGTCTTAGTACACTCAATAAAGTTATTTAGCCTAAGGAAGTCAAAAACGAAGCTCCGGATGACCCAATTCATGCCATAAAGATGGTGCTAAAGCTGCAAAAGTTGATGGTAATGTGGCTTGATTTGTGGTTATTGTTGTGGTGATGGGATAAAGCTCGCCCCGACTATCACATCTCATTAGATGCTCCCGTTGAAAATCCTTCACAGGAAAACCCAAAGGGATCAAATTCACAGAAACGAGTTATGGTAGTAAATTTCCTAACTGACACTAAGTTTTTAATAAGTTGAGGAGCATGAAGGACATTTTTTAGAGAGAAAGGAGGGTGTGGGGAAGACAAGTTTGTGTGACCATGACCACAAATTGGAATTGAATGACCACTTCTACAATTATACCACGATTATTATTGCTCAAATTAAAATAAGACGAGAGATTACCTTGCGAGGATGTCATGTGAGAGGTTGCACCAGTATCCATATACCAGTTGGGTCAGGTAAGCCCAAGTGTGTGCATTGCCTGCTCGATGTCAGTTGGTGGGGAGTGGTGGAGAAAAGCTTGCTGAGGCTTGGGGCCAAGAACTCCTCCTCCTGGGTAGGCTGGGCGTTGCTGAGAAGTGGGCCGGCCAAGGAGTAGATGGGTAAGGACATGGAGGGATAGGCCAGGGCATCCACCGCCAAGGCCACCTGTGCTAGACCATCCGCTCTCCAAGGAAGCTGTTGGCCGCCACCACGCCCAGTGTTGCCTCCACCCGCCACCGCGGCACGCCCCTTGCCACCACCGCGTTTTGACCCTTGTTGTTGCCGGGTTTACCCTTTTGCCAACACCGTTGTTACGTGAGGAGGGTAGTTGTTTGCATAGGAGGGTGCATCGACCGACTCCCTAGCCACCATTGCTGCACAGACCGAGGGCCCTGCTTTGCCATGCCCGCCTCTTCCAAAGTAAGCATAGATCGGGCTTGGTAGAATGGGGGAAGTGGGTTGCTTTGCCGTATGAGTGTGCCAACACCACGATAGGCTTCGGTGAGACCACGACCATTTGAAGACGAGGTTGTTTGAGACGGGCTTCGACGTTCTGAGTTGATCCGAGGACTTTGAGCCGTTGACAATACGCAGAGGCACTTGGGAAATCCTCCATGGTTGTGTGAGAAAATTCTTGCTCAAGGGTTACGCACGGGAATTTTTGTTATCTTGGAATATGTCACGCAATCGATTCCAAGCCTCCATTGCCGTTGAGTCAGGTTCAATAATGGTGTGCAACAAGTCACTAGAAATCGTGGCATAAATCCACTGGCGTTGCATCGAGGGTTAGCCATAGCTCTTCATCATCGGTTGTTGGCACCTGCTCTTGCCTTTGTCCGATGAGATGATGTGGTGGATAACTTTATGTGATCGACAATGAATTTTGAAAAGCTCTCCCACGTCGCATATTGGACGTTCTCCATCTCAAGAGTAATGGAGATGTGGGTCTTGATGTTGGAAAGGAAGAGCCGGATGAAAGGGTGATTTGGGTTAGACATAAGAGTTGACGGATGAAGAAGAGGTGGGGTAAAGAAAGAATACTAGGCGCGCGAAGCGTGAAGAAGAGGAAAGGCGCCTAGGGTCGTGATACCATGAAGAAAGGTAATCCGTGATCATGCCATTGACTAATCAGAATTATATACATCATTACAAGATCAATACTAGGCTATGATTAAGCTATAATTACGGAAGCTGCTATAATTACGAAAGCTAATTATGCACTTGCCTAATACAAGATAATAATTTTACATTAATTCTAACAGGGAGGTCCTTTGTTCTGATCGGGGCAGCCGGGAATTTCAGAAACTCGGCGCCGGAGAGGTCGCTGGTGTTGAGGTGGGGGCAGAGCAAGGAGAAGGCGAGGAAGCGCGCGGAGGTGCAGAAGAGAATGTAGGAAGGGATGGAGAGTTCGGTGCAGGTGTCTAAGGCTTGGGTGCAGAACACGTCGGTGATGAAGGCTTGTGGCTTTTGTTGGAGTTGGGAGAGTGTGGGTTTGAGGGAGAGGAGGAGGGTATCGCGTACGGTGATGCAGAGGCGGGTGGCAGGAAGGGTACGGCTGATGGTGGTGATGGCGGCGGTGGCGGGGGGAGGTGGAGGACGGTGAGGGAGGGAGGGAGGTTTGAGGAGTGCAGGAGGTGGGTTTGGGGGTCTGAGTCGGAGGCTTGGGTTGTGATGTGGAGGAAGGTCACGTGACAGTCGTGGTGGAGGGCGAGGCGCTTGGCGAGCTCAAGCATGGGTGTCACGTGACCCATTCCTGGGCTCGGGAGAAGGACGATGTGTGGCTTCGTGATCGGCATGGCTGGTGCCTGTCTGTTGTCTTGTGCTGTGTTGTGGATACGGTGTTCGATGATGTAGCTAGAGTGTCAGTCAGTGTGTGGCTTCTGCTCTGCCCCTGTGCTGTGTGATGAATGTTTATTTATAAAGAGTGTTATTTGTACACGGAGCACATGATATCGTGTTCTAGGAAGGATATGTAATATTAAGTGAGATTTATAATCTATTTAATGATAAATAAAAATATGTTAATACTGTGTATTTATGTAGATAAAAGAAAGGAAAGAATTAAGGTGGTAATGGGGCGGGTGGGGGGGGGGGTTTGCCCAATTAAACCATCCCGTATAAATACTATGAGTCTTAACTTACCTCGTCTTATCGGGTTTTAGAGTTAACTCGCACTTGCCCGCCCTTATTTTTTTAAATAATTGTAAAATTATCTCAAAATCTAAAAAATCAAACACAAATATAAAATGCAACCAATAATAACGTTAATATTTAAATTCTAGAGTAGTAATCATTAGTACAAAAAAAATAACAAAATATTCTTAATAGAAAAAACAACTAAGTTCCAAACAAGTTTAACAAATATCAAATTACAATAAAATCATAATAACTTCATGTCTAGGTATCTAGCCTCATAATTCTTCAAATCATCATTCCTCAATTTCTACATTCTCATCTTTATCATTAACTGTTTGATAATCATTTAAGGAACAAGTTTTGTTCCTATAAATTAAACATGATAAATTCATTAATAAATCAATTAACATGATTTAAATATCAATATCTTTGAAATAAAAGAATTAGATAAAGCATATGAAAATTTTTTATCTTTGCCTTCATAAGTTGCCCACAACCAATTTTGACAACACATCAAAGCTTCTATTGTGTCTTCATTTAGACTATCACGATTAAGATTAATCAAACGACCACTCGCACTAAAAGCGGATTCAGAAGCAACACTAGACACAGGGATAGCAAATATATCTCTAGCAATTTTTTGAAGAGTTAGATACTTTGCCCCATTCACTTTCCACCAAGCTAAAATATCAAAATCAGGAGTTCTTAGAATAACATCTTCCTTAATGTAAAAATCAAATTCAATTTTCACAAGTGAGCCCTTTGCTTTCTTCAACTTTCTAAGATACAACTCATAAGCAACATCATCATCTTAATCTTCTGAAAGAGTGTGATTTTGTATAGAAAATTTTTGCACATTTGAGCTTGAAGAAAAAAAATCAATTGAAATCTAGTTATTGTTAACCGATTTCAATACATTAAATTAAAAAGGAAATCTACTTCTTACTAACCGATTTCTTTGTGTTTGGACCATTTGAAATCTACTAATAGTTAATCGATTTCGTCTAAATAAAAAAATAATGCATATGCGTACTTAAACTTCAAAATGTAATAGATGTGCATATAAAATTTTTGTTTATGTTATATCCATAAAAAAGGCTATAGGGTTAGGTAATTTTTTTTAGAAAAAGATATATACAAATATGTAATTATATAACAATATTACAAATATTAGAATATTATATATATACACACACACAATATATATTAATAATAATATTTTTTAACTATATGGGGTGCGGGGGTTCACCCTAAACCCGCACTCGCCGACTGCAAGCAAAACCCACCTCGCATCAATTGACCCGAGTAGGGCGGGTTTAAAACCCGAAAAGAGCGGGATGGGTAGCGTGGGTAACGGTGGTTAAGATAAAGTTGTCACCCTTAGAAAGAATCATGTATATATATATATAAGAGAAAAATTATTTTGACACCCAAAAATTATGGAGAGAAGATAAAAAAAAAAGTAGGTGGTGGGCCATGTTTTTATCAATAAGGTGTTGGGTATTTAAGAAAAAGAATTGTGTTAAAAATTAAAATATCAATAGTTTCAATATAAAAATTTATCAACAAATATAATATTTTTATTTTGTATAAAATAATAATGTATAGTTTATACATATGGAATATTTATTTATATAAACTACAGGCAATAACTGGCCAAAATGCAACGGGCAATAATAAGCCCAAAGAAAGACTGAGAGGAAACAATATACACTCTGCAGTGCCCCCTAGATTCAATATATAGATATAATATTTATGTCACTTTAATACTTTCATATACACTTCTTAATATTGATTTCAAATTATATTAATATATGGTGTGGTGTGCATATGATATAATGCATATAAAATGTGAATTTGAAAAATATTTCTTTCAATTGCATGTATGACTATTAAAACTTTTCTTTCATCATTAATTCTCAAACTTGATTATTCTTTCTCTTCATTATATTCTTTTGGAGAAATTATGAATTGTAGAATAGTAGTACCCACGTGACTGGATGTGAAAAGTGGTCCTGTGAGAGTGTAATGTTCTTTAACACATAGGAGGTGAGGTGTGTGGTTCGCGAAATGTTTAAATATTATTGAGAATTTAAAGTCTGAAATAGAGGAGTCTCATGTTTAGTTCACAAATAAAAAATATATATTTTCAGGAATGTTTAAATATTATTGTGACTCACACTCATCTTTTGCATATCTAAGATTTTCTTCTGAAATGTGTCTCGAGGTTTCTGGTAGCTCATAAAATGTGCATATTGGATGTTGAAGCTTGAAAGTCTTAATATCTCACACGGTTCTTGTTGTTGTGTTGTGTGATGTGATGTGTTACCATTGTTTTATGTGTTTTTCCTTTGTTTTTGCATGGATTCTCTCTATTGGTTTTCATTTCTGGGTTATTTTTTATTTTGTTTTTCTTTTGGTTTTTGGGATGTTGTTATTTGATTTATGTATAAATCTATGGTTATGAAAAAAAAAAAAAAAAAGAATCGAAGCTTTTGCATCACCTTGGCATGGTTAACTTGATTGTTAGATAAGAATGCATCCTTTCACTTGGTAGCTATATGATTACATGTATTGATATAATTAATTAATTCGGAGACAGGTGCAAATTTAATCACTGAAGTTTCAATGTCATTGTCGAGCATAATCATTGTTAGCGAAGAACATTTCAACCTGTTTAGTGGCCATAGATCTACTGAAACTTCAGAACAGCTGTGCCTAGAACTGGTCAAAGGGTGGACACTTCTGCAATAAAGTTAATTCAAACAAATGGTTTTGAATCTTAATTAATCATGAAAGACTCTTCAACATTAAAGTTGTGCGCAAAAATTAAAGTGAGTCACTATCAGTTTAGTTATCTAAATTGATTTAAGATAGTCAAATAATTGAAATTTCAAACAACTTATTAATTGAAAGGAATAGATGTAGATGATATGAACATCCAAAAATGAGAGTATTTTCCATGCCAAGGATTAATGTTAGCTACTTAGCTTCCTTGATGCATGTTTTGTCATCTGCATTCAAACATGTAGAATAACTGATAGTGGTCACTAATATTGACATGTGTAAAATCCCTATTAACTCTGTTGCTATTTGTTCTTTCATCTACCACATCCTTTTGTTACTCATAAACTATGTTGTTCATGGAAATACTAAACTTGGATGTTTGTTCTACAGTTTCATCATGATTTGAACTCCATTACCTTGACCATAATTGTAAAATCACAATGTTTAGTTCTTGATAAGTTGTATTTATACACTCATTTTCCTCTATAAATTTAGGCATATTGCCTCATTTGTGTGCTTACTTTGTTGACATTTGATAGATTTACATTTAGTCCTCATTGGGTATTGTTCAATAAAATCATGGTTCTTTGCACCATTTTGATAGATAAATATATATTTAGAGCTTCTTGTGCTTTTAATCCTCTTTTGTAAGTGATATTTCCTTACAGACTTCGCATATAGGTGTATGAAGATCATAGATGTGCATAGAGCTTGTAGTAGTGTTCAATTTGGGAGAATTTGGGGAGCTAAATATAAATTGTTTGGAGCTCATTTAGCAAGTATTGCAATCGAAAATTCATATCTTTCTCTAGAGATTGGATTGAAACAAATAAAGTTATTTTGGAAAGCTCAAGAAGTCCTCTATAACTTTCATGTTTAGCTCAAAATTCAGTTCTAAGAGACTCTTGATGAAAATTGAGTTGCAAGATTAAAGGTTGCTGATATTCTGATGCTGTCTAATTTGACTCTTAGTTAGTATTTTGCCTATATTTGGAGCTACAGATTCCTGATTGAGGTGATTCTTAGGGCTTTGGAAAACTTATTCAAAGACCTACAACTTTTATTTACTAGCCTAAGGGCTAATTCGAACATTTTGAGGCTCAAAATGAGCTTGAAATTGTACGGGGTGATGTCTATGTGAGACTAGTTTGTAAGACAACGTTTTTTATTATTTTAGGGCCCTTTTTGACACTGGTGATGTATTATATATACCTACTTTGTTTTTGCATAGATTCTCTCTATTGGTTTTCGTTTCTGGGTTATTTTTGTTTTTGTTTTTCTTTTGGTTTTTGGGATGTTGTTATTTGATTTATGTATAAATCTATGGTTATGGGAAAAAAAAGAAGAAAAGAATGGAAGCTTTTGCATCACCTTGGCATGGTTAACTTGATTGTTAGATAAGAATGCATCCTTTCACTTGGTAGCTGTATGATTACATGTATGTATATTTTTAATTAATTTTGAGACAGGTGCAAATTTAATCATTGAAGTTTCAATGTAATTGTTGAGCATGATCATTGTTAGCGAAGAACATTTAAACTTGTTTAGTGGCCATAGATCTACTGAAACTTAGAAATATTGTGCCTAGAACTGGTCAAAGGGTGGATACTTCTAATAAATTTTGAATCTTAATTAATCATGAAAGACTCTTCAACATTAAAGTTGTGTGCAAAAATTAAACTGAGTCACTATTAGTTTAGTTATCTAAATTGATTGAAGATAGTCAAATAATTGAAATTTTAAACAACTTAGTAATTAAAAGGAATAGATGTGGATGATACGAACATCCAATAATGAGACTATTTTCCATGCCAAGAATTAATGTTAGCTACTTAGCTTCCTTGATGCATGTTTTGTCATATGCATTCAAACATGTAGCATAACTGCAAGTGATCACTAACATTGACATGTGTAAAATCCCTATTAACCTAGTTGCTATTTCTTCTTTCATCTACCACATCCTTTTGTTATTCATAAACTATGTTGTTCATGGAAATACTAAACTTGGATGTTTGTTCTCCAGTTCCATCATGATTTGAACTCCATTCCCTTGACCATAATTTTAAAATCACAATGTTTAGTTCTTGATAAGTTGTATTTATACACTCCTTTTCCTCTATAAATTTAGGCATATTGCCTCATTTGTGTGCTTAATTTATTGACATTTGATAGATTCTCATGTAGTCCTCATTGGGCATCATTCAATAAAATCATGGTTCTTTGCACCGTTTTGATAAATAAATATATATTTAGAGCTTCTTGTGCTTTTACTCCTCTTTTGTAAGTGATATTTGCTTCAGAGACTTCGCACATTCGGTGTATTAAGACCATAGATGTGCATAGAGCTTGTCAGCAGTGTTCAATTGGGGAGAATTTGGGGAGCTAAATATAAGTTGTTTGGAGCTCATTTACAGCAAGTATTGCAATAGAAAATTCAGATCTTTCTCTACAAAGATCAGATTGAAACAAAAAAAGATGTTTTGAAAAGCTCAAGAAGTCCTCTATAACTTTCATGTTTAGCTCAAAATCTAGTTTTAAGAGCCTCTTGGTGAAAATTGAGTTGTAAGATTAAAGGTTAATGTTCTGATGTTGTTTAGTTTGACCCTTAGTTAGTATTTTGCCTATATTTGGGGTTACAGAATCCGATTAAGGTGATTCTTATGGTTTTGGAAAGCTTATTCAAAGAGCTATAACTTATGTTTTTAGGCCTAAGAGCTAATTTGAACATTTTGAGGCTCAAAATTAGCTTGAAAGTATAAGGGCAAGTGTCTAAATGAGAGCAGTTCGTAAAACAACATTTTTTATTATTTTCGGGCCATTTTTGACATGTGATGATGTATTATATATACATACTTAGCCTAGGTTTAAAGGGAAATTTTCACACTTTCACTAGGGCTACCTTCACTCTTTCTACTTTCTTTCTCTTCATCTCTATATCTCTAGGTTTTGAAAGCTTCCAATCCTTGTTTTGGTTCCCATTTTAGGATTGCAAATTGCATTCTTCCTCAACAACGATTGTGATACTCCAACTATGGAGGAGTAATCCTTTTACCTTGTACAAGGATAACTGATAATTAAGATTGCTCTTGAGGTTCCTATTTTTAATTGCAATTTATGGTTAGTTTTTCTTTCCCTCTTGTCATCTCTCTCTAATATCGGTTGTATGAATCATTGCAATTATATTTTTGAGAGTTGCCTGATTGTGTGTTCATCCGCATGCATAATTAGGATTCCATTAGGGTATTTGGTCAATTAATTAAATTACATACATTTGGTAAGGGATTGAAATTAACTCTATTGGAAGATGAGATTACTGTAATTGGTAATTAAACTTGCATAGGTTCATATAACCATGATTATAGATTACTAGTGCATGTGTTACTCAAACCCCAAGTAGGAGTGCGATTGTGTGACTATTAAGTTAAATTGCATCATTGTTGTGTGAAAACATAATTAATGAAAGTAACCACCGCCATGAATTTATCTTTTGAACCAATGATTGTATTTAAAATGATATAGCATTCATGGTTCTTTGTACTAGAACAACTCAGTATATTTTGTATCACGTTGAGTTTTAGCTTCATTTATGAAAAAGGGTTATTTATGATTGTCATGACTTGAATATGCAAATTGATTTATGGATGGAAATGAATTTTGATTAAAATATGCATATAATACGACTCAAGCAATCATGAGACTTACATTAGGGTGAGATTCGCGTGGTTATGTTCCCAAATCGGGTCGTAACACCACCTTAAGAAAATATCAACATAAATTGAACTATGTGTACAAGATGAATGTGCGCACAAGAATGTCTCTAAATTATACGGTAGCATACCAGTTATTACTTTTGGTCTAACAAGTGAAAACTATTGTTATCAATTTATGATGTTGGTAGATTATGGGGTTCCATCTTCCCAAACATTGCGCATACCCTTGGAATGGTATTCACTTGGTTGATTCTATCATGCCTTTCTTTCTCTTTATTGTTGGAGTTTCTCTTTCCTTTATAAGGCTTTACATTTTTTCTTGAGCTTATTTAGTATTTATCCTCAATTGGTTTGCAATTTTTAGAATCTGGTTTACATGTTTTATGAACAAGGATTACAACCTTTTGCATCCTAGACTACAAATTTTCATAATATGCATTTACAATTTTCTAACTCAAGTTTCTAACAATAATAACAAATCTCAACTTCTAGTAAAGTCATTCTCAATTCGTTTTGTTGCTGAAAAAACTAAAAAAAAAAATCATCTGTGTCTTGGGATATAAACCACAAACACGTGAAAAATCAAATGGAATAAGTTAAGCCTTGATATGTGAGGATTAGTTTTGTGCATTGCCAACATAATTTGATTCTCCTTCTTCTTCTTCCTGAACGAAGAGAATGAGAGTGAGAAACGTGACAAGAGAGAAAGAATGAAAACTTTAGGAGGGATGGTTGGTGAAAGAGAAACAAGACAAAGAAAAAGAGAATAAAACTTTAATAGGGAAGGAAGCTTTTTCTTTTCCTCTTCCCATTTTATCCCTCCATATGTCATATTCCTATTTTGTCTTGTATTTAGGTGTAAGTATATGGTTGTGGTGGGGTGCATATATTATTCCTATATATATATAACAGGAGCTTAAAAAATAGGTTCTTTTTTGTTCAGAGACCTTAAAAAATTGTTAACCTAAAACTTGACCCTTGGATTTAGCCTAAGTACATAAGAAACATTAGGCCAACCCAACTCTGATCATTGTCTTGTTGTTAGGCTAAGTGGAGCTAACCCAACATAAATGGACTACTAAGATCATTTTCAATTAGGCTTTGTTTTTCATTTCGTCCAAAAAATGATATTAGGCTTTTATCTTCACACACCTAAAATGTAAATTATTATAATGTTTTATCTACTTGCTGAACACCTTGGTCTACAAGTGCATAGTTGTATATATCCTTTATCTATTATTACAACTCGAACGTCAGCAACTACTCTTTAGTGCCAAAATCCAACATGGCTTCACCATGGTAATCCAATTTTCCCTAAAACGCTAGAGCCTCTTATAGCAAGTGATACACATAATTGATGGTCAAGTAATTAAAGGAAAGATACAAAATTATTCCAGCAACATAACTTTTCCTACCAACTTCATTTCTTGATTGAAATTTTGAATTTAAAATTTTAAAATTGGTCTTCACTACTTCTTTCTTTGCTTCACAAGACAAATTTTACATTTTCCTCACCACCTTTCTCCTAACGATTTTTTCATTCTCTCTCCATATGCCTGCCCTTTTCCTATCTTTCATATTACCTTACAAACTAGCACATGATTATTGCAATAAAACATATAAAGATTTGGAGTTTTGTAGGTTTGAGGGGCTATGCTTTATATAAGGAAAAGGTGATGACGCTGTGGTTAGGGATGTCCATAGCCTAGCCTCGCTTCGGCGCATAGATGTAACTCCGTGAAGCAAAGTAAGGTGTTGAGTTCGGTCAGTGTTGGAGAATGGGTCGAAGTGAGAGGAAGATGTGGGGTGCGATGGTGGCTGGGATAGGTGATGGTGCGAGTGTCGCTCGCAACAAATTAAAGATTTATAAAGTGCTAAGTTGCACCAGGAAATGTAGTAGAGGGCACAACTAAGTCGTCACAAGGAAGTGTTCTAATTGATTCAAGAGATTTGGTGGTTTTAGAAATTATAGCAACTAAATTAAATTAAGAAATTATAATGAGAAAATTATATGAGAGAATTACATGTACAAGGAGTCCTTAGATCAAGAATTGTTCAATCATCGGTTCAAAAGATAAATTCACGGCAGTGGTTACTTTCATTAGTTATGTTATCATACAACAATGATACAATTCTACTTAGGTTATACAATCGCACTTCCACTAAGGGTTTGGCTAACATATGAACTAGTAATTCACGATCGTGATTCTATGAACCTATGCCAGTTTGATTACCAATCACAGCAACTTAATTCCTAATGGAGTTAATTTCAATCCCTAACCAATTGGATGTAATTAAATCAATCGACCCAATATCCCAATGGTATTTGGATTATGCATGCAAATGAATGCACAACCAAACAACTCTTAAAAATACAATCACAAAAATCTTCACAATTGATATCAAAAGAAAAAGTAAACGGAAAAACCAACCATGAATTGCAATTAAAATTGGGAACCTCAAGAACAAACTCAATCTTCAGATTATCCTTGCACACGGTAAAGAGATTACTCCTCCATAGGGGGAGTTTCACAACAAGTTATTGAAAGAAAGCTGTAAATTATAATCCCAAACGGGAGCCAAAACAAAGATTGGGACTCCCAAAACCTAGAGAGAGAGTGGGGAGAGAGAGAAAAAAGAGAGAGTTTGATCTTCCTAAAACTAAACCTAGATGCCGCCTATTGTCCTTCCTCTGTGTTTTTCATTTTTTCCCTCCAAGGGGCCCCAGAGATTGGCCCAAATAAACAGCAACAAAAAATCAAGTTATCGTAGGAGCGCTCAGCGCTCACCACAGCCGCTTCAAGATGAATTATCTGTGCTCTCTGTTAGCTAGTGCTCTTAGCGCTAGTGCTCAGCCTGCAGCGCTACCCGAATGGTGGGCTTTTGCTTCTTTCAATTCCAGCTCTTGCTCTTGATGCTTGCACTCAATGTAATGCTCCTGTGCACAAAACCCTAACTCACGGAGACAAGTTAATGGTAACAAGATTTAACTATTCACAAAAGAAAAATGGAGCAATTGACATTGATTTCTCAAAATCGTGCATTGAGGTTCAATTCATAAAACACTATTAATTTCCTCAATAACACATCAAAAACCCATGCAAAAACCTAAGATTTAGAAGTTAAATATACGGCGTGACGCCGTTTATCAAACTCCCCCACACTTAAACAATTGCATGTCCTCATGCAAGAGACTAGATGGATACAGCAAAGCGGACTCCCACTCTAAAAATGCATGATGCCTGGAAAATAACAATACACCAATCCAATGGACCTAGAGATATAAGCAATGACTTTTTACACCAACAATCAAAGAGGATCTCAACAAGCAAGGCAAAAACGAGAACATAGCACACAAGGTGGAATCCACATGCATGATGAATGAATCAAGTACAAAAATCCTCCCAAAGTTAGTGTTTGTCACTCATTCACTTAAGTGTTTTAGGATAAGATATACACTCAAATCACCTCAAATGAAAATGCATTACCATAGGCTTGTCAAGGGTCTCATTCTCCATTTGTTACACACACATACATATTGAATCAAGAGGACTTGTTTTTTTATTGTGATGGGGGTTTAGGTGAAGGTGAGAGAATATAAAGGTCAGTGAGCTAAGCCTCTAGTCAAAGGAGAGCAAATGCATACACCAAGAGCACAAGTGTCTAAAGGTACACCTTGTCCATCTTAACACAGTTACAAACCTATCTTTTGCAATGTGGTACACCTTCAACCAAACTCTTTCAGAATTTTTTTTTCTTTTTTATTTTTATTTTCTTGGTATGCCACTTACTGAATTTTGAGTACACATTGTTCCTCCCCATACTTAAATTGGGGCATGTCCTCATGCTCTCCCCCACACTTATGCTTAAGCACATATAAGAATTTACACAAATGCTCTCTCAAGCCTAAAAGGTTCGGATTTTTCATAGTTTTTCACTTTTGGCTAAGGATATGCTAAAACAAAAGAATGGACAATAAGGCTCAAAGGGGCTAAACAATGGTAACATGCAAATGTTGGCTATATGGGCAGGTGGCTAAAAACAAGAAAAATGCCTCAATCATATTCAAACATGCACATGAAAAACATATTTTCAAACAAGACCCTAAGCAAGTTCTAGAATGCAAATCCAAAGAGGGAAGCACACATGAACAAATAAACATGACATATGATAGTCCAATCAAAGAGGCTCAACATCTCAAGGTAAAAGTGTATGTACTCAATCCAAACAACACAGTGAATCCACCAAGCATGCAATACAAATAAAGTCAATGCCAAGCATGTCAATAAAGTGCATGTGGTGTGAGTCTATGCATGTGACCTTTAGGGTGCCAAAGGGATGGTGTAAAATACAAACAAAAATAAATATGATGCAAAATGCAAAAATAAAATAAATAAAATGCGAAAAATGAAAAGGAAGGGTAAGGAAAAACCTGTAATGGGTTGTCTCCACTAGCACTTTGCTTTAACGTCCCTAAGTTGGACGTAGGACCCTCATGGAGGGTGTGAGCTTCAACCCAAAGGTAGGCCAACTGAGCCCTTAAATCTGTTGAGGTCTCATGGAGGTATATCAGTAATGCTCATCAATGGTGCATCTACCACCCTGGAGTTTTCTAACTCAATTGCACCATCAGGATGCACATGGTTGACCAAGAATGGTCATGGCTTGTTCCTGTTTCCTCTGTGTTTCAATCATCATTTTCATCATCTCCTGCCATGGTACATCTGAAAGGGAGGGGGCAGGTAGTGCTCAAGCCAGGGTGGTCTGGGGGTAGGTGGTTGTTGGTAGACATGGGTAGCTTTGTTTTCCTGGGTGGAACATATTTTTGCTGCTACTATGATGAGCTGTTCCACCTTCAATTAGGGTGATCTCTCCAACAGGGTTATATGTGCTGCTGGTCATACCCTGCTAGTTATTTGATTCTGAGGTCTCCAGGGAACACATTGCTGCAGCAACTAAGGTGGGGTCCTCCTGTAGTGTGGACATACATCAGTATGGGTATTACAAGAACAAATACCACAAGCTACCTGAGGTGAAGAAACCTCACTGATTCAAGGCCATCGTTTCAAAAACCTGTAGATCATCCAATTTCTCTACCCTACTTTTCACTGAAGAGGCTTCACCCACATGATGAATACTACTACCAACTGGACCAACATAAGAGTTTTCTTCCATGTTTTCAATCAAAAGCCTTGCAAGAAGTCTTGTTAACTAAAGCACCCCTGGAGCATCAATCATGCTCCTTCTCCATAACTAGTAGTCCCTCATAGAAATACTGAATGAGAAGCCTCTGAAATCTAATGCTGGGCAGGCTGCACACAACCTCTTGAACCTCTCCCAATACTCATAGAGATATTCACCTTGCAGTCCAAATGCCACAAATATCTTTCCTGATGGCAACACCTTCATAAGCTCTAATTCTTCCACCTTAAGTTTTAATATTATTATTATTTTAAACAATAATTAGCTAACATAATATTATTATCCTGTAATATGAAATTTTACGATAATTTTTTTTTAAACTGCTATGACTATTTCTCATTTATAGTTCTATTCTGGAATAATATATACCAACTGTAATCATGCATCTGGTAGATTCCTAAAAAGAGAGGTGGATCACAATGGACACACTTAAATACCAAGTCTTCCTAGCAGAACCTTTCCAAATCACACTTTCAAGTAATACACTTTCTTCCAGCAACCAAAGGTAATTTTTAAATGACATAGAATATTCTTTTCTAACATGTTACTATTATTTGTTAATCAGTAGTTCCACAATTTAAACAACCATCATCTATAAAAACATACTTCACTACTAATAACAATTCATAGGATATAATACATATTACACATTCAAGATACATTAAGGAAAACTTTAATATAACAATATAACATAACCAAAAGTGGTAATAATAGTAAAGATTCTATCTAGCACACATAATAGAATCTGATTATTTAGAAACTAAGTCCAAGGCTACATCCATTTCACTGTTGATGACGATCCATGCTATCTAGAAATATCAAAGAAAGGGGTGAGAGAAGTCTCAGTAGGGTGATGTTTCAGGAGTCCCATTTCATCCCAAAAATACTAAGAATAACACGGGAGTGAGTAAAATGCAATCTTTCATATTAACTTAAATTATATTTTACTAATGTCAAGTAAGATAGAAGTGCACAATATCAATTATAATAAAAGTTCAAAAAGAAGTGTAATAAATAATCATGAGTGTATTGTAAGCTCACTTTTATAGTATCATGTTCTTTTCAAATGATTATAGTCTAAGGTTTACTTCATATTGGATTCTGTGGAGCTCTCATGGGGCGTGGCATTGTCAGTGAATACCAAGTCCTTATCCGCTAGCATGGCGGGCCCAAGGTATCACTATAACGTACACCAAGTCCTTGCTGCAAGGCTGGGCCAAGATATCGTTTAACTGCAAGACTAAGTGTACACCAAGTCCTTATCCTATAAGACGGGCCAAATGTGTCACTTATTTATGTATTCATTTTACATAGTGCATACAGGTATACATAAAGAATGAAAATTACATAAAGAATGAAAATTACATAAAGTTTACATGATTTCTTTCATATTTACATATAGACCACAAGATTTTTCATATTTACACATAAAGTCCAAACAACATAGGATTCATAAAATACTCATAAAACCCATATTTCTTACAATTATTATTGAAGCACCAAATCACACTATTTTTATAAATTCATTTCCTTTATAATAAAATATATTAACTTAGTTTTTCATCATATAATAATTTATTTTCAAGTAATAATATGTTACTAATTCCATAAGCCTAAATACACCCAAAATTATTTCCAATCTATCTTTAGAAAATATGTAGGTAAATTACCTTTACATGTTCAATATAAGTAAAAAATATTTTTATCGATATAAAGATAAAATCATAGGGTAAATAAAAGAGCAATAAAATCTAAGAAATATTTAAAAATAAATAATTAAAATTATATCCAAACTTTAAGAAATCACTTCAAGTATGAATCTAGTTAGTTTATATGTCATATTCCTAATGGGACCTTAACTTAAATCTTTGTAAATAATATTTCTTAATGTTAATAAATTTATATTCAAGTCAAATATTTATAATCCAAGGTCCATAGTCCAAGATAAACATAACACATAAACCAAGCTAAATATTACATGCTCAAAGGTTTAAAATCCATTCATTATAATGAATTAAATACAACACTTTTTATGAACCAAAAATATTTTATGATCAAATACATAATTAGGTCAAAATCAAGCTATATTAGCTTAAAATTTCACAACTTGTGCACAAAACTTTATTAAATGAAAATACATGGTTCAACAAGTTTAGACAACATTGAAATATTTGAAGAAAGCATAATCAAAATTTAAATGATCTTTAATCATACTTTTCAACCATATAAGTAAACAAATAAATATACATCATATACACATAGATTAAGTATTTTATGTCACAATCTTTAAATCATTCAAACATATTAAAACCATAAACACAAACTTTGAGTATCATAACAACATCATATATGAAAATCATGCATGAAGCTTATTAGTGAAAGAAAAACCCCTACTTGTTCTTGGAGCTTTAGAAACTTAGCAACACCCACGCTAGACCAGCAACTTCTTCAACTTTTCTAAACCTTCTCTAAGGGCTATAATTCATGTATAAAGGCTGGGAAGTGTTGAAGTTAGATGGTGATAAGAAGAGGTGATAATTTGGAGGTGATTTGCTAAAAATTTGTAAATATTTTTATGTGAAAATAAATAAAATGAAGAAAGAAATGGCTATGAGTGTTGATAGATTTTGGACAAGAAGAATGAAATGTGGAGTGATGTTTAGAGGGGTGCTATTTATAGAAAAAGTTTAGGATTAAAATATTACTAATTTCATAATTTATTTATCATATTTGATTAGTTAAATATTAAAACTAACTCTAAATAATTTAATAAATTCTCAATTATCATTTAAAGACATAATAAAATGTTAATGAAATGATTTAAATTCATTTATTAAATTTTAATATATTAAATATAATTTAATAATTAATTATTCAAAATAAGGTAAATTTGCTTATACTAGTTCATCTTAATTAAGTTAATTAATTAGTAAATGACTTTTTTTTTATTCAAACATCATAATAAGATTATTAGAGATATAATACAAGTATTCACGAAATTTATATAATTTTATATAATTATTTATATTTTATTTGATATTTTACACTATTGCTAGTTTTATTAAGAATTAATTATTAATTAACTAATAATTTATTTAACTATTATTATTTTTTCTTCTTTGGCAGCCTATAGGTTTGAAAAACATGTCTAATAGAGTTATAGAGGGTGGAAAGTTGTCTTGAATGATTAATATATGAAAATGACAAATTTTACATATTTATCTTAAAGTTATATATACTAAATAATTCATAAAATCATCATAAAAATTAATTTTCCTTAATCTATTGTTAAGAACATGTTTTTATCTTATTTATAAGTTATCTATAATTTTCATGAATTTTTTCTATAATTTTTAGTATTTTTAATATATCTTTACCTTAATTAGGTCTAATTTGAGCTAATTAAAATAATTAATTATCTATAAATAAAATATATAAATTTTATATAGCAGCCCATGTGAATTTTGAGCTGCCTAACATGATAAGGAGACAAACTCATCTTTATTGAAATTTTTAGTCAAAGTTTGGTTGGTTGTTGAATAATTATAATATGAAAGTTTGACCATTTAATTTTATTTTTCAAATATATATTTTTTCTTCCATGTGGCTGATCTAGGTGTTAATTAATTGGTTTAGTATTATCAGCAAGATAAATCAAGGTTTAGGAAAATTTATCTTAAATTTTAAGTGATTATTTAGGTAATTTAAGCTTTAATTAAGTCAAAATTAATTAATTAAAGATCAATATGATTTTTAACACTATCCATAGCCTAATGGAGAGACCTATTTCATGGTCCTCCTTATTTAATATCATAACTTAGTTAAAAAAAAATTTACAAGACTTAGAGTTATTTTCTAGGATTTTTAGAGTTTATTTTATACTCCACAATAGGTTATTTTTGTGCAATTATATTAATATTATACAAAATTACTTAATATTTATATTTATGATCAAAGTTATGTTTAAGGTATATTTGTAATTTTTTATCATTTTTTAATAACTTAATGACATCTCTAAGCTTTTCTAATGTTTCTATTAGCTTTTTCTACAACTAATTATGTTATAAGTTTATTTTCTATCCTCTAGTGGCATCTTTTGTAATTTTAATAAAATCCAATGGAATAATTAAAATTTTACATTTTGGTGCTAAGTTCCAGATTATACAACTATTAAGTTTTGTAATATTTTAATTATACATTTTTTTTCAATAATTATCCTTAAATATTTCTTGCCTAAACAAAATCCTCATACTTTCAAAATAAAATGTTATAACAAAGTAACATTATATTAAGAAAATTTGGGATGTTACACCCTGGAAGCTTGGAATAATTTCTCCAAAAATATGCGCTTCATGCTAGCCAAACTTCGTGTTTCATGGGATGTAGAAGAACCAATCTTAGGCTTCTTCAAGGGAAAAGGGAAGACCTTAGCTGATTTGGTTCCTCCGTTACCCCTTAGACTTCATTGTCACACAAATAACATGGAAGCTTGAGATGTTTGTGTGGGTCTTCCAGGATAGCCCATGGAATTTAGGCAAGTGGTGCATGAGTCCTGATTTGAGCTCAAAGTCACCTCCTTGGTCAGGGTAAATGATCCTAGAGGTTGGTAGTTCAGGTTGAGACGGCTCCTTCAAAGTCCTTATTGTTAGCCATATTTCCTGAAACACTGGCGGGATCAAAAAGTTAAGGGGAAAAATAAAATTATGAAATCATTATTATCAAAGAAGAAAAGGGGTTGCTTGATAAATTAATTTCTCCTCGCGACCTTCCTAAGCTCTTTGAAGTTTTCAATCTAGGATTAATCGGAGTATGGGAAAATTAGGAAGGGAGCGGGTCATAAAATTAAAGCCCAACCAAATACAACAAGGAACAAAGAAAAGAAGAATAAAATTTAAACTAAACAAAACTGAATTTTTTTTTTTTTAAGGAGAAGTACAACCTGATAAAATAGAAGAAAAAATAAATAAATAAAAAAAAACGAAAATAAATAAAAAAAATCAATCAAAAACAAGAAAAAGAATCAATAGCACCACTTCTGGGAAAGCGCCAAAATTTGGTGCGAGTGTCGCTACAACAAATTAAAAATTTATAAAGTGCAGTTGCACAGAAATTAGTAGAGGGCACAACTAAGTCGTCTCACAAGGAAGTGTTCTAATTGATTTAAGAGATTTGAGGGTTTTAGAAATTATAGCAACTAAATTAAATTAAGAAATTATAATGAGAAAATTATAGGAGAGAATTACCTATACAAGGAGTCCTTCATCAAGAATTGTTCAATCATCGATTTAAAAGATAAATTCCGGTGGTTACTTTCATTAGTTATGTTATCACACAACAATGATGTAATTCTACTTGTTATACAATCGCACTTCCACTAAGGGTTTGGCTAACATATGAACTAGTAATTCATGATCGTGATTCTATGAACCTATGCCAGTTGATTACAATCAGCAACCTAATTCCTAAGAGTTAATTTCAATCCCTAACCAATTGGATGTAATTAAATCAATCGACCCAATATCCCAATGGTATTTAGATTATGCATGCAAACGAATGCACAACCAACAACTCTTAAAAATACAATCACAAAAATCTTCACAATTGATATCAAAAGAGAAAGTAAAGGGAAGGAAAAACCAACCATGAATTGCAATTAAAATTGGGAACCTCAAGAACAAACTCAATCTTCATTATCCTTGCACACGTAAAGAGATTACTTCCATAGGAATTTCAAACGAGTTATTAAAAGAAAGTTGTAAATTATAATCCCAAACGGGAGCCAAAACAAAGATTGGGAACTCCCAAAACCTAGAGAGGAGGGAGAGAGAGAGAGAAAATAAAGAGAGCCTGATCTTCCTAAAACTAAACCTAGATGCCGCCTATGTCCTTCCTTTACATTTTTTCGTTCTTTTTCCTTCCAAAGGGCCCCAGAGATTGGCCCAAATAACAGCAACAAAAAATCAAGTTATCGTAGGAGCTGGAGCGCTTAGAACAGCCGCCTTCAAGATGAATTATCTGTGCTCTCTATTAGAGCGCATGCTCTTGGCCTACGCTCACCGAATGGTGGGCTTTTGCTTCTTTCAATTCCAGCTCCTGCTCTTGATGCTTGCACTCAATGTAATGCTCCTCTGCACAAAACCCTAACTCACGGAAACAAGTTAATGGTAACAAGATTTAACTATTCACAAAAGAAAAATGGAGCAATTGACATTGATTTCTCAAAATCGTGCATTGAGGTTCAATTCATAAAACACTATTAATTTCCTCAATAACACATCAAAAACCCATGCAAAAAGCTAAGATTTAGAAGTTAAATATACGGCGTGCCGTTTACGAGGTGACGTGGTGGAGATCAAGAGAGGCTGCTGTATCATAATAACAAAGTAGCGTGTAATACAATCACTTGACTTATTCATTGATGGGAAAGTTTGTACATATATACACGTTAAGTTCCTATATGATGGCACGTGATAACTCAACCACCTAACAAACAGGTATACTTTAACTAGAAGACTAACTAGGAGTTAATAGAAAGGGTTAACTATGTATCTATATAATATCCTAATACTCCCCCTCAAGTTGGGAGAAAATATCTATTATACCAACTTAGACAACAAAGACTTGAAGGTAGCAAGTAGGTAAGGCTTTGGTCAGTAAATCTGCTAATTGTGAAAAGATTTGACATGAATTAATTTAAGTAATCCGGACTGAACATGTTCGGATGAAATGGAGTCAATGTCAATATGTTTTGTGCGTTCATGGAAGGTTGGATTGGGCTATGTGCATTGGAGCTTGGCTATCACAAAACAGTTTCATAGAAGGAACTTGCAATTGAAAATCTTGTAGCAACTTCACCAGCTATAGGACTTCACTTGTTGCATTAGCCATGGCTTTGTATTTCGCTTCGCAGAAGATCGAGTTATAGTAGTTTGTTTCTTGGATTTCCAAGATATTAAAGATTCCCCAAGGTACATACAATAACTAGAAGTTGACTTTCTTGTGTCATGGCAGCTTCCCCAATTAGCATTTGTGAAGGCTGAAGAGTATAAGAAAAGAGTTGGCAGGTAAAGAAAAGGCCTAAACCGGGTGCCTTTCAAGTATCTCGAGATATGTGCAACGCTGAATAGGGTTCTGGAGGTTTGGAAACAAATTGGCTCAATTTGTTGACGCAAAGGTGATGTCAGGCCTTGAAATTTGAAGGTATGACAAGCGACCAATGAGTCTCGATACATGGAATCATCATCTAATAGAGGACCCTCATCAACACTTAGCTTAATGTTTGGATTCATAGGCAATACAAGAGGCTTGGAGGCTAGGAAACCAGTGGCATCAAGTATTTCTAATGTGTATTTCCTCTGATTGAGCGAAATACCCTTGCTAGATGTAGCAATTTCCAGCCCAAGGAAAAGCGAGTATGCCCAAGTCCTTTAATTTGAAGTGTTGTTGCAAAGAGGCCTTTACCTTGTTTAAAATTTCAACATTAGGACCTACAAGAATTATATCCTCAACATAGACTGAAATAATCACCATGGAACTACAGTGCCTTTTATGAATAAGGAGTAATCATTTTTGGATTGCATGAAACCTAAACTCAATAAAGCGGAACAAAATTTTGCAAACCATTGTCTTGAGGCCTGTTTTAGTCCGTAAATGGACTTGTTAAGTTTCCAAACTAGTTGCTCCCCCTTCTAAAGAGGTAGAACTGAATAACCAAGGGTAAGGACATATATACTTCTTCTAATAGGTCACCATTCAAAAATGCATTATTCACATCTATTTGAAACAAATGCCATTTTTGTGACTGCAATAGAAAAAAGTACCCTAACATGGTTAATTTAGCCATAGGAGAGAAGGTTTCAATATAGTCTACACCTTCTTGTTGGGTAAAACCTTGAGCAACAAGCCTAGCTTTATGTTTAGAAATAGAACCATCTTGATTATATTTTATTTTATAAATCCATTTACAACCAATAGGAGTCTTACCCTTTGGAAGAACAACAACGACCAGGTATGATTAGATTCCATAGCATCTAATTCTTCTTTCATAGCCATTTTCCATTCTTTATGTTTCACAGCTTGATGATAAAATTTTGGTTCAAAAGTTGAGGTTACATTGTTCAAATAAGATGCATAAGAAGGACTTAGTTTTGAATAAGAAAGGTGATTAGAAATGGGATGAGTAACATTACAAGCATAGTCTGAATAGGCAGGTGGCCTAGAAGTTCTATTAGATCTTCTAAGATGTGGGGATGGTATAATATCAACTACAAAATCTGCTATAGTATTGGGTGATTCAGGAAGGTTTAATGTAGGTAATTCAATATTTGTATGGGTTTGAGATGAAAATTGGATAGGCAAAGGAATGACAATTGGAAAAATTTTCAGTAGAGGTAGCATGAGAACCATCTTGAAAAGGAAATTTTGTTTCATAAAAGCACACATTTCTAGATATTTGGACAGCTTTAGTTTCTAGATTATACAATTTATAACCTTTGTAACCATGAGGGTATCCAATGAAAACACAAGGTTGGGCTCTTGGAGTGAATTTATGCCTAGATGATGATAAAGTAGAAGCATAGCATAAGCGCCAAATATTTTTAGCATAGAGTAACTAGCATCTTTATTATAAAGTAAGGAAAAAGGGGTGTTGTTGTCAAGGATTGGGGTTGGCAACCTATTGATGAGAAAGGCAACAGTCCTACACAATCTCCCCAAAACGATAAAGGTACCTTTGATTGAACATTAAAGCACTTGCAACATTCAACAAGTGTTGATGTTTTTCTCCACAACTGAGTTTTTCTAGGAGTTTCCACACAAGAGAATTGATGACTTATTCCCTTTTCTGCAAGGAATTTGGGAATGGCTAATTCTCGAGCATTGTCACTTCTAACAACTTTAACTTCACAAGAAACTAAGTTTTAACCTAAGCAATAAATTGTTTTAACAATTTTGTAGCTTCTGATTTATTTTTCATTAAGTGCACCCAAGTATATCTAGTGTGATCATCCACAATACTTAAGAAATATTTATGGCCATTATATGTGGGAACATGAAAAGGGCCCCAAACATCACAATGAATTAAATCAAAAGGATGTGCAGAAATATTATTGTGAGAAGGAAAGGACCTTTCTTTGTTTAGCCATTGGACAAATGGAACAAGAATAAAAAGTCTCATTTTATTAATCGAAATCTGCAATTTGGTAGCAATTATAGCAAGTTTTTGTGATGATGTGTGGCCTAATCTAGAATGCCAAATACTAGAAGAAACGGTGTTTATACTCGAAAAATTATGTAAAGAATCTAAGCAAGAAACAAAATTTGGTGCACCAGTATTAGAATGAACAACATTTGGAATACTCTTGAAGATATACAAGCCATCAACAAGATCACCCCTACCAATCATCTTCATGTTCTTGGTGTCCTAGATAGAAAAAGAGTTCAGTACGAATATTGACACATAAATTGGGAGCTTTTAGTAAAGAACTAACTAATATAAGGTTGAATTTAAAACTGGGCACATAAAACTGTGTAGAATCAAATCAGAGTTTAAGGATACAATACAATAAATTTAACCAAAATGCAAGTTTGATTAGGCAAAAGAACAAAATGATTGAATGCAGGCTCAATATGTGTAGAATTAGTCAAAGAAGAGGATATGTCACAAGAAGCACTAGAGTCCTATCCAATCATTTGGCTTAACAAAGATGGAATGCGAGTGTGTTGAGAGAACAATACCTATCTCAGGATTATTACCAACTACATTGTGAACATGATTGGGAATGGTATTGAATGAAGCATTAGCTTGAAGTAGGGAAATCAATTGTTGAAATTGTTCAGGGATTTGCACGGTGCTAAAGGAAGTTCTGAGGCGGTAGTAGCCACTTGATTAATAGCAGTGGTTTTCCCTTTCTTGTATCCGGGGGTAACTATGAAGTTTGAAGCGTTTCTCAATGGTGTGTCCTTGTAAATCGCAATATGTGCAGAGAGGGTGAGATTTCTTAATATTCTTGCCTCGGGATCATTTCCTTTAGGAGCAAAGAGGTGTGGATCCAAGATAGGGTGATTTTCCCATAACCTTTTGCCTTTCCTCTTGAACCATCAAAGAATAAACTTTGCTCATGGAAGGAAAGGGATCCATCATCAGAACTTGACCACGAACTTGTGAAAATCTTATTCAAGCCCCATAAGAAATTGAAGAACATACTCGGTTTGAGATGTTCAAAAAAGGGCGAAAACCATCACAATGGCAAGCAACAACGGATAGTATTCTTTCATTTCTTTCCAAAGGATCTTGAGTTTAGAATAGTATTGAGCAACAAAAGAACTTCCTTGAGTGACGGCCATCAAATCGCACTTAATTTGAAAAGGCGTGGACCATTTCTCAATTGGAATCTTGCTTTGAGATCAACCCAAATTTCGCAGAATCATAGTACACCAAAGTAGGGAGGATCTGCTTCAATACGGAGTTCAAGCCAAGAAATGACCATGTTGTTTGACCTAGGCCGTGCTTGAAATTGCACGGGATCTTGGGTTGCGTCAAGCTTTGGAAGAGAACCATCCACAAAGGAGATCTTGTTCTTTACGGAAAGGGCAACAGTCATAGCACGACTCCACGAAGAGTAGTTGTCCTCGTAAGAGGCTGAGAGACAAGTACATTGCTAGGCCCTTCGGATTGATGGAGGAAGAAAGGATTTGAAGCATCATCCATGGCGGAGGGCTAGCAAGAAAGCAAGCGAGCAAGTGTAGGGAAGAAAGCAAGAAAGACGAAGGCGGAAGCAAAGAGTTATTCTCCTGATACCATATCAGAATAACAAAGTAGCATGTAATACAATCACTTGACTTATTCATTCATGGGAATTTTGTACATATATATACATTAAGTTCCTATATGATGGCACGTGATAACTCAACCACCTAACAAACAGTATACTTTAACTAGAGAAACTAACTAGGAGTTAATAGAAAAGGGTTAACTATGTATTTGATCTAATATCCTAATAGCTGGTTGATGGCGCGACAATGATGGTGGCAAAGAGAGATGCAAATAAGAAGGCGAAGATGGGGGTTCTGGAATGGTGGCATGGCGAGTGTATGGGAAGTTTATAGTGCAGATGGTTGTGATTGTTGATGTGGGTGGAGCAAATATGGGTTCGCGGTGGTGCAAGTTTTGGACATGGATGGGGAAGGCGGACCTAGTTCCTACATGAGGGAGGTAGAGGATGGCTATGCAAAATGAGTGGCTCTGCCTAATCTTTTTCTTTTTTTTTTTTGGTTCATAATTGATTTGATTCTCTGATGGATTGGTTTACATTATGGTTTAGTTTGTATTCTGAGTTTGATGGTGTAGTGACCATAACGAGGTGATGCAAGACAATGAAGATACAATGTGATGGCGATGATGGTGGTTTAATGCTGGAATGGTAGTGCCGTAGAGAAAGATTGAAAATTACTTATTTTTGCTTCATTTTTTCCCTAGAATGTTAGTTTTTTCTTCTAATTTATTTTATTTTATTTTGGCAGATTTGTAGTTGTAAGTTGATGAAGTTTACTCCTCATTGAGAATGCTTCCAAAGATGGGGTTCAAGTGTCTCCTACTTCCTCTAAGGTTTTATTTATGCTGTTTTGATATTTGCATTCTTTTGTTTATTTAATAAATCTATTCAAATGGTCGCACTTAACAACCTTGATGGTCCTTTATTGTTTCCTGTTTTATTATAATTAATTATTAATAGTTACATAACTTCTTTCTTCCCCCACCCCCTATTTGCACTAATTTGATAAATCTTTCTCTCTTTAGTAGTTATAATTTTTATTTTACTGAACTAATTAGACAACTACTTCTTTATTTGTTTTAAACAAAATAATATGATGGGTATAAATCTTGGCATCTTATAATTACAAATAATGTTGCTCGATTCATGACACATACTACATTTTGTTAGGGAGCTTGAATATCTGGTCACTCATTAAGCAATCTGGTTTGTCATTGAAAGGTGATGAACCCAAACTTCTCTTTTATATTTTTCTTATATGCTGTTGTTTTGCATCTTTAATTTATTTTGTCTGTTTAATGGATGGAGCTTGGTGAATTCTGAAATTGGATTGTCTCTTAACCATGCTGACTAAATATTGTACTTCTTGTGGAATGAGCTAATGTTATTGGAATAACAATTATAACTAATTCTGTAAGCTAGTGCATTTAAAGGCGTATGATAAGATCTTAAAACTTAAATTTCAATTTCATCTTGAATTTGAGCAGGGGTCATACCAATCACATTAGAATTAAATGAAAAAAAATATAAGAAAGCTAGTTTGATGATGACTGAACGTTCTGCTTGCATTTGGTTAATGTCGGATTATTTTGGCTCTAATTGTAAGAAAGCTTGGACAATTATTTTTGGGGTCTTGGTTTTGGTTTTGTTCTATGGAACTTTTTGATGGTGGATGGATTCTCTCTCTCTCTCTCTCTCTCTCTCTCTCTCTCTGACTAAATATTCAAATAGGTAAGGTTTGTTTGGAGACAATTTAGTCCTTTGAAAATCCTAAATTATTCCATTTCAAAAAAGGGGACAAATCAGTCCTCCGTACAATTTCGTATAGTGTACGAGGGACCAACTTGTCCTCTTTTTAACTGAAACTATATGGAGGACTAATTTGTCCCTTTTAAATGTGAGGGATTAATTTGGGATTTTCAAAACCTAAGGATTAAATTGTCTCTATACAAACTAAAGGATTTGGGTATTTAGTCTTTTATATATATATATATATATGGTATGTTGTGATTTGATGGGTTATTTGGTTTTGATTGTGGTTTGGTGTTTGGTGTTCTGGAATTGATCATTTGATTATTTTCTCTAACATTTCAGTGTGAGTTTGTTCTAATTTCGGATTGTTTATGTGAATTGATTTTAATTGATGAAACTGATATATGTGTTCACTACTTATATTCTGAATTTCTGATATAGCTGTAGACTTAAATTTTTAGAATTTTTATTCATGTGTTCACTTCTGTCAGTTTTCCATAGCTATATTTAATTTGATTATGGGTATGGCTTGCTTATTTCCTTTTCTATTCTAATGCTCATGCCTAAAGAATCCTTGCCTTTTCTTTTGTTTCAATTTTTTTTCCTTATTGCTCAATTGGATTCTAGGCTTTTAATTATTATTGTTATGATTTGATTTGAAGATGACATCCATATGTGAAATGGGTATTTGGTGTATTAATTTGGTTTTCAAGTTTTTTCATATTTTTTTGGTTTGATCTTTGTTGTTGTAGTAGAACACAATCATTTTCATTATAGAAGGGACAATTTTGTGTTTAAGGCATGAAAAGATCTCACTAACTCAAGATGTTGTCATGCTGAAGTTATGTGAATGTAAGAGCAAGTTCCTTTTGCTTTAATTCTGATTTCTAATATCAGCTTTTTGGTACATAACACTATTTTTTCTATCTCACTAATCTCTAATCTCTCCCCTTTATGTGCATATTCTATAATTTCATGTTTCTAAACATTGTTGCTTTCATGGGTGAGTTGCTTTTATTCCATTTCAACGAGTCCAATTTTATTAGTGTTTGCATGTTGCAATGGGAATGGGGCAGCTGAGATAACCAACAAAGGAACTTTGTCTGGGGTTGTGCTAGAGGCAACGAATCAAGCATCATGTTCCAAGATTCTACAAGTTGTGTTGGTGTAACCCCTCAAGTAAGATTCATGATCGCCAAGTTTATATATTATTATTTTGATGGTGCCCATTGAAGTGAATTGCAACAGGACAAATTAAGGAAGATTGACAATGATGATGCTTAGGATGTTGAATGACAAGCAAGAGGGTAGATGTGTTTTGGTTTTTCATTTTAGTTTCTGATACATTTTGAACTATGTATAGATTTTGATTTAGGAAAGTACATATTAGTGTCAAAGAGAGTTCTATAAATTCCAAATTTTTACATGCCATTGTAATTAATTTCAAAAACTGATCCTGTTTTCTATATTCAAGGGTATATCTTATATCTTATCTTATCATATCATATATCTAATCTTAAAAACGGGACATCTTGCAAATGCTGATAGTGCCAAAATCGAACATGGCAACAATTGGTGATCCAACAAAAATACAGATTGCCCCCAACATGCTGGATTGCTGGATACGGTTATATCATGGTCATGGAGCTAATGGCACAGCATAATAAATGCAACAATGAATGAATGAAAATGATTTGATGCATACAGAACAAATAGGAGAAAAAGGTTCATCCCACTAGTTACATTTCAAAATTCAAATTTTAAATTACCCCAATTATTATTTACTTTTACCTTTTTCAATGGAGCATTACATTCCTTTTCTTCCTTTCATCCTCGCCCATATACTCTTCCTTTCGTCCATTCTTATTCATCCATGGATTTTTTTCTCCTGCCATTCCATTGTCGAAACCCACCCCCCACTAATCTTATTTATTAAACAATGGTTGCAATCCCGCCACTCATCTTTCCCACAAATCTCATTCTCCCTCTGAAAAGACAATTAAAAAGGATATTTTTTGCTTTTATATCTTCAACAAATGGTGATTTAAAAAGAGACTAATCAAAACTTGGTACCAACTATGTAATATGCATAATTTGACATAAGTTTCTTTTATGTGATTTGTAGTAGTTGTGTCAAAACATTCAAATTGAAAGATTTTTTATGGTAATATCCTCTAAGCTCAACTATAGAGATAGAGATAATATGTCTTTCAAAATTGACAGCAAGTTTCAAGGTTAATTGTGTATGAAAATGCCTTGGGTAGACAATTTAAACTTTCCATGTTCTTTCTATGTTTCAATTAGCTAATAGAGATACTCTATCAACTTTATACTACACTTTTATATATTTAGTTATTCTCATAATGCTTTAAAAGAACAAGATTCGTTGTATAGATTAATATTTTATAGGGTTAAATGTATTTTCAAGTTGAATTTTAGGTCATATGCAATTGAAACCCAACTTTCAAAACGTAATTCGACTCTCTGAACTTTACAACTGCAAAAAACCCATACTTTTCAAACAATTCATTACAACACCCTGAACTTTCAGAGTGTGCAAAAACCCCTCCAAAACTTTAAGTCATAGCGTGTGGGTTACACACAATTAAAAAATTGGGGGTTAACTGCACATAATATTCACACAAGGTGTCAGATTGCACAAATTAGAAACATCAGGGATTAAGTGCACATAAATCTTACCTTCATTAGTTGCCAAAATTATCCTGAGGTGTTTGCACAGTTTGAAAAGTTTAGGGTGTCACGATGCATATTTTGAAAAATCAGGATGTAAATTGCACATGACCTAAAGTTAAGGGGGGTAAAATGCATTTATCCTATTTTATATTTGTCTCAATTGACTTGATGTAGTTTGCATTGGTTTACATCCAGGGATATTATTCAAATATTTAAGTAGGATGTCCTATGAAGGCTTGGATGACCAAGGAATGAATTTAGTATTGATAAACAGCCTATATATAGTTGCAAGATATTATTCAAATATTAAGTTGGAAATATGGGCAAGTTAGTTCCCAATTTCATACTATGGAATTTTGCCATGGTCAATGAAGTAAACCTCGGATGTTAACCACTTTGTGTCTAATTTGTGATTTTATGTTGGTGGTGGAAGGCATTTGTTAAGAGGCAAGATGTCATATTAGCTAAAATTATGTAGTAGTTTCTTTTAGGAGCTCCAGTTATCATCTTTTGGCTTTGTTTTCCTGTTTTTATCTTTAAAGGTGTAGTCTAAATATATAATGTGTATGTATTGTTTTTCCTCATGATCCTTCTATAGGTGAGCTTGAATAATTTATCCAAAAAGGTGGTGTTAGAGCTTTTCATTTATTTTGAAGTAGTTATTCTCTTATAGTTCTTTGTGAAATTCCTTCAACAATTAAAAGATATTATATTGACATTGTGATTGAAAATGTGATTTTCAAGGATTCGCATGATAATAAACAATGACAATATTTTAGCATAAATAGACAATGGACTAATATGGGATGATCTTTAATATTGGTGTGGTTGCATCGTTTCTATTGAGGTCACACTAAATAGAATATGATAGCAAATTAGATTTGATTGTGTCTGATTATAATGTTAAGGTGTGGTGGTGATACACGTTTATAGGTGTCAATAATTTGTAATCTTTTTTCCTATGAAAATTAAAAAATTTTCATTTCAAGAAACTTTGTATAATAATGTAAATTTATTAATTAAATAAAATAAAGTCATCTTCTCTCAAATTTTATTAATCCATATCTTAATAAAAACTTATACTTTTAAGAATGAGTTATTATATTAATGAATTTATAGGAATTAATATTACTCAAATTAATTTATTTAATAAAACAATTATAATTATGCTTTTATTTATATAATTATTTCATTCTACATAATTTTAATTTTATAATATATTAATTCAAATTGATATAGTTTATTTTATTTTTTACAGTTTATATATATAGTTTTATCATATACTATTTAATTCTAATTTTATAATTTTTTTAGACTTATAAAATAAAGTAAAAATATAACACTAAATTATATTATGTGTATATTGTTAATGTGACTTTTAATTACAGATCTTTTGAAATTACTAATAAATTTTTAATTTCTCTACAATATTGTGTATCAATATAAGCAATCTTTTCTTAGTTTTTGATTGATAAAAATATCATAAATCTAATAGAAAAATTGATAATATAATTAATGTTCATATATTTATATTCTATTTTATAACTAATGTTGATATCATCTTAAACTACTATCATAGGTTATGATGAAAGGAATAGTTAAGAATATTATCTTTTCAAACGAATATAGTTTCAATACAATCTCTAAGTATTAT